>PVKU01000570.1:343749-448545 GCA_004027475.1 Anoura caudifer | reverse complement strand
GATTGTGTTGCTGTCAATCTCTTTCTTGAAGTCCTCCAAGATTTTCTTGGTGTATTTGGGTGCTCCTATGTTGGGTGCATATATATTTACAATGTTTATGTCTTCTTGGTGGATCCTTCCCTTGAGTATTATGAAGTGACCTTTTGGGTCTCTGTTTATGGCCTTTCTTTTGAAGTCTATTTTGTCTGATATATGTATTGCTACCCCGGCTTTTTTTTCCCTGCCCATTTGCTTGGAAAATTTGTTTCCGGCCCTTCACTTTGAGTCTGTGTAGGTCTTTTGTCCTGAGGTGGGTTTCTTGTAGGCAGCATATGTGTGGGTCATGCTTTCTTATCCATTCAGCTATTCTATGTCTTTTGATTGGAGCATTTAATCCATTTACATTTAAGGTCATTATTGATAGGTACTAATTCATTGCCATTTTTGTACCTGTGTTCCTTTGTCTCTCTCTCTCTTTTCCTTCCTTTCCTTAAAGCAGTCCCTTTGGCATCTCTTGTAGAACTGGTTTGGTAGAGATGTATTCTTTTTATACTTCTTTTGTCTGGGAAGCTCTTTATTTGGCCTTCTATCTTGATTGAAAACCTCGCTGGGTAAAGTAGTGTTGGTTACAGGCCTTTGGTTCTCATTATTGGAATATTTCTTGCCATTCTCTTCTGGCTTGGATCTTTTCTATTGAGAAGTCAGCTGGTAACTTTATCGGGGCTCCCTTGTATGTTACTTCCTTTTTCTCTCTTGCTGTCTTTAAGATTCTCTCTTTGTCTTGGAATTTTGCCATTTTAATTATGATGTGTCTTGAAGCGGGCCTCTTTGGGTTCCTCTTGATTGGGACTCTGTGTTTTCTGGATTTGTGTGACTTTTTCTCTCATCAAATTAGGGAAGTTTTCCATCATTACTTTTTCAAATGGGTTTTCTATCCCTTGCTCTTCTTCTCCTCCTTCTGGTATCCCTATTACATGGATATTATTACATTTCATATTGTCTTGCATTTCTCTTAATCCCTCTTCATTCTTTCTGAGCCGGTTTTCCTTTTCTTGCTCTTTCTGGGTGTTTTTTCTACTTTGTCCTCCAACTCGCTGATCCGATCTGCTTCATCAATTCTGCTTTTCATTCCTTCCACTGTGTTCTTGAGTTCAGAAATTGTATTCTTCATTTCCTCTTGGCCCTTGTTGATAGTTTCTATTTCCTTTTTCATGTTGATATAGTTTGCGGTGAGTTGATTGTAGCTTCCCTGTAGTTTCTGGTAGCTCATTGAGAGCTCTTGGATCTTCCTGACAACCATTGCTTTGAACTCAAAATCTGATAGTTGAGTTGCCTCCATTTCATTTAGCATTCTTTCTGGGGCTTCCTCCTTTCCTTTCATTTGGGGATTATTTCTTTGTCTTCCCATTGTTTGTGAGACTCTTCTTGTCAGCGTCAGCTCCTTAAATTGATCTGTTTTGGCTCCCTGGATTTATGGTCTGAACTTCTGTGGTAGAAAACCTGTGAGATTCAGTGGTGCAGTCTCCTTTGGATATCCTGGTATTCACAGCTTCCACTGTTTCAGCTAGGATCATGGGTGTGTGCTCTGGGTCTTCCACAAAGCCCCCTCCTCCGGTCGCAGGGCCACCGGTTGCAGAGCCGCCTCCAGTCCTGGTCCCAAGGCTGCCTCTGGTCGCTTGGCTTCCCCGGTCGCAGGGCCGCCCCCGGTCACAGAGCTGCCGCTGGTCGCAGAGCCACCCCTGTTCCTGGTCCCTGGGCCACCTCGGGTTGCAGGGTTGCTCCCGGTTGCAGGGCCTCCTTTGGTCTCTCTGCCACCCCCAGTCACTGTGTTCTTGTTTTTCATGAATTGGACACATTTGAAGAGTACAGGTTAGTTGTCCTAGATAATGTCCCTTTATTAGGGTTTATCTGAAGTTTCCTCATTATTAGATTGAGGTTATGCATTTGTGCATACTGAATACATGCATCATGTCTGAAAATCACAGAAATGATGTGCCCATTTCAGTGTCTCTTATCGTGGACAAATAATGTTATCTTCTAGGGCTGTTAAGCTTCATCATTTGGTGAAGGTGGTGTGTGTTGAGTTTCTTCACTGTGAAGCTGCTATTTCCTCGTTTCTAATCAATGAATATCCAGGGGGAGGTATTTAGAGACTATATAAATACCTTGGGTATTTTTTTAGTGTCTTTTTTCTGTTTTTTAAATTATATTTTATTGATTATGCTATTACAATTGTCCCATTTCTCCCCCATTCATTCCCATCCACCCCACACACCCCCTCCCACCCACATTCCCCCCTTAGTTCATGTCCCTGTGTCATAAGTTCTTTAGCTTCTACTTTTCCCACACTATTCTTGCCCTCCCCCTGTTTATTTTCTACCCACCATCAATGCTATATATTCTCTGTACCTTTTCTCCCTCTCTCCTCCTCCCACTCCCCTGTTGCTAACCCTCCATGTGATCTTCATTTCTGTATTCCTGCTCCTGGTCTACTTGTTTGCTTAGTTTGCTTTTGTTTTAGGTGTGCTTGTTAATATCTGTGAGTTTGCTGTCTTTTAACTGTCCTATTTTTTTATCTTCTTTTTCTTAGATAAATCCCTTTAACATTTCATATAGTAAGGGCTTGGTGGTGGTGAACTCCTTTAACTTGACCTTATCTGAGAAGCACTTTATCTTCCCTTCCATTCTAAGTGACAGCTTTGCTGGATAGAGCAATCTTGGATGTAGGTCCTTGCCTTTCATGACTTGGAATACTTCTTTCCAGCCTCTTTTTGCCTTTAAGGTCTCTTTTGAGAAATCAGCTGACAGTCTGATGGGAACTCCTTTGTAGGTGACTCTGCCTTTATCCCTTGCTCCTTCTAGAATTCTCTCCTTCATTTTAATCTTGGCTAGTGTAATTATGATGTGCCTTGGTGTGTTCCTCCTTGGGTCCACCTTCTTTGGGACTCTTTGAGCTTCCTGGACTTCCTGGAAGTCTATTTCCTTTGCCAGATTGGGGAAGTTCTCCTTTATTATTTGTTCAAATAAGTTTTCCACTTGTTGCTCTTCCTCTTCCTCTTCCCCTTCCCCTTCTGGTACCTCTATAATTTGGATGTTGGTACGTTTATAGATGTCCTGGAGGTTCCTAAGCCTCTCCTTATTTTTTTTTTTGAGTTTTTGTTTCTTCCTTATTTTCTGTTTGGTTGTTTCTTTCCTCCTTCCAGTCCACTCCATTGATTTGAGTTCCAGTTTTCTTCCCATCGCTATTGGTTCCCTGTGCATTTTTCTTCATTTCACTTATTGTAGCCTCCATCTGTTCATCTAATTTGTGACCAAAATCCACCAATTCTGTGAGCTTCCTAATCACCAGAGCTTTGAACTGTGCTTGTGATAGGTTGGCTACCTGTGCTATGAGTTCTGCATCTGATAGGTTGACCACCTCCTGGTTGCTCAGATGAATTAGCTCTGGGTCCCCGGTCTGTTCTCCCTTTTGAGCCATCCTTGGTTTTGTTTTTGTTTTTTTTTTTGTTTTTGTTTTTGTCTGGTTGTGGCTATTACATAGTGAGGGGCAGAGCCTTAGGCGTTCACCAGGGTGGGGCAGCCCAGTCCCTGGGTTGTGATGCTAGATGTAGGGCAGGGTCCGAGAGGTAACAATGGCACTTGTTCTGTGCTCCCTGGTAGATTCCAGTCCCTTCAGCTTCTTTCCCCTATCAAACTGAGCTCTTCTGGTACTGATTCCTGGGTGGGTGGGCCTGCACAGACTCCAGTACCCCGTGGGTCTCCCCAGCGAACTCTCCTGTGAGGCTGGGACTCCCTCTCGGCACCTCAGCCCCTACAAGTATTTTCAGTAGGTGCTTTTAGGCTTCACTTTGAGGTGCTGGGGTCCTGTGTCATGCAGTCTGTGTTGCTGCCCATTTTTGCCTGGTTTGTCTGTGCGTGAATGTGTTTCTGTGGTCTGCCACCCTGTGTGTCCCACTTGGCCTCCTCGAGTTCGGCCACAGTGCTGCCTATGCGCCTGGAGTGACTGTGCGCCCAGGATCACCATCGGCTTATCCCACTGTGTTCTGACTCTGCCGGCCATGGACTCTGTCAGACACTGACTCCGCCCCTCTTACTGGTCTGGGTGAATCGTTATTGTTGGACTCCTGCACAATTCAATTTTCCCTCTGTCCTGGTTGGGTTTTCTTTTTTTTGTTGTTGTTGTTCTATATTTTTGTTGTCCTTAATCTTGGTTGTGAGAGGAGGCACAGCGTGTCCAACTATGCCTCCATCTTGGCCGGAAGTATATAAATACCTTGTTGCTTCTCAAAGTTTTGGTAATAATTTTAGCATGCATCATGGGTCTTGCTTGCAACAGTTATTACCTAATCATGGTTTTCTGTTGTCCTCTTTCCCTCTGCATCTAGTGATTAGAATTTTTCTGTTAGGAAGAGCTATCTGTTTTTTTCTATCTTTTTTTATTCAACTGCTTCCATCACTGTCATGTCTATATTACTCTATGGGTTATAATCCAATACTACTGTTATTTATTTTTTTGTTCAAATTGTCCCAGCTTTGGCCATTGGGAACTGTTTCAAGCTTGCTCCTGAACCCTTTGACAGGCCCCTGCCCTTTCTAAAGCATTTTCTTGCTTTTGGACCATAAGATGCTCCAGGATCACCTTAAATGTTTCCTCCCCCAGCCCTGGAATCAAACACTTCTCCAAGAAGCCCTGGTTCTTTTTACTGGAGAATGTACATAAAACCAAGACCTGGGTACTAGGTGTACTCATGGCTATCAACTTATTTTTTTTATATCACATTTTTATCTCACATTTTAACTATGAATCAGTGAGCTCCATATCTTGTCAGTTGTAATTGCAACTCTGCCACTTTGAGTCTCAGTGGTTCTGTCACCATGTACATGTGACTTCTCTGGTGGTAATTTTAAATTGCATTAAATTAAAGTCGTGATCTGTGTTATTCTTTCACTCATGCATTAAGCAAATATATATTGAGTACACACTATGCACTAAACCTTCTGGTCGGTGCTGGGTTTACAATGGTGAGTAAAGTTCTGCTCCTTAGGATCTTGTAATATCGTATCTTCTGTTAAATCTTGGAGATAATACTCCTTTATTTTGGTCACTGAATATTATGAGAACTCATTTAAGATTATTCAACATTCTAAGCCTTCTAAGTTCAGCCTGGAGGATTTTAAATTTTTGTTATAGACTCAGAAGTTGTTAGAATATGAAGAGGCTATTCCCTAGCATAGTACCTCTTGGTGCCATTAGAAACCTTGTCCATGACTTGATTCTGACACATGGGTGGTTGATTCTTAGGCTTCATGCAGGAGACTGGAGATCAATGCTTTGACTTTTGGACGCTAACTGCTTACTCTAATCACCATGTGAAAGAAAGTCTGCTGGCAGAAGTTTGCTGCAAGAGTAGGGCTCAGTCTTCAGCACTCCCCTTTCCCACCAGGCTGGGGTATGGGATAGGAGTTCTCCTTCAGACTGCTCTCAGACCCCAGTAAGATCCTTTCAGCAAAATGTGTTTTCAAAGACTCTCTTGCCTGACTTTAATGTACTTCACCTACACATCAAGAGGGATCTGGGTTCCAGCTGAAGAAGATTAACAGTGATATCAGTTAAGATCACTTGGAAGTGCTTTATCCTCACTCCCATCTCTTATACTTCTTTCTGATTTAATACAATCTAGTATTATTCCAGTGCTTCCCATTTTGGCTGGTTATTAGTATTTCCCCTCCCTCCCTCCCTCCCCCCTCCCTCCCTCCCTTCCTTCCTTCCTTCCTTTCTTAGCATAAATGGACTAAAAATCACTTTCATAGCCCAGAAAGATGTCCTTGGCAAAGAGGATTCTGCTGGTGGGAAAATGCAATCCTTTTAAACAAGTCAATTGTCTGGAAGCATCAGTTGGTCTCCTTTATTTTCGGAAAAGATGGAAATGCTAAAAATCCATGCCAACTATTGTATTCTCTTCTGATTTGCCCTTTTGGACATCTTTGAAATTACAAGTCTTTTGTGTCACTGTACAAATGTGTGTTCTCAGCATGTGAAGTGTATACACAATGGCCAACTAACTTATTGCCTGTTCTTGGGAGGAACGAAACCCTGGAGCTGTGGTCAAGTTGATTGCCATGTGCTGTGGTCAATAAGGATCAGCTTCCTTTCCATGAAAAGGTGTCTGAGAATCCATTTGCCAGAGGTGTCAAAGACACACAACTAGGTACATGCTCCCTAGCATGTAGAGTCATCATCTGAGGAGGCTGATCCTGGAGATGACCAGGGGCTGGATTGTAGACATGAATCTTTAGTACCTCAGTTTTTAGTCTCAGTTTTTATTTGGTACATTTTACAGAAAATTTCTCTCTCTCTCTTTCTCTCCCCCTTTCTCTCTTTTTCATGTATTTTATTACATGAAATCCAGTTTAGAAAACAGCTTTGTATGCCCCATCCTGCTTGTACTGTGGTGGTTTGCCCTTGCAAATTTTAAATGAGCTGACCTACATAGCTTAACTATTCTAATTAAAAGTTACAGAGAGCATAGATTGGCAAAGAGGTGTAGAGGGGAAGATCCCTCCCAGGAGCTGTGGTTCAGGTAAAACATAGAACTGACAAGAGGTTGGGGGTGGGAATCATAACTGATTGCCATCATAGGTGCTTTGATATCTTTCGGTGGCTGAAGTCCTTGTGATGGCAACCTTTGGTATCCCTTGCTATGGGCCTGCAATCTTCATGGGATTGGGCAGGTTACCTCTCTTCAGGAGAAGGATTATGGTACATTACTCCTTAATTTTCCAAACATCCAGTCTTCATTTTCAGCATCTCTATGTGTGATTCTCTGAAGGGGTGGTGTTCTCCCTACGTTTCCCTCCCAGTCCTAAGGGAAGATATGGAGAGGAAATGCTGTTCATAGTACAGGGTAGCCATTCTTGCATGCTCATTTTCCATTTCCCCCCTTCCACTTCGATTTCTGATTCCACACAAATTCCTAATTAACTCAGTTGCTCTACGTGACAGGCTAACATCTGTAGCTACCAGTCAGGAAAGCCATTCCACCTGGCTCCAGCATGCATTTTTTTCACCTTCGCAACCAGCTCAGCAGCTGGGCACTGCACTAACCTGGACATTGCAGGATGAGGATGCCAAGGGTTGGAGAAACTCAGGGCTCATTATTTCACCCAGAAAATCATAGATTATATCTTGTAAATTTCAGGTTTACTTTGAAGCTGTTTTTTTTTTTTTTCCCTGGTAGGAGATCAGGAGATCATGTGATCACTGAAAGGGCTGGCCCTCTCTCCCACATGCTGTCTGCATAATGCTTCTCTACCTAGACCATCTCAGTGTGGTGAGGGTTTGCTTAGGGTGGTAGCCAGATGAAGTGTAGTACTCTTCAGGCTTTATCTATGGCTCCTTGGGAATAGGGTGTAAAGCAGGACCATGCCAGATGGGGGTGGCAGGAGCAAAAAAGAATGAATAATTAATAAAGATTGTCTTTTTTAGGCTGGATGGGGGCAGTTAGGTGTATAGGAAATACAGAAGCCACTTCTGGTTTTGTTCTTTAGTTTCAGTTCACATCCATTCTACCATCTGTCCACTCAGCGTATATAGTGCTTCCTGGTAACTGGCAGTATTCTAAATGCTGTCCATATAGTAACTCATTTGATGCCCACAGGACCCTTTAAGGTAGGTATTACTATTATCCCTGTTTTACGAATGGGAACTCTGAGGCAATGAAAGGTTAATAAATTTGCTCACAAACATTTGCTTCTGGAGGTAGAGTTTGAGGCCAGGATGTTTGGCCTCAGAGTTGTCTGCTATACCAAAGTCATACTGTCAGAAGCATAGGTTCTATTCTATCTCAGCCCCAGGGTCTTCAGAGGAGAATTCACAATGCCCTTTTGGACAGTGCTTCTCAAACTTGAATTTTCACGTGAATCATCAGGGATCATGATACAGTATAGATTCTGATTCAGCGGATCTGGGGTAGGGCCTGAGAGGCTTATTTACAATAAGCTGTCAGGTGATGTTAGTGTGGCTGATTTATGGTTCACACATTAAGCAGCAAAGCCTTAGCATACTATTCTGTGGTTTTCATGGGTGGTTGTACTTACCTGGTTGTTGTAGAGACCCTTGCATTTAGACTAACAATTATGAGAATCAAGGAGTGATCCACTGGAAAAGTAAAAGGACTATAGTAACTGGGCATAATCAATATTTATTTAAAAACAAATTTTCCTAGGACTTTACTAGAAAATGGAAAGATTATGTCTTTTTTTCTCGGTCTTTCTTTGTTCATGGGCTTATCTCAGCATTTCTGGGCTGGTTTCAGTTCTAATTTTTTTCTGAATGATTATATATAATTCATCCAACCACATCCTAGCAGTGTACAAGAGGTCAGACATAAAGATGAATTCTGTCACAAAAGCAGAGTCACCATGGAAACCACATCCTTTGATTCTTGAGTGTGCCCAGCAGCTGAGCAGAGCTGAAAGTTGAAGTGAATCAAGGTGTTCTCCTAAGAAATGGAGGGAGGTGGTTCCTGCTCACACTAGGCTGCTGTATCTTCACCCTTACAGCGAGGGCTTTCATTTGCTCTGAAGATTTCAAGCACTCAGACCTTCCCCTCATCCTGGCATCTTGAAGTTAGCCTCAGATAGTTTTCTGATCCAAAACATACAACACTATGAGAGTACTTCAGTGCTTTGGGATACTCTTGTTCTTCTGGTTTGAGTTTTGGTGGATAACTACATCTGAGTCTTGCTGTGTTAATGCATCCATTTTTTGGTTTATCTGCTTGTTGGTGGTGTGGAGCATATGGCAAATTCAGTAGTGAATGGGCTGGGGCAGACCAGACTCCACCATGTGTTAGCCTTGCATGGAACCAGTGAAAATGTGACTCTCTGGATCCAGGTTCCTATTTTATATGTTAAGGGAAAAAGCTACCTTCTATCATTTGGAGCAATCTTCTGCACCTTGCTTTCCTTTCTGCCTTCCTCCAAGGCTTCCATTGCTCAGGAGCAATGGCATAGGTTCATTCTGTCCATCTCATTTGGATGACACCATCAGAGAAGCACCCTTTTAAGAACCATGAGATGGCCTGATGTTTAATGGAGCTGAGGCAAAAGAAACCAAATGACTCAAAAGGAACATTAATGCTGGTTTTGCTTATTATTGTTTTACAGAAAGGGAACAATGAACTAAGTTTCATTAGCTTGGCCACGTGACTTCTTGAAGCATACCTTTAGATATGGATATACTTCAGAATGTTGTGCTCAGACTCTAAGAAGACATTGAGCACTCAATTCCCATGGTCTATGGTTGACCTCTTCTGAGACAGTATCAGCTGGGAAGGCCTTCCCGCCTCCTGTGGAATCTCATTTTTAATGATTTGCTTTATGAAGATGTGATCTGAGGAAGAACTGGATACAGACAATGATTTTAATCTCACTTGCTTTACTCTTCATTTTTATATCCAAGCTTTAAGAAACCAGTGTTAGCTAATACTGTTTTCACTGCTGAGCCAAACTTCAGGAAAATATATCCTTGGATAGAGGATTAGCAAATTTTCTGTCAGTCTAAATTAAAACCTATATTGCTTGCCTCTGCCCTCTAAATTCTACTCTTATATACCTATCCCAAATGCAGTTTTGACTATTGCTGTTGTCCATGTGTTCTTTTATGTAAGTTTATTTAAAAGCCAGACAATACTGCTGCTTCAAGATCTCTTTGTTGTAGTCTTCTTCATCAGAGCCAACAGAATCAAGTTTGGGAGCAAGACTCATGCTCATAAAACTGGGAAGCCATTATGCAGAAGAAGCGGTTCTCCACCCCCCCCCCCCCAGCCATGTAATGAGTGTGGATAGTAAGTATGGTGTCTATATTAAGCATGAAGTATTTCCTGTGAAGGAGTAACTGATAACTGGTTAATTTGGGTGTGATCTTCCCACAGAAATAATGCACTGGAGGAAAGATTTACTGAAATTAGAAAGAACTGGAGCATGGCCAAAAAGTGTGTCTCTTACCCTTCCCTTGAATCTGATTCCTGGGCTGCAGACCTCCAAGTTTTACCAACCCATTCTTTGGATGAAGGGTAAAAGGGCTTGGAAATGGGAGGCTGTGGTAGGAATTCCACCCAAATCACATTCAGTCTTAGAGAAAGACTGGGAAGGAATCAGGCACAATAACTCCATTGTGAGTCAGAATCAATAGGAAGCTCTGATTGGACATTTAAGGGTCAGGCGAATGTCACAGGGACTTTGGAATGGACCCATGAAGTGACCTGGGAGAGGAAGGGATTGGACGTTCTTGAGGTAGGGTGGGGGTATGGATTCCTTGGTCCTTCAGGTGGAGGGTCACTGTGTCCAAAGGGAGTCTTAAAAGGTGTTATCCATTTTCATCTTTTTTTTTGAGAAGCAGAGTAGGAGGGTTGTACTTGCAGAGAGTATAGAAGAGGTGAATCTCCTTGTGCTATGGCTGAAGTATGGGTATTGATGATCCAGAGAGATTGTGGAACCCCTAACCTTGGTTTCAGAGATCAGGGTTTTTCATTTTGATTACTGTATTTTTTGGACTATAAGATGCAACCCTCTCCATTTGGGAGGAATAATGGTTGTTAATGCTGCCATTGAGTTCTGTTTACATTTACATTGGTGATATATTATCTTATTTATGTTATTAAATATTTTACCACATTTTTTGCTTCAATTTTTTTTCCTATTTTCTTCTAAAACCTAGGTGTGTCTTATGGTCTGAAAATATGGTAGTTTAGCTTCTGAGCTCATTAAATGTCTTTGATCAAATTGTATAACCACCCTAAACCTTAATTTTCTCACCTGTAGAGTGAGGATAATTTTTTCTGGAAGGTTGTTAAGAGGATTACATGAAATAATATATGTGAGTCATTTATCTAATGTCTTGCCTATCACATAATAGCTTTTAAAATTTTAGAAGTTATTACTACTTATAGTTCCAGTACAGTAGCCTGAGTGAGAAAGTGTAGTTGGGACAAGAAGGGAGCTGTAGCGATGGCCGGATGTACATGTGAGAGTTGGTACAGAACTGTATAGGGGCAAGTTGTCTACAGATTACTCCACTTTGGTTCCATCTCCCCCCTGCCACACACACACACACCCTGGGCCCACTGGCCTCTGTGTGATATATGAGTTGCCTAGGTGACAACAGAGCTTGGGACAACACAACCTCTCTCAGGGCCTGAGGCTTTCCATCCACACCTGCTTTTCTCTATGTACACATTTTTATACTGGAAAAGGCCCTTGGTAGAAGCCACAACTGGGGCACTGTGAGAGGAGATGGGCTTGGAAATGGCATCAGAATAAGTTAGCATGGAGCCCACAGAGGGGTCAGCTGCTACCAGCCTAGGGTTTTAGTTCCTTTCCTGGGATGCCTGGTATTTAACTGGTAAGAAATTATATGCCAACAGTCTGTTTTAGTTCCCTTTTCTCTTTTTGATTGTCCCTTCTTTCTCTTACCAGCTCCCCACCCTGTCCCCCAACACACCCTGCCTTATTTCCAGGGTTGTTTCCTGTGTCACCACGCCAGATTTCAGAAAGCCTGCTTCAGTGGCTCTGGCCCAGGCCATTTCCACAGTGGCTGTGTGCCGGACACCATTCACAAAGGCTAAGTGATTGTGCCCCATCTGTTCCTCTGCCTGCAGCCACCAGGCATCTGCAGGCAGGGTGGAGGTGGCAAAGGCTGAAGACACCCAGACAAGGGGCTGGGCACACCTGGGCAGGGGTGCTAGGTGGTGAGTGAAGGGTCCTTGTGGCCTACAGCAGAGGAGAAAAAAATGAAAAATGGAATTCAAGTTAAAATTAAAATGTTTTAAAAGGTGATTTGTGAAGAATTAAACAAATTTCTTTCGAACTGCTTTATTACTCATAGAAATTCTATCAGTCATCAGTGAGCAGTAAATTGCTTGATCAGTCAGAAAATATTGTTGATCCTGAAGAATCGATGCTAATTGAATCATTAGGTCATTATTACATGAAGCGCAAATGGCTTGGGGTGATAACTCAATGCTCTGCTCGATCCGTAAGCTGCGGAGGCGCAGTGAAACTGCGACTGCGCTGCCTGGTCTGCTCTCAGGGTTCCCTCCGTTACTGCTTTTCTCATTGGAGTTCACAGTGGGTGGTGGTTCTGGAAATTTTCCCCTATTAAAAAAATGATATAACATAGTCCTTCTTGAAATCACTGATACTGAACAATATTTTTTATTATCACTTTTATTTTTCCTTTTTTTCTTTTATTATTGACACTATTACAGATGTCCCCTCTGTCCCCTCCCCTTTGCCTGTCTCCACCCAGCCCCTGACCCCCCTCTTCCCTCTGGCCATCACCACACTATTGTCCATGTCCATGGGTCATGCATATATGTTCTTTAGCTACTCCTTTTATCCCCCTCCCCCTTTGACAGCTGGCATTCTGGTCCATTTTGTTCCTCAGTTTATTTTGTTCACTGGATTCTACTATAAGTGAGGTCATTTTTTGATTTTTAATTACAGTTGACATACGTTATCATATTAGTTTCAGGTGTATACATTACATTACATTAGACATTACATAACTTACTAAAGTGATCATCCCAATAAATCTTGCACCCCTCAGACACCAGTTACTAGAATATTATTAACTATATTCCATATGCTGTACTTCACATCCATCCCCATGACTGTTCTGTAACATCTGATTTGTACTTCTTAATCCCTTCATCTTTTTCACTCATGCCTCCAAGCCCTCTTCCATCTAGCAACTGTCAAAATGTTCTCTGTATCTATGAGTCTGTTTCTGTTTTCCTCATTTATTTTGTTTTTAGATACGATGTTGACAGATACATATTTTTGCATTTTGTTATTTATGTTTTGGATCTTCTTTATTCTTTTGAAAGACATTTTATATGATACTGGTTTGGTGGTGATAAGCTCTTTTAGCTTTTTCTTGTTTGGGAAGCTCTTTATCTTTCCTTTGATTCTAAATGATAGCTTTGCTGGGTAGAATAATCTTGATTGTAGGTCCTTGCTTTCCATCACTTTGAATATTTCTTGCCAATCCCTTCTAGTCTGCAAAGTTTCCTTTGAGATGTCAGCTGATGATCTTATGGAAACTCCCTTGTATAGGTAACTAATTGCTTTTCTCTTGCTGCTTTAAAGATTCTGTCTTTGTCTTTAACCTTTTGCATTTTAATTATGATGTGTGCTGGTATGGGCCTCTTTGGATTCATCTTTGGGACTCTCTGTGCTTCCTAGACTTGTATGTCTATTTCCTTCATCAAGTTAGGGAAGTTTTCTGACATTTTTTCAAGCTGGATTTCAATTTCTTGCTCTTTCTCTTCTCCTTCCAGCACCCCCATGATGTAAATGTTGTTGTGCTTGAAGTTGTCTCAGAGGCTCCTTACAATATGATTCTTTTTGCTTTTTGTTCTGATTTGGTGTTCATTGCTTCCCTATATTCCAAATTGTTGATTTGATTCTCAGCTTCATCTACTTGACTGTTGTTTCCCTGTAAATTATTCTTGACTTCAGTAAGTGTAGCCTTCATTTATGACTGGTCCTTTTTCATGCTGTTAAAGTTCTCACTAAATTTATTGGGCATCTTTATAACTAGTATTTGAATTTTGCATCTAGAGGATTGCTTGTCTCCATTTTGTTTGGTTCTCTGTCTGCAGTTTTGTTCTGTTCTTTCATTTGGGCCATGTTTCTTTGTCTCCTCATTTTGGTAGCTTCCCTGTGTTTGTTTCTGTGTGTTAGGTAGAACTGATACATCTCCTGGGCTTCGTAGAGTGGCCTAATATATAGGAGGTGTCCTGTAGGGTCCAGTGGCACAGCCTCCCCAGTCACCTGAATTGGGCACTAGAGGTGTGCACCCCATGTTGTATGTGTACACTATTGATCGCTGTTGGCACATCCAGGTCCGCCACCACCTATGTTCTGTCCGGGGTTACACAGCATAAACTACAAAGTGATTTGTAGATGGCTTCTACTTGTGCTGGGCTTGGAGGTGTCCAGGCCAGGCCAAGCTGTGAACCCAGGCTGGCTGCCACTAGCACTGGCCCTGGGGCCTCTTAGTGAGAGGTATAGAGCTCACTGAGGCCACATTATGCTGGTTTGAGAGATTTTAGGAAGATCTGAAGCATGAGCCAAGCTAGGCCATTTGTATGGAAAAGCTACTGGGAATAGCTTGGGTGGGCCCACAAGTTGAATGAGGTGGGGCCACAAGGAATCACCAGGGGAGCTCATCAAAGCAATGGTGGCCTCTGCCATCACTTCTGTCTGGGAGAAAGCTTCCCCCTACCTCTCTCCCTGATGCTGGACAATTCATTTCTTCCCTGTACGTTTCTGGTGCCTTTCAAGCTGCAGCCCCAGTGCTGGAGCTCCGTGGGAGTGAATCTGTGTAAGTCTGTGCACAGGCCCTTTGAGAGGAACTACCTGGAACTCTAGAAGCCCTTCATCACTCTCAGCCTCAACTCTCACTGGATTTTACAGCCAGAAGTTGTGGGACCTTCTCTTCCCTGCACTGGAACCCTGGGCTGGGGGGATCTGGTGTGGGGCTGGGACCTCTCTTTCCTTGGGGGGATTCCTCTGAAGCAGAGATAATCCTCCTGACTTTTAAATGCCACATGTGGTTACGGGACCAGCCCATTCTGCATCTCCACCCCTCCTGCCATTCGCAGTGTGACTTCTTCTTTAATTCCCTAGTTGTAGGACTTCCTTTCAGCTCAAGTTCAGGGCATCCTGAATGTTGGTTCTTCTATAATTTAGTTGTAATTTTGATGTGATTGTTGGAGGAGACAAGTATCATGTTTACCTATGCCACTATCTTCTGAACAATCTTGACAAGTAAGGAGATTGAAGAAGAATTTGGATTTCATCTGGAAATCATGAACCGTGGGGTCCATGATGTGTGATGCTATATCGGCAACTTTACTGAAGTCAGTAAAATCCAAACAAAAATTATTCACCTGGGCTTTGTATGTGTGGCAGGGCTTACAGCAGGGGTGGTAGTTATACCCTGGGCACTTAGGACTGAGCACCCATGCTGCCTGGAATGACCCCTGAAGGGGCAAAGCATTTTTTAAGGTCTTGGATGCCAGTGTCAGAGTTGGGTCCACTTTCTATCTCCTAAAGATTGACCTTTCCACGTAACAGGTACTGATGGATGTTGGTCAAAAGAATGGATGCCTTCTTTATCCATGGCTGGTTCTTAGCAAATGACAAAGTAGGCCATGTTGGCCTCCTCAATCCCTTCTTTTCTACTCTCTTTCTGCCATTTTCCTTGCCCCCCCCCCACCATGCCCAATCTCCAGCAAGCCAGAGCCCCATTCTGTAGCACTCACCCAGGCTGCCTCTTGGTCTGTGGCTCCTGTTCTGTAATTCCCCTCCTGGTTACTACCCTTTGTGAAAATGCTTCATGGAGCTCAGGTCCCCTCATCCCAACATCTTAATGGGTGTTTGGGTGAGTGTGGGATCCCTCCTAGGGATTATGTTTGCATTTTAACAAGGAGTTACTGAGAATTTATGTCCTAACCTGAATGGAATTATTATTGAGGAGATTTCAAGTATTTCTTAATAATGCCAGAGAGAGGCATAGTTCACAAAACTAGTCTTGGCTGCATCTCTCCTAACAACATGAAGTGACGGGTAGAGAGGAGAGGCATTTCCCTGAAGGTTTTTTGCAGCTTTATTTCTGATTTTCAAGTAGATCAGGAAGCCTAACTCCTCCCATGAGTCAGGGAGCAAAGGAACACAGTGAGAAGGATGGAATTTATTGTAGACCCACTGTGTCTGGTGCAGGACTGACAGTGTCCTCTCATATAGATTATGTCATCTAACCCTCATCAAAACTCTGAGGTATAACATCACCCTCATTTCTAAGTATGAGAACACAGAAACTTAGTATTAACTAACTGGCCCAAAGTCATGTGGAAGAGCTAGAGTTGAAATCCCAGTTATCCCAGTTTCAGATCTGTCCATTACAAAATATCATTTTTTCTTTTCCTCTCCTCTTGCCCAACAACATAGTGTGCTCATGCATGTGTGCACACAACTTCTCCTGGCTGATTCTGACTCTCTTGTATCTGTCTGCTGTAGCCTTTGCTCCAAGTCACTTCCTTGCTCATTCATCTGCAGGACCTCCTCATCTTCAATATCCTGTCTGCCCACCTTCCCCAAGCTTCTCTGTCCTCCTTAGTCCCTCCTCTATCAGCTACCATCTTAGCTGCTCTGTTCTTTGGCCACCCTCCCCCTCCCCCACTCTGGGTGTCACCCCAGCAATCCTAGCGTCTGACTAGGAAGCACAGAAATTTATGGAAGGCATTCACCTGTAATGCTGTCTTGTCTTTTTTCTTTGCTGTATCTTCCCAATTCATGTTTCTTCCCTCCACATCACCAACTTGCACCAGCTGCTCCTTTTTTATTTGCCTTTCTCAGCTTTGCAGTGATTGGTGGCTAGGGGCTGGTAAGCAAAACAATTAGACAGTGTTTAGTCCATGGTGGGTATAGTTCGTGGATGTGTGTATTCAAGGGCAGAAATATTATGAACACTTCTCTTTGCACTGCCTCTGGCCACTCTTCAGTGGAAGAAAGCTTCCATCACACTTCTGCTTTACGTGGGAAGACTTGGTCATGTTTCCTTATTTGCCCCAATAATTACTTTTTCTATCTCCTCCTCGAATGGAACTAAAGAAATTATCATGGAGTGCCATGAGCTGTAACTTGCATGTTTTCCCATTTTTCCAATAGCAGAATACTCCTTAATGAGATTACCTTGTTGTCAAGGTGACCCCTTCTAAAAAGCTCAAAGATGGGGAGTATGTGTGCATACACACACACAAGAGCTAGAGTGGGTGAGCAGAAGAGAGCCCCTGCATGGGGGAATATATATGTGATCAATCACAAATGTGAGAAGCTTGGAAAAATAGGCCAAAGGAATGACAGGACCCACTGTTGGCACTGTAATTCTGAAGTTTGTCCAACATCTTAGAAGATTAATAAGTGGGCTTTTGAGTTGCTTTGTGCTTTCATGGGTTGAGCAGCAGCAGGCGGATCGTTTTCAACCCCATCACATTTCCCCTCAATCTGTTCAATAGTCCTCTGGGGGAAAACCATCAACTCTGCCATTTGTCTGTCTTCCCCTGCTCAAAAACACTTTCCATGCTCATCCAAGGCTCTTGGCTAATGGGGCACAATTATTAACAGGGGGTTTGTGGCAAGATTTTTCCCAATTTGGCTGTATACACCATGCAAGGCAGTGTTTTGTCTTGTGTTATCCTATACTCCCAGTGTCTAGGACACAGGGACTGCCCGGTACGATTTCGTTGAATGAACGACCTTTAAAAGTATTTCTCCTAGTTCCTAGCCATCGTCATCTGCTTTTCCTCTACACCTCAAGGTAGACACCATCATTACTCAGGATCCTCTCTCCATAATGCAACCTCATTTTTTTTTTTTTTTTTTGACCTAGATATCTTCCCAGGCCTGCCACTGTCCCTGTCCCCATCTGCATTCCCCTCTTCCTGTGCAGGCTGCTGCCTCAGGGTCTCCACACTCCCGTGCTGGTTTCTCAGCCTCACTTTGCTCTTGCTACAGCCCCCCCAACCTCCCTGGGATTCTCTTTGTCCTTCAGATCAGAGGTTGCAAACTCAAATGCCTACTGGAGCCATGTGAAAGCTACTTAAGTGAAGCAGGCCAGGTATAGAAAGAAGGTTCAATTTCCCAGAGGTGTACTCATTCCCATTGTTGCATGAGAACAACAATGCAAGAATAATGGTATAGAGCTACCAATACTTGTCCTCCATGTTAGAGAACTTGGAGGGGATGAAGGGCCTGTGACAAACTCAAGAACACAGGTCCCCCGAAGGTGCAATTATAGCAGATTACCACCATGGAGGAATGTCTACCTCTTGTTATATATCTTAATTTTTTCAAAGACAGGAAATAATGAAATTTAGGTGAAACCTACTTCCTATTAAATGTTGGCTCGAAAAATTTTTTTAAAACAACTGTGTCAGCCAAATAAAACACATCCATGGCTCACATTGGCCTATTGGTCTCTAGTGTCTAACCTTTGCTCCAAAGAGTCTTCCTAGATCACTGAAGCTCAACTGGTTCTTTCCTTTCCTAAGTGCCCTTAGAACTTGAGAACCAGCATCATGCAGTGGAAAGACCGTTGACTAAAGAGTCCGAAGACCTGTTCTCTAGTCCTGGTTCTGCTGCTGGCCTCAGTTTCCACATTTGTAAATGGGAGCAATAATATTTGACCTATATTCAGTTGCGTGGCTTATAATTTCAAAGTGATCTTATATGCATGATTTTATTTGACCCTCAAAAGAATCCTGTGCAGTAGGCTTGGAAAGTGTTTTTAATCTTAATTTAACAAGACTCACAGGGGTTAAATGACTTA
Organism: Anoura caudifer; assembly: GCA_004027475.1. NCBI lineage: Eukaryota > Metazoa > Chordata > Mammalia > Chiroptera > Phyllostomidae > Anoura > Anoura caudifer. The sequence continues at coordinate 430,166 of PVKU01000570.1, read as the reverse complement.
CCCAAGATCGTACAGCTTGTAAGTGGTAGAGCAGAAGGAAGCATTTGGATCTTTCATCTCCTGAGGTTTGGGTTATGTTTATTTGTTTTTTTAAACCTTTGGATACAATGAGTTCCTCTATCTTGGTAAACTGATAGGTACTATGCGGGTACATAAGGAGGAGGAAGGACCTTGTCATTATATGGGTTATTACAATCAGGTATATGCCATACATATCTAGACACCATGGTAATGGATCTTGGATTATCTGATAAATGACTATTGTACCAGACTGTGAATACCCGCAGCCAGGCATGAAAGCTAATGCAGAAATGCCTGTCAAGGCATTTGGTAAGTAATTGCTGATAAACTGAAGTGAAGGAAAGTGGTGATGCTGCCTGAGAAAGAACCACAGCTCAAAACCAGAGCCAGGCTGTGCCTGAGGATAAGTCAAGGCCTGGTGACTGAGATTCTAAACCTTCCATTTACAGTCTGCTGGTAGCCATTGGTCACAGGTCCAGTATAGCATGTGTGGCAGCTGTCATGGAGATGGTTATCATCCAAGGTCACCAGATTGGGAGAGGGGAAGGATTGAATGACATGAAGACATTTTGGAGTCAGATCTAGGTTTGACTAATTCCTGGCTGTCAGCCATCTAACTGTTGAGCCTCAGCTTCTTCACCACACAACGAGGATAAAAATGCGGGCCTCAGTGAATGTGAGGAAGGCTAATAACATCCCATGTGCTGATGCATCTTCATGGTGCATGGCACAGACTGGGCGCTCAGTGCAATGCACAACAATCAAATTTCTTTATTAGGGTGAAATTCATAAAAGTACTGTCTATCTGTTTTTGCCAATGCTGGGCACTGAATCCTTCCCTGCAGTCATCAGATTGGATTCACTAATTCCAAATATTCCTTTAAAACAGTACCTGGAAGAGCCTTTTAACTTGAGATTTTATGAAGACAATAAAAATAAGCAGAAAATGACTTCATCTACGTAATGGAAAGAGAGCTATTTTCAATTTATTTAAACTTAAGGCCAACTATACACAACTGTGGCTACATGGCTGAGTTATGATGAAACTCCAGCTCCTCTTTACTAAGGATCTGGTCAAAGCCTCAGCCAGGTGAGTAACAGAATGGTCGCTGGCTGCTCTGGGAGGCTCCACCCATCCCCTGAGTCCATCCATCCCTGCTCTTTGTTAGAATCCCCTTCTGTTTCAGAACCTACAGCCTTCTCAGTTTGTAGTTAGGCACTTGTTCCAAGATCCTTTTCACTGTGGCCTTCATTAATTAGAGTGCAAAGGTAATATGGCCTCTGGTTGCAGCTCTGTCATAGAACTGAAGCACGTAGGCCTCCCAGCCTGTGTGCTTCACCAGCAGGGAAACTTGTTTTTGTAAGGGAGTCTCTGGTGAAAACAGCTCCCCTCATACCGTTGGTCAGTACGTCAGTACGGGTCAGGCTTCCCTGACTCTCCTGTGAACTGCAGCTCTGCCTTGAACTGCTCCCCAGGTCCAGCAGTGGCTCAGGATTGTCCTGTTAACCTCTTTGTGCTCACTGTCACTGAGTCTTAACACATTTCTCACTTGGGGAGCTGGCAGAAGGGTATGCAGAGTCCTAGTGTGTAGGGCTCATGAAGTGTAAGGCCATGGGCAGGTGCTGCGAGTGCCTTCCTTTGAGAGCAAAGTCATGTGCTTGCTTTGCTGTGTGTGAAGGCCCTTGTTGAGTAGTTCAGAGCCTCACGTTGAACCACCCCACAGGAATGTGCCGAGGATTATTGGTTAATGCCAGTAAAGCACTAAGGCCATAAATGTCAAGTTTAATGTTAATAAACGGGGATTAGGTTCATTTACACAAAAAGGAACTTCTTTACTGTGGACTGGGGGGAAGACTTTACTTTTATCAACAAAAACAAACAGAGTAAACTGTAAGCCCAGATTCATCAAATCCAAGGCTTTTATTATGTCTTCTTACCCTGCCATTCCCACCGACTTCTTTCGCAGCCTGTGAACTCTATTCCACTGCTGAGATGATTGCCTAATTGTGTTTGTGTATTTGATGTCTTTAGATATGAAAGTGTCTTAGGAAAGTGTTGAAGAGCATACAGGCCGAGATTGCATGGCCAAGTGCAGAGGCCCATGCCATTTGTGGTAGCAAATGCAATATGTGTTATTACTTGGAATTTTATATTCTTTAAAGGAGGTGTTTCATTGAATGGTGTTCTGTTTTTCCTATTTTGTATGCAACAAAACAGAGGCATAGGGTTTGCTGAGTCAGTGTCCTCTAGGAAGCTTCTTAGATGAGTCGTCCTCTGCTTTGTTCTCCTGAGGGATTCCTTCAGCACATGTGCACTCAGCCATCCAGTGTGGAAGTTTTAGTAAAGGAAAAAAATCCTTACAAAATCTTTGGACAGAAATTTGCCGGGCACTTTTATAAATCTCACTTTGTCAAGTATGTGCCATCCCATTTTCCAGATAAGGCAACTGAGGCTCAGAGATGATGGTTGGTAACATGTATGAACCTGTATTTATCTCCCTGTGCCTCCTGAAGACAGTAATTATAGTGCCTATTTCTTTTTATTTCTATTTTTTTGTTATGTCCTGTAGTAGGTAGTATAGGTCCATAGTTCTTTCTTTGTAATTCTGAAATCCAGCAAAACTTGACTGAACTCATATGGGGCCGAAATCGGCCTAAAGTGATACAAGGGAGGTGAGAGTCTTTATTTAGCCTGCTTAGGCTCCATGATGTATGGCAGAAACATGTTGGCTTGTGGGATCCTTCACCCTGCTGTGGTTTTATATACAATATATGCACAAAATACCTTTCTAGAACCTGAAACATTCTGAATTCTGAAATGCACTTGTCCCCAAGAGTTTATGGTAAGAGATGGTGGCCCTCTCTAAAATTCTGTGTACATTGAGTACCAAGGGCACACTTTAACTGTGTTAGCAGGAAACCTCAGCACTTTGGTATGTCTATGCTGTGCACCTGTGGTGAGGTGGTCACAGAAGCCAGTGGCCTGTACAGAGTCTTCATGAGGCACCTGCCCTATGGTGGTGAGAGGAAGGCACAGCAAAGAAAGAAAAAGTACTTGGTGCAGACAATGACATTCCAGGGCAGTGTGTAGGTGACAGCTAAGGTAAAGCAGGTCCACAGTCAGTGCTGCAGGAGGACAGGAGTTGGGGCTGTTCATGAGAAGGGGTGTCCAGAGAGGGAATAGGCCCTAACTAGGCAAACAGAAAGTGGGGGAGGGGAGCCCCTGGTAGCAGGAAACTCATGTTCAGAGTCTGGGTTGAGCATGGGACATCCACAAGGAAGGGAGGCAGGCATCTGTACCAGGGAGCAGCGGGGAAAGGAGGAGGGCAGGAAAGGCTGGATTCTGGAGGCCCTGACTGCCCAGCAGATCCAGTTCCGTAGACATGGAGGCCATGGCCGAATTCAGAGCAGAGGAGTCACCTGCTGATGAATTAGAACTTAAATCCCAGGCTTCCCTTGTCTTTGTGAGCCATGTTTTCTTTTCTGAAACATGTTTGTATAAAAGTAGCTAACTCTGATAGAGCATTTTATATGTGATTATTGACCTGTTCTTAATGCTTTAGGCACTTGACACATGGCAGCTCTGTGAGATAGATACTATTATTATCCTCATTTTATTGATGAGGAAACTGAGGCACAGAAAAGTTAGGTGGGTGGGTCAGTTGCCCTGGGTCCCCTGCACAGTGAGTGTAGAGGTTGCAATGAGAACTCAGCCAGCAAGGTCTATACTTTTAACTGCTGCCCTGTGCCTTAATCTACTTTTCCACATACCCCAGAAATGAAGCTTTTTAAAAACCAACACTGCATCCTGGGTGTGGAGAAACCCATTAGCTCCAATGATTTCAGTGAGCACTTTGCTCTGCCCCTGGAAACTATGAGGGTGGTGGAGGGAGGTGCAGTGGGACGGTTGGTGACCAAGGCACATTAGACAGGGGTAGTGGGGGTGATGTCCTGAAGTTTATGACCCAATCAATAAGAAATGTAATTTGATGTCTTCAAGGAGACTAATGCCCTTGGCTGACAGCTTCATGCCTAGGGGCTAGACCCTTGCTTCCTCTCTTCTACCCATTCCCAGGCCTTTCTTCCCTCAAGCACTCACGTTTTTGTATTATGTGCCCTGGAATAACTCCTTGATAGGTAGAATTAAAAATTCTTTCAAAATTAGGCAAAGCTATGTCTCTAAGAAAGGCTGCATCAATCCTGCCTTCTTTCAATCCTTTGACTCCTAAAAATCTGTCATTTCCTTTACTTCATTCACGTTTGTCTTTTTCAGTTTTTACCTTGATTATTACAGAAACAAATTGTATTCTTTGTTAAAAATGGGGTGGGTGGTGGAGGTGACCTTTTATAATCCTGCTTTCTTTACATGGGCATGGCGCAGCCCATGGAAGTTGGAGCCCCTCCCATCTTTCCCAGGTTACTCTGGGATTTTATGCCCCTCCTCTCTCCTGTCAGCCCCAGAAGGCAGTTTTATCGGGTTGGCCAAAAAGTTTCTTTCGTTTTTTCCATAAAAGATATATTTTCCATTTTCACCAATATCTTTATCAATTTGGATATTTGGAGTATGTCAGCTATCTCCCACATGGTATAATGTTGATTGTTCTCAAGTAATGTCTCAATTTGATCACTGTCTACTTGAACTGGGCTACCCGACCGTGGAGCATTGTCTAGCGAGAAATCTCTAGCAAGAAACTTTGCAAACCACTTTGGACATGTTCAATCGGCCACATCGCTGTCTCCGTACACTGTACAGATCTTTTTTTTGCATTTCAGTTGTGTTTTTACCTTTCTTGAAATAGTAAAGAGAATATGCTGAAAATATTGTATATTTTCTTCCACCTTCAATATTAAAATGACTACATAAAAATTCACCAATTTTGATGTTTTTGTTTTAAATGCACACTGAGATAACAGCTGTCACAATACAACATAACAAGATTATTTTGAAAGAAGTTAAAGATAACTTAGCGCTACTAGAGCCATCTTACATAAAAAAACCAAATGAGTCAACCCAATATTTATAAATCTGATTCTCTCTTGTCCTTGGACTCTCTTTTCTGGATAGGCTTTAATTAGCTAAATTTGCATGTGTCAAATGATATATAAGTTTTGTTGGGAAGTTCTTCTGGGATTTCTGGGTTGGGAGAGAGCACAGCCATGTCATATTGTGATGGAATGTCCCAGTTAACATGGCAGTGGGACTGCAGACTTTGTCCTCCTAGTGGGTACTTTGTCCCTGTGGCTGATCTCCCTGGTAATCAGTCAGTGTAGGAGCCACACTTCCTGTTCTTCCTCAATTTCCTGTGGATTATGATAGCAAGATTTTGCAAAGGAACAAAAGAAACCTTTGCTGAAATTTTTTAGGTCTTTAATCAGTCATTCATTTTTGCTTCTTAAATTCCAAATTCTTGCCAAGCCTCTTTTTCTTTCTTCCTTTAATTCTCAGTCATCCCCACTTACCCTTCTTTTTACCTGCTGCTCTTTTTCTTTGCTCCAAGGGAAGATAGCTTAGATTTTAAGAACAAAACACAACATGGAGAAAGGATAAAAGTGCTGTGACCCCTGCAGTAGGTGGACAGATGGTTGAGAAGCTTTGTAGACTGGGAACAAAAGCTCCTTTTTCCTCTCCCAATCTCAAAAAAAGTCATTTCTAAAATTGAGCTGGATTATTGGGTATACATATATATATATATATATGTGTGTGTGAGAGGGGGGACCCCCCCCCAAAAAAGGGATTATCTTCTGGATGGCCGGCCCCCTGTAGTACAGGCTTCCCTGCTAGGTTAGTGTTCTAGGAACCCATCTGTATCAGTGTATCAGCTGGCCTTCTTGTGAGAGGCTGCGTTCAACTTCAGTGAAATTTTTTGAAGACTCTTTCCATGTGGTTGCCCATTTCTTGATGGGTGGTTTATGAATGCCCCTGCCTATACCACACTGTGTTCAGCAGTTTTTGGCCCAAAACAGCATGACCTCTGTGCCCCACCCCCCCCATTCACCTGAGCCACCTTGAGCACCTTTTTGTTGTTGTTGTTATTGTTGCCTGGGATGAAAATAGTCCTCAAAGGGAAATGTTTTGCTGGTGTGGAAAAGGTGAAACAAAAAATGGCAGAAGTACTAAAAGACATAAAAATTGATGAGTTCTAAAACTGTTTGGAGTAGTGGGAAAAATGTCTTGGTAGGTGTATTGCATGAAATGGAGAGTACTTTGAAGGTGACTGAAGTTTAAACATGTAAGAATAAATACACAATTTTTTTATAAATAAATTCTAGGGTTCTTTTTGCCCCCCCTCTTGTCCCCTTGTATATACGTACATGTGTGTGTTTCTTTTTATTGAGGGAAAGAGAACATCACAACAACTTATGTAACCTGTGAAGGTTTAGCCCAAATGTCTCTTGTAAAGTTGTTAAGAAGCAAGTCTTCTATGCTCTGTTTATACTGTACATTCTCTTACTGTTGTAGTCAGCTCAGGCTGCCATAACAAAATATCATAGACTGAGGGGGCTTAACAACAGACATTTCTTTCTCATAGTTCTGGAGGCTGGAAGTCCTAGATGCCAGCAAATACGGTTTCTGGTGAGAGCCAGATTCCTGGCTTGTAGATAGCCTTCTTTCTTCGTACCTGCGTGCAGAGAGAGAATAGCTCTGGTATCTCTTTCTCTACTTATAAGGTTCCTAATCCCACTATGGGGGCTTTACCCTCATGACCTCTTCTAAACCTAATGACCTCCAAATACTATCACAAATGTTCAGTCCATAACACTTGAGTTCCACTTGTTGGCTGCTGGAGTCTTGTTTACAAATACAACTAGTGATCAGTGTTTCTTCCCTACTCAACTCCTGACCAGCTAAGGAGAGGAACAGATGAGTCTAGAGTCAGAGCTGGAATACTGGGAATCTTCATGATGTTCTTCCAAGGAATATTCCTCTATAACGGGGCCAGGGACCCGAGGAACATCCTTCTCATTGTGAAAGAGGTGGGCCCATTTCTTGGCTACATTTCCCATATTTTTAGTTAGCAGACTACAGGTGAGAGGTTAAGCCCATGGTACCAAGGAAACTGACAGGTGATGTGTGTTGCTAAGTGACATCCAGGAAAAGCAAGAGCTGATGCTGGTGAAGGGATGGCTACAAACAAAATTGTCCTTCTTCCTCTCTGGTAGGCGTGCTTAGGGGGCATAAGCTCTTGAGAACAATGTTCAACTCCACTTTCAAAAGGAGCTCAGAGGGAGGTGAACCAAAGAAGGGAACGGATGCAGCCTCCTGCTGTAGTCTCACAGTGGGGAGGTGAAAGGATGGGCCCTAGAGTAGACAGACTCAGCTTCAGTTATAGCTGGGATGTTTACCAACACTGGGAACTTGAACAAATGGCTGCAACTCTTAACCTCAGTTTCTCCGTCGGAAACATGACAGTCATAATAGCACTGATCTCACAGGACTGCAGTGACGATTATATTGGGGAGGACCTGACACACAGCTTGGTGTGCTGTAGGCCTTGGGGAAATTTTGGCTGTTGTTATTGTCACATTTGATTGGCACCTCAGTTTCATTTAGTAGTTACTACACCTCATTATTAGTGTGCTGAGAAGGCTGTCAGCAGAGAGGTAAGGAGCACAGACTCTGGAACCACTTTGCTTTTGGATCCCAGCTCTGTCACTTACTAGCTGTACAACCTTGAGCAAGATAACTGACAATGCTGGCCCTCCCCCTTCTCATCTGCCCAATGAGTGCAAGGGATTATATGAAGTCTGTCCAGAACGTATCCAGTCATGTAATACAAAAAATAGAGAAATATATTGAAGAAGATACAAGATACAAGAAACATTGTATACAGGACAATGACACCTTAGTCCCCTTCAAAGAAGGCACCTTGGGACCTCACTTAGTTCTTCCAGTTGCCATCAGCTGCCCCATCATATTTTTCTGAATCTCATCAGCAGTCTGAAATCTCTTCCCTTTCAAAGGGGATTTTAGCTCTGGGAAAAGCCAGAAGTTGCAGGGTGCCAAATCTGGGTTGTAATGGTGCTGAGTCACTTGGGTGATTTGATGTTTTGCCAAAAAACTCTGCACGAGGTGTGATGCAGGAGCAGGTGCGTTGTCATGATGAAGGTGCCAATTACCAGTTGCCCTTAGCTGTGGCCTTCTGAAACACCCAAATAGTTTCTGTGGAGGAATGTTGAAGCTTAATGCAAAATTTGATGCAGATTCATTGCTCTACTTGCTGAGTCATTTTGAATGCGACAGCCACACAGTACAAATGGTCACTCAACTGGCGCCTACCACCCCCACTGACTAGTACAGTGAAGTCATCACTGTTCACACATGCTCATTCCAGTCTACTCTCCTCGGATGCCAGGTTACATGGATGTCATGCAAACATCATTCTCATTATATTAACAATGGTTGGGCTTTTTCTGGACAGACCTCGTATACTTCATAGGGTCATGGTAAGACAAGGTATATGAAGCAGGAGTTGGTAAACTCTGGCCAACAGGCCAAAACACCAGCTGTTTTTGTAAATAAAGTCTTAGTAGCCCGTAGCTACTCGCTTTCATTTATGTGTTGTCTGTGGCTGCTCTTCTGCTACAATAGCACAGGCAAGTAGTTGTGACAGAGGCTGTCTGGTCTAAAAATCCTAAAATATTTTTCCTCTGGCCCTTTACGGAGAAAGTTTGCTGACTTCTGATTATGAAAGGTTTAAGTAGGGCCTGGCACAGGGTCAGTGCTGGATAAGTGTTTGCTATCATTAGTGCTGCTGTCCCTTTGGTTTGTGGCCTCAGCAGACCCTTGCACTCCTCTTGTGAAGTAGGTACAGACAGCTGTGATTGTCCCCCTTTCACGGGTGAAGGATCTGGGATTTAGCTGACATAAGTGACCTACTCATGGTAGGGCCAGGCCTTAAATCTAGTTCAGGGCTCATGCTGCTAGTCGCACTGCATCAGAAATATCTGCCTTGCCTCCTCTGTGGATTCCTCAAGGAATGGCCATGTGTCTCCATCCCTGTATCTGCCCTTCTCCCTGTGGCACTGACAGTGTGACACATGGAGCCTGGACTCACTGGTGTCTGCGGAATTCATGCCTCCCACCCCACCTGCCAGCCCCAGCACTTAGCTCTCCATGTGGAGACGTTTCCAGATCTGACTGCTCACCTCCCTGCTGCAGAATTGGGAGGGCTTGGCTTATTATTGTGCCAGGAACTCCCCTAGTTGCTCATGTATATGGAGTTTGGGAAGGCACAGGCCAAGGCCCTCTCCTATCCCCAGACTTTCAGTCAGGGCCATGCATGATAACTGACCTCTGGTTCACTGAGCACTTTTAGGTCTGTGATCTCATTTGATCCTCACAGCAACTGCTCAGGAGGACAGGGTGGGTGATGGTGTGCCCAACAGCTGAGAGAGACTGAACTCTCACCCACAGCTGTGTGCTGAACCCGTGGCTGAGCCAGCAGTGGGGTCCTGATCTGTCAGCTCAGTTCAGCTATTCTCCCTCCCCCAGTGGCTGTCTGTCTTGATCACTGAGGTGAGACCAACACCAGGTGCCTCACGCACATACTCTGCTATCTAATCACCCTCGCTGTTGTACTTTTGGGGCTGTAACAGACATTCTGTGTGCTTTGGGAGTTTGTTCTGCTCACAGTAGAGATGAAAAGAAGTTACCCAAAAAATAACTCTATTTTTCAATCTTCAGCCCTGAAGTTGTCCTCTGCCCAAGTGAGTCTAGGCCAGCACTTCTGTTTTGGGGGTTTTGCTGGAAAAAGAGACTACCCATCACCATAGTGACTTCTACTTTAGAGCTGCTTCCAGTGTGAGGCAGAAGGGGGGACTGTTTGTTTTCAGTCAGCTCAGCTCTTTTGTAGAGTTGTCATGTCACTTTGGAAAGCCCTGATTTTGTGTGTGTGTGTGTGTGTGTGTGTGTGTGTGTGTGTACCCCTTGATTATTTAATTTCTGTCTCATCAGTATCCAGAGAGTGGAAAATAATTCCTGAAAGCTTCTGAAGAGCACAGGAGAAAATGGAACACTTTTACAGCCATCACAAGGTCATGGGGATGAAGGACAAAGGGAAGTCGAGTTACCAGTAGACCATGTGACCTGCCACCTGGGGACTGCTGTTCAACATGGGGGAGTAGATGACAGCTAGCCAGACCTATGTCCAGCTTGCTATTGCAATGAGATAAAAGGACTCAGCTGAGCCAGGTTGAAACCCCCTTCATAATGAAAAGCATGTGCTCTAAGGGAAGGACTCCTTTGTGATCTCTGACAGAGGCTTCCAAAGCAGGAAGGTTGAGGTAGTTCAGCAGGGCCACTAGATAGTGGCTGGACATCCTGATGTTTACCCATGTGGACCTGTCATAGCCTGGAGTTCCCCATTACTAACCTTCCTGATTCAGTGGAGTTCTTCTAGACATTGTCACTGCAGTGTAACCCAGCCCCAGCCCATGTGAATGCATATACATAACGTCTAGTGGGCAGGACAAGAAATTGCTTTCGTTGTGTGTCTTTCTTGGACAAATAATCAGAAACAGCTGCCCTGTAGTTCACTAGAGAATGCAGTCTTCCTAGTCTCTATGAAGCAAAAACACTTTGGAAATCAAAGCAGAATAAGGGCTGGGGTGAGAGATGGGCTTAGATGGACTCCTGGCTCTGCCTCGGAAGGACCCTAAATCACTTCCTCTTCTCTGGCCTTGGGTTTCTGCATCTGTTAAACAGGGCTAGTGAAACCTGTTTCTTTCTGTAACTCTACACTGTGAAGATTGATTCTTTTGTCTTCAGCAGGCCTAGGCAAAGCAGCCAGCCACATAAACTGCTCAAATCCTTCTGCATGGTGGATGGAGGTTGCTTAATGAGTGAAGCTGTGTAGCCTACTCCTTATATGTCCTACTACTGTGAACATTTTTATTGTTATTTGTGAAGTATCCACTAGAGTTCAGAAAAAGCCTGCACACCACTGAATCGAGTCAGCTCAGCTCCTGCTGCAGTGAAAATGAGTGCCCAAACCCCAATTAATAATGATTTTTTTCCACCAGAGATGACTGCTTGCCTGCCTGCATGAATGTATTATCTACTGAGGAGCTCTTGTGGGGCCTGCTCCCAGTGTGTAAATAATTTGGTCTGCCTAAGAAGCAAGTCCAAAAGAGGGCTGGTTTATTCACAGTGGCCTCTGTGATCTGGCCACAATCATGGGCCTCTTCAAATCATCAGCTCTGATACCATACACAAATGTTTGGGTCTCCAGGATAGTCTGGAAAGAAGATGCAAGAGGGTGGGCAGAGTGCTGAGTGGGAGGGGGGAGGGGGCAGAAAAGGGAGAGCCAGCCAGCTGAGAGCCGAGAGGTTGGGGAGCACTGTTGCAGGGCTGAAAACCTGTGGCTATGATTTGTGTACCCCCTTTGCTGTATATCAGGGAGCAGGGACAGGGGCATGAGCTTCGAATGTCAAAGTTGTCCCTGTAGGTGATAGAGGCCTGCTTTGTCCAGAAGATTATTCAGGTTCTACTTAGAGCCAATGCCATATCTGATCACCGTATCAGTAAGGGACAGCGTGTGTTTTATATTACAGACTGGTTGGGTCAAGCCCCTTTTCCCCAAGCTTCTGTTGTTCCCCTCTTCTACTCTTCTCTTCTTTATATTTTATTTCTCAGCACTTTCCTGGGTCCTTCCCAGACTTCTGTGTCCTCGCTTAGAGGCTGTCCCTTTGCTTGGTTCACGGATTACACTACTTTTTTACCCTCCCTATACATTCAAGCTAGCTTGAACTCTTTAATGATCCCAACCCCCCCAGAAGACTACCACTTCCTCTCTACCCCTGTGTTACCATGGGTGGGAGGAGAGGACGGTGTGGGAGGAACAGTTCTTACTTTTCTCTGTCCCCTCAGGCCCTTGACTCCAGGGGAGGAGAAGTGACCTTTCTGATTTGTGGGTTAGCTTAGGCTCTTCTGGGAGTTTTTAAAAATCTATTTGTTCCCAAAGAAGCTTTTGCCAAATTGCTGGCGCTGGCTTTGGCCCTGCAGACAGCCTACAATGGTCCCACTTTTTGGTTGTGTAAGTTTAATTCTGGTGAAGTATTAGGCAGCCCTTTATAACCACACATCTAAGGCATTTCCTCCAATTTAGAATTTGCTTGTAATAAAGCTTTTAGCTTGATTTCAATCTGTGTGCCTCCATATCTTATTTCTTAATTGGCTGTGAACTTATAAGGGAAGAGAGGATTATTATTTTTTGGCCACCAGCCAAAGCTTCAGGCCTCCTCCTTGCTCATTGATGAATACACATGGAAGGCTGTCTGAGCAGCCCTGGGTGTCATGGAGGCCAGGCAACATCTGTGGATGCTTTTGTCCCTCCACAGTACTATCTAAAACCAACCAGAACTTAAGTCTATGACTCCTGTGTTCTGGGAATGTCTGCTATGGAAATGTTATTATTTTCCTTTTTCTTCATCTCTGCAATAATACTTTCCTGACAGGAGGTCATTGAGGACTAAGTGAAGTAACACATCTGCACAAATCAGGTCATCAACGAATGCCCGTTTCTCTGATACCTTGGTTGCCTGTGCGGTGGTTAAATAGTGCTGGCTATCAGAAAGTTCATTCTGAAGTCTGAAACACACCTTTCTTGTGATTGATGGCTGTTTCTTTTATCTCATTAGGAACAGTTTATAAGCTTAACACATGGTGAGAGAACTCCATATCCCGTGTACCATTCGAAAGAGAAAACTTCAGAATCAATAGAGATAAGTGAAGGATGTGTCCTGAGTGGGAGGAGAAACAGCAGGGATCCAGAGAAGGTGGTATGTAGTGATGGGCCTGGAAGTACCCATTGTTTGACCTCACCTGGGCACACTTGAGTGCTTGATTTAAAGCAAAAGTTGAGAAGGTCCAGGAAAAGCTACTGGAGGTATCCTATAGTAATGTAGAGTTTTCTCTCCCACAATTTGGAATGCAAAATCAACTCGTTTTCCTGGAACTTTACTGTGCGCACCTAGCACTGTGTTCATCACATGGAACCTGCAGACAGGCGTGTGCACTCCAGTTGCTCACAGGGAGGGGGATACCAGCACAGAGGAGCGTCTTAGAGCTGCACAGAGCGCCATCAGTCAGCAAACTTCCTGAGGACAGGGCCCGAAGTCTCATTGCTCTCATGCTCCTGGTTGTCTGGAGGAGTCCTACCAGATCATTGCTTGCTTCCAGCGGGCCTTGCCTCTTATGTGTTAGCTCTGGATGTGCACTCTGTGACCCTGCACTTTCCCATTGTCTCTTAGTCCAGGAATGGAGGTGTGGGATCTGAGACAGCCAGTTTGACCAACTCTCTGGTCCCCTGTGGCTTTTGCATGCCTTTTCCAGTACCCTGTGCTGTTGACTGCCTGGGGCCCGGACATCTGCTTCTCACCTTTTCTCCATTTGACTGTTACTACCTACGCCACAGGATGGGGGAAACTTGCTCCATCTTGTTATTATAGAGTCAGGGTTGAAGTCAGTTTCATTGATTCGACTTGTCCGAATCTCTGGGGAAGAAAGATGTGTGTTGAAAAAGTTCCCTGTATCATTCTGCTATGTCCCACCAACCACTTCCCATCTTGAGTCCTATGTGTTTATTTCCACTGTCAAGAGAAAGAGCTTGCATTATTCCTTTCTCCTCTCTTCACCTGCGCTGGCAATTGAAGAAGGGTTTCTCTGAAAGAGACTCAGCCCAAAGGTCTTTTAAATGAGAGAAGACAAAAGTTGGTGTTTCTTTTCTGAGGAACACATGCTCTGATGCAAAACTCAGGAGCTCCAGCCTTGCATTAAAGCAGCCATGACTCCCCGTAAACCTAAAGGCACTTTGTGGGAAAGCAGTGACTTTGGATGCAGAGAGCTTGGATGCCCTTGCTGGCTTCATGACTGACCTGCTGTGTGAGCTTGGGCAAGTCAAATTTCCTTTCTGCTTGCCACCTGCAAAATGTGGTTAAAGACAGTTGCTACCTACTGGTTTTACTGAGGTACTGAGAGAGTGACAAAGATCACGGAATGCAGTGCTCAGAGTTCTGCCACAGAAACAAAAACTGCCTCTTAAAAGCATTATTTCCCAGGTGCAGGGAGTTCTGGGAGCCCGTGCATGGTTTGTGAACAGTTCTGGTCATCCCAGAGCATGAAAGGTAGGCTCTCACTCCAGGTCTGGGTCTACTACCAGTGCCCTTGCCTGTCTGCACCAGCAGAGAGGAAGGGATGTCTGAGCTGTCAGGAGGTGGTGGGGACAGATGGTTTCTGGCAGAACAAGAGGGAAGTGCCAATCAAAGGAGGTTGGGCTCCTCAATTAGAACACGGAGCAGATGGGTCTGAGGAGGGGCACTTCCCAGTTTACTAAGTGTGTGACAGTGAGCTGATGGCCTTCAGAGAACCAGAGGGGTCCCCTACTTCATTTCCTTTCTCTGAGGGGGCATATTTAGGATAAATCTGACAGATGAGTATCATTCTAGAGGTAGTTACTAAGCTTTACTCTGAGCTGTGCAGTATGCCAGGCCCTGTGGATATAATATTAAATAGGACAGGCCTGATTCTGACCTCACTTCACAGAGGATAGATACAACTGTACCTGTTGTTTCTCGCCATTTGCATAGGAATTGTGGGTGGGGTGGGAGGAGGGGTGCCATAAATGAAGATTCCTGGGTTCCACCCCAGAACTACTAGATCGGAAAGAATATCAAGGTGTTAAATCCAGGAACCTACATTTCAAATAAGTTTTATAGTTTATTCTTGGGCATATTAAAGTTTGACACTCATCACCTCTCCATCAAAGCAGAGTGATCCAGTCGCTCCCCTGAGCACACTGGTGTCTTAAAAGTGAATTACATCTACATTTGGAATGGTTTTGTTAATCTAGCCTCCTCTGTCTAGTTTGCTAGAAAAGTCCTTTTCCCCCTCTCATTCTGGTCGTATGGAAAATAACTACACAAATCAAATGAACTGAAGTGTTGATTGAGCTTTTATTATCTGCCTAGCTCATACTATTCAGAAAGAAATATAAAAGCTATGATCTTGGTCCCTGATGAGCTTACAGGGTTCCCAGGTTGATGAAACATACCTATCAGTTAACCAGTTAGAGATAAGCAGAAGGTGTAAGATTAAGGGCCAAGATGCACAGCAGATGAATTTCCTAGGTATAGAGAAATGAAGACATAGATGGGGGCAAGGCTGGAGCCACATCCTGGGCATCCATTCTCTTATTCCAATTGGATGACCAGAGTCACAATCTAATAAAGAAGTTAAAAAATACCCTGGGAAAATTCAAGAGATCCAGGGTGGTGTGTAGGGGGAATCTGTGCTGATTAAAAATCTACCCTGGTGATTCTATGTTACCAGGTTCGGGCCAGCACACTGTATTTGTGAATAGTGAACAGCATTCCCCCATTTAGTTCAGTTCTGTCTTTTGGGGGCACAAGAACATCAACTCCTTTATCCATTCTTCTATTACATTAGCTGTGTGGCAGTTGAACTCTGAAATCATAGTGATTTAACAGTTTATCATTCATGTAAGTCCAGTCAAGGGCTCAGTGGTTCTGCTCCTTACTTACTGAGGGATGGATGCTTTACCATCTCGGACAAATGGCCTTCAAGATTTCCCTGGTGTGAGCATCTAGCAGTCAGCCAGCCAGAGGAGTGAGTGGGGAGGATGATAGTGTCTCCTATGGGCCAAGCCTGCAATTGGTGACTATCAGGTCCGCTGATGTTCCATTGGCCAGAGGTCACGTGTGTGGCAAAAGAGGCTGGGAAGTGTAGCCAATCTAAGAATCCAGGGCAACAGGAACTGGGTGTCATGAACAGCCATCTCTGCTCGACCACACTCTCTAGCGCAGTTCCTTCTTGCACAGCTCATTAATTATGTTCATCCGTCTCTCCTTCTTCTCTGGATTCTCCCAGGCTCTCAAGCAGTGAGGTTCACAAGTAGTTACACCTCCGTGGCCTTCAGGATTCTTTTATACTTAGAGAACTGCAAAGAAGGAAGGCCTTGAAATTGTATATTCCTTACAGCAGTCCCTCCTTCCCCTCATCTCTCTTCTTCCTCTGCTTCATTTGCTCTTCCTCTTAGGCTAAAGTATATGGAATTGCTGTTTGATATTTTTTTGCCTTACAAAAAATGGCATTTTTATATGGTTCAATTGAATATTATACTCTCAACTTTCTTCTGGGATCTGCCTTCATTTAAGCACATTCTCAATGCCTGGTAGGCAGGGATTTCTTTGTGAATCAAGCCAAAGGAAAGTGAGAGAAGAGGTAGGCAATTTCTTACATGGAATCCTGCTACCTGAGGTGTCTGGGTTCTGCCCTGTCCCACCATCACGGTGAGCTCATATCCTACCTCTTCCTGGAACCTTAATAATAGCATCTTATTTCTAGTTATTTGCTAAAAGCTTTCACACACATTATCTCATTTATTTGCCTTGAAGAATAGTTTGTTTTTGACTCTCAATTAATGAGGTAGTGCAAGTTATATAATAATTTCTTCTTTAGCTTAACTGCCAGGAAGCTTAGGTTGGTATTTGTGGTTAGTCAGAATAATTATACTATGCTTTTGGTTGTTATATTTGTTTTTTAAAAATATATTTTACTTACTGATTTTTAGTTGCCATTTTGTTTCATTTTTCTTTAAGATGTGAGATTAAAGATTTTTAAGGCCTTTTTAAAATGATGTGGGGTAAAAAAATTAATTTAATTATGACAATCTTTTGAAGGAGACTTTATTATCTTTATCTTACATATGTGGGACCTGAGGTCCATAAAACTTAAAAGAGTGTTCTGTGCCCATGGAGCTGTTGAGTGCAGTGGCGGTCCCGGGCTGGTGCTGGCCCAGGTCCGACCCCAGCGCTCCTTCCTCTCTGGGATGCTGCCTTTTCTCAACAGCACACTATCACTTCAGTCTCTTCCCTCCTATATTTTAAGAGACTTGAATAATTTTCTATCTTATTTATTCTTATAGATGCATGAGCATCATCTCCTTAAAAGGAAGTCACTGTAGTTTTAGTCGAATTCTGATTAGTTTTGTTCCATTAAAATGAGTTTTTAAATTTTCAGGAGAGATGGAAAGAGGCAAAAAGCAATTTTGAAAAGTAGATTTGAAAGATGGATTAATAAACTAGTGTTATGAATTCAATATAAATTAACCTGTATACTCTTAAATTCCACTTATAAGTAAGCATAATTGCCAGGATGGCCTTTCCTAACCAAAAGTGTTTTACTTGCACCTGGGAGAAAAAGGGAATGGTAGCTTAAAGCAGTGGTCCTTAAAATGTGGTTTTGAACCCAGAACATCAAAAATCACCCAGGAGCCTCTTAGGAATGCAAAATCTCAGGCTCTGCCCCAGCTCCACAGAACCAGCCCCAATGGGGTGGGACCAACAGGTAGCATTTTAACAAGCACACCAGGCTTTTCTAACACACGCTAAGGTTTGTGACTGTTCAGCTTAAAACAGCCTCTGAGATCAGTCGGGAGCCACCTTGTTTGGATAGGATAAGGTAGTTAAAAGTATCTCTGAACAAATTAAAAATGCTAATGAGGGAAATTAATGCCTTTGTCCTTAAAAACAAACAAACAAAAACACCTTACAAGTTAGTAGGTAAAGACCAGAAATAAGTTACCTGTAAGGGAATTATTACTTTTATTTTAGAGAGAGGGGAAAGGAGGGAGAAAGTGAGGGTGAGCAACACCAACACCGATGTGAGAAACATCAGCCTGTGAGAAATATCAGCTGGTGGCCTTTCTTAAGCACCCCAGGGAACCAAACCTGCAACCCAGGCATGTACCCTGACTGGGAATTGAATTAGTAACCTTTTGATTTGCAAGATGATGCCCCACCAACTGAGCCACACCGGCTGGGGCAGGAAATGATTTTTTTTTTTTTTTTTTAAGAAGCAAAATTTCTCCAAAGTGATAGAATGAGAGCTAAGATCAGGACAGAATTTCTGGGGGCCTGTTGGCTAGAGGAAGGTGGGGGGAGACTGTTTTCTGTGGCCAGGAGCCTGGCAGTGTTGGATTAAGCTTCTTATCAGGTCTAGATTTGTAACTTTCTTCATATAATTTAGTGCAAGAGTTGCACTTAGAAAAAAATTTTATCACGAATAATTAGTCAATAAAACATTTTTTTTTTTTTTTTTTGTAAAAGAAACGTTAGTTAAATGTCTGCTTTCTTGGGTGTTTTTATGACCATACTCAGAGAACTCCTTTTTCCTACCTGGCACCCCCCAGACTGCACACTAGTATGCAGGAGCAGGGAGTACCCTCAGAAACACTGGCCAGCAGTCTCAGCAATCCAGAGGCAAGCAGGCATCCTGCTCTCCCATGAGGTCATTTTCTCCCGCGGCAATGGGCACATTTACTTGATATAGGCACTTTGCTGACACAGTCTGGAGAAGGAAAGAGGAGTGCAATGCCCAGTCCTACAAAGGCAAAGATTTGCTTCTGCCTGTGCAGCCAGAGGCCTGACCTGTAGTCTGTAACATCATGGTCAAGATCATACACTTGGGATCCACATGGAACTTGGCTCAATTTGTGTTTCGACCACTTGATAATGTGTGATTTTGGAGGAGCCATTGCTTCTCTCAGCCTCGATATTCTCATTCCTAAAATGGGAGCGATAACAGTATATGCCTTGCGGAATTGTTTTGAGAATTAAATGAGTTAGTGCAGCTGTTCTCAGCCTTATTGGTCTTAGGGCCCCTTTGTACTCTCAACAATTATTGAGGCCCCGATAGTTTTTTTAATGTGGGTTATAGCTGTCAATGTCTACTATATTAGAAAAACTTAATTCATGAAAAAAAGAAACCTCATTATAACTTAACATAAATAACATCTTTATGATGATAAAAGAATAGTTGTTTTCCAAAACAAAAATAAAATTTAGTGAGAAATAATATCACTTTAGATTATTAAAAATGTCTTTAAGGTCTGACTTAATAGAAGACACTTGGATTGTAATATCTACTTTTTAGCTCAATATGTTGGTTGTAAAAGCACATGGGAAGAAACTCCATTGTATACTTGTGAGAGCATTAGAATTATTCTGAAAATAGAAAACTATTTTGCAAGTTAAAACACTTTGCAAGACGCTTGGAAAGGGTCTTAGGAACCCTTCTAGGAACACACTTTGAGAACCACTGAGGCAGTAAATCCTGAGAAGAGTTTAGTGTACTGCCTTACTGAACCATAAATTATAATTACAAACACCGCTATTAGCTGGGAGACAGTGTCAGAGGCAGTTTCTGTACATACACAGGCTGAGCTCCAGAACAGAACTTGGCTCTGCTTTCAGCAGGGTCCTTGTACAACCCCCACACCGGCAGATGCTGCTGCTGCAGAAGCAGTGGTATGACATCTCTTCTGGCCAGTGAGGGCCCTGACAGCACCTGGGTGTACTTCAGGCTGCAGTGCTGGGACGTGTGCACATGTACTAATATAAGGATAATGCTAACGTAACCTGAAGACGTCACAAAGCACTTGCTTCTCCATCATCTTGTTCGTGTTCTTAGTAACCCCAAGGGAAGTCATTCTGGTCTACAGTGAGTCAAAGCCGGGGCCAGGACTTGGAGTGGAGTGGAGTCAGAGTAAGGCGTGAAAGATCAGGACCTGCAGGGGCCTACCAGGGGGCACAGTGTAGTGCTTTTAGGACTCAGTGGCTGGAAACAGGACTTGTCAGCTTAATCCAGGATGGAGATGTGGGCCAGAGCCCATGTCTTTGTCCTTCCATCTGGAGACTTACGCCATGTGACAATCAGCTGGCACTCATAACCAGCTTTCCCTTGGCCTTTCTTTGAATCCAAAAGCCACAAAGCAAGCAGTGGGCTGAATGCTGTAGCAAGCTGCTGTGTTGGCATGTAATTTGGAAGTCCTTTTCACTTAGCCATCTATTAAACACCTGGTGTGTTTTGAGTCCCCATTCTGTTTCTTCCCTGGTCTCTTACCAAGGGAAAGAACACAGGAACGTTGACCAGTCAGTGTGAGGGTTCAAACTTGCAGTTGTGATAGCTGTCTTTCCAAAGGCCTGCATCTCTGGTGTCAGCAGTGAGTGTGTACGGCCGTAGGATGAAAGGCAAGGACTTGGGACCAGGAATCTGACCTGCACCAATGCCCATCATCATACAGATCAGCATCTGTGCAGATCTGGCAGAGTCAGCAAGTCAGGCACTGGTGATGGAGAAGACTGGGAGGTGGCCGGGAACCAGAGTGATGCTCCACAGGATCAAGGAGAGGGTCAGGATGTCTGAAGTGTGGGACAAATTGTAAAAGTCCAGAAAGTTAGTGGAGACAGGAAAAAAAATGACAGCAAGTAGAAGATCCGAAACACATGGCAGATCTGGGAACTGGCTCTGGCCTTTGCCTCCAGGTACCTACAGCGTAGGTGCTACTATTCAGTAAACAAATATTTGTTGAATACCTATTAGTCAGGCACTCTTGTCATTATATCAGTTGTTACATTGGTGAACAAAAAGGACAAAAGTCCCTCCCTCAAGGAACTTACACTTTCATGGGAGGAGGAAAATATAGGAAAGGAGAAAATAAAGGAAAAAATAGTAAAATATATAGTATTAGATACAGAGGGAAAATAAGTGCAGAGGGGGAGATAGGGTACTTCAGGATGGGGTGGTAATTTTGAAGAGAGGTGTAAGGGAAGGTTTCATTGAGAAATGACATTTGAGCAGAGACCTGTAGGAGGTGAGGAAGTAAGCTGTAGTTGTCTGGAGAAGGGCAGAGGGAGCAGTGGGTACCAAGGCCCCCAGGTGTTTGAGGAGCAGGGAGCAGGCAAGCATGGCTGGGGTACAGCAAGTCCTGTGAGATGAGGTCAATGAGGAATAAAGGAAGAACATTTAGGGCTTTGTAGGTCATTGTGATGACTATGGCTTTTCCTCCGAGTGAAGTGTGGAGCCAGTGAAGGGTTTTAAATAAAGGAGCAACATGATCTGATGATGTTTTTAAAGGGAGCGGAAGGGAAGGAGGAGGGTACTGGGGCCGGCAGAAGCAGAAAGATCAGTCAGGAGACTAGATCAATAATCCAGAAGGCAGATGTTAGTAACTAGGACCAGGGTGGTAATGGTGGAGGTGGAGAGAAGTTGCTAGTTTCTTAATATATTTTATAAGTACTGCTGAAACAATGCTGACAGATATTAAGTGTGGGAGAGAGAGACATAAAGACTGACTCTAAGTTTCTTGACCTGAGCAAGGAGAGTTCCATTATTTGAGATGGGCAGGGGAGGGTTGGGAGGTGGGGAGAATTTAGGCATTGGAATTTGGACACATTAGTTTGAGGTTTCCAAGTGAAGACATCAAGGAAGGGACTGGAGAGGCCCAAGTGGTGGCAGGGAGAATTAGGGAAATGACCTGAGAGGTGCAAAGGAGAAAGAGAACCACCAGCAGCTCCTGTGAAACCAAGTCCTACCCCTGGGATCAAATGCATCTCAGAGCAGCCTCAAACCCTGGCCCTAAACCCAAAGAGAAGAGCAGCCAGAGGCATCCACTTCTCCCTTCTCCCTCTTGGTGCTCCTTACTGGGCTGCAGAAGACAATGCTCCAAGCCTTACTTTGAAGAGGGCTGAGTGCCAGGGAGTGGGCAGAGGAGGGTGAGGCCCTGCTGGGATTGGAATGGATGCACTCTGTGTTATGGTGCCCCTACGACTGGGGCTGTGTCTGCAGGGGCTCCCAGGAGGCCTTTTGAGGAAGATCCAGGCTCTGCTTTTCCCAGACCAGTCCTCTGGCACTGTTGTTCTCCTGGGCCTGTCTTCAGATGACTGCAGTTATCCAGGGAGGTGGAATTGGCAGATCACAAGTTCTTGATGAGATCTGTAGACTGTCAGAATTGACAAAAAGAGCATCGTGTCCAACCCTCTCTTTTTACAGAGCTCCAGAGAACACAGTGACTTGTCCAAGTTAAGAAGCTTCATGACCTAGGACTTCTAAGACTTCTAGGTCATGAAGGGCAAATCACTTAACCCTTGCCACCATGCCAGCTAGAGAGCCTTTTCCCAAATGTACTAGCTTAGAGATGGCAGTGGTCTCATAGTTCTTCTTGTTTCCCTCCCCTCCTCCAAATGGGCGTGTCGATGCCAGGTCAGGGTTCAGAGAATGATTGGCAGCCCTGAGGTCACCCAGCCCCTTTGGCAATCTGGCTACACCATTGGATGAAACATCAATTCCTTGGTAGCCAGTAATTTCTTAAGAAATACCTTTCTTAAAACCAATAGTACCCTTTTTGGCTTTCATTTCCTCATGTCCACGGTGTTCTTCGTCTGTCAGAGTTCACTCCACCCCATCCCAGAGCTATTTCCTCTGGCCTGCTCCATCCCACACCAGTCTCTCTTGTTCTCTGCAAATCTCTCTATCCTTCCAATTGTCCGAGGTGCCCTTTCTTCACCGCTTCTTGCCTCTGGATTTCTCCTTAAATATCGACTCCAGGATGTCTGCCTGATGAGCTGAAGTCATTCCTACCCTCAAGTGACCTGGTGAATTGAGCAACAATACCAGGGATTCCAGGACAGTGAGCCTGAAGATCAGTATCTGTATTGGCCTGGCTGGAGGCCCATAACCCTTCTGGAAGTAGGTAGTGATCCTGACCTTCACACAAGGCTTTGGAAGGAAACTGCTCATAACCATGAACATTGGCCTCTCTAGGGAAAGAGCTCCCAACCCGCTGCCCCTGGCCAATGGTTTGAACCTTACAGAGCTGGAACCAGTAAACTGAGGCATTTATTTCACTCCTGTTTCATGAGAAAATCCTACACCTGGGCCTCTCTGACCCCATAGGTGCTTGATGCTTTATTCTAAGGCAAGGATAAAAGGTGCCCCCCCCCCCCCCCCCGCCGTCTGGCATTGTGTCTTCCTCGGCATCCACTTTGCTGGATAGTGAGGGGGGTGGGATGTGAGCAAGGATCAGGGACTCCTGTGTCCTTATCTCATTCTCCTTTCACCCCATCCCTTCTTTATAGGTGTGGAAACCATTTTCATTCTGTGGTTGCTGAATGGCACCTTCTGGGGACCATCTTGCCTGCAAATACAGGGTGAGGTTGCTTCTCTACCATCTTCTTTTCTCTGTTGTAGATTCCAGAGCTCAAGTCTATGGAGAGATGGAATGAGCCTGGAAATGAGAAGGAAGACACCTGGGAGTGCCTATACTCTATCCTCTCCCTCTCAGGGTCCACCTGACAAGTTCTCTAGCTCCCTGGGCTGCAGTCCACTACAGAAAGCGGGCGCCGGGCAGGCTGGCAATCTTGAGGTTGGGGGGGGCCTTCTGGCTCATTCTGCAGTTCTCTGTAGTCTTTTATTTTCAGTATTTTTTTAAGGAATCCTGTGTTACACTCCGCTGCACTGCACATTGCTCTGTGCAGTGACGACATCAAAGCACTCACACTGTATCTCAACAATCTGATGAGATAAATGCCTCATGCTTGGGATCTGTGGACCTGGAGTAGCAATTCTCCTATCCCGCTGTCAAAGAGCTTAGAAAACACGGGCTGCCAAGGAGGAACAGGCAGGTATGCAGATCACCGTGTGCATAGCATTAGGTGAAAGCATATTCTGTCTGTCCCAAAGCCCCTGTTTTCTCCAAAGCTACCTGTACCTCCAGAATAATGCTTCTGAGCTTGTTGGCTTTTGAGAATGTGTTGGGAGGGCTGGTGTTGGGAGCATATGGCCTTGTTTTCCTGTGTAGAGCTCCAAGTTGGATGCGCTAGCAACTGGCCAGGTTCTGAAAGTAATTAAGCTGTGAATATTGATTCAGGATGGCACAGGGGGCCTTGCACACCTGCTGTTACGCTCCTTCTGAAGAGTCCTTCCCATGCTCGGAGCTCACCTGTTAGATGGAACCTGGGACTCATGAGGTTGGTGCTGCTGTGGCTGGCGTGATGTGCTTGTGCCCCTGCTGCCTTTATGGACTCAGGAGCTAGGAAGGCATGTTGGATTCCAAAAGAAGCAGGAGCTGCTGTGGTCCTGCGGTAAAAATAGACCTGGCTCTGGCATGCTGAGCGAGTGACCTTGGGCCTTAGTTTCCCTCTACAGGCACACCTCATTTTATTGCACTTACCTTTATTGTGCTTCACAGCCATTGTGTTTTTTACAAATTGAAGGCAAGACCCTCCATCAGCAAAATGATTACGACTCCCTTTATTGTGGTGGTCGGGAACCAGCCTGCCATACTGCAGAGCTCTGCTTGAAAGCAGAAGGGAGATAATAATGGGGTCCTCATACTTTCACAAATGCTGTAAGGGTCTGGGGAGATCATGTGAAAGCACTTGGGGAGGCTTAAAGGAACTTTTCATATCAAACAGTGCCGTGTATGGAGGTCATAGGATACCGAGGGAAGGGCAAGGCCTCTAGAACTAGGAAGGCCTGGGTTCGAATTGTGGCATTTTTCTTCAGGGTGTGCGACTTGGGAAAACATACTTAATTGTTCAGAGTTTCTCTTTACTCATCTGTAAACTAAGGGATATTGAAACTACATTGACTAGTACTGTTAATAACAAGAGCTGCTATTGTTTATAGAATGCTTGTCATGTGCCAGGACCCATTCCTTTTCTTCATAACACTTCCATAGAATGTAGCAGAATTTGCAGCTACGTATTACTTTGAATGGATTTTTATTGGTGTGTATAATGCATGCCTGGGGAGAGACAATAGGTGGTGTGAGAGCAGGGTTCCGGGGGTGTTGTCTACCACGGGGTTCCCAGAGCCAAGCTGGTGCTGGCCCATAGTAGCTGCTTTAGAATGCTCATGAAGTAAAGGGAGACTGAGGATTTCACTCACAATCTCTACAGTCCATACAACAAATCTATTAAGTACGTATGATTATTATGCCCATTTTTATATATGAGTAAAATGAGGCCCAGAGAGGTGAAGCGATGTTCCTGGCATCACCCGGCTAGGAATTGGTGAAGTCAGCCCCACTGCACACCACTTGTCAGAGCTTCCTTGGAAGTTCGGGGGTAGTGTGTGAGCAGGACTGAGCAGAGAGAACGTCTCTCTGAACACCTGCTGGGTGCACCATTCATCCCTCGTGATGGCCACAAAATAAGTCTTATAATGCCCATTTTATAGTTAAGAAACTGAGGCCCAGAGAAAGAAAGAACCTGAAGGGCCGCTCAATTCTGAGTTACAAGATCCACGTGAAGGAAATTAATTGCCCCCAAGTTCTTCTTTCACCTCAGAGGTGGACCCTTGGCCCTGCGTGGCTGCCTGCACTATGTTCCTTCCTGCTCTGAGTAGGAAGGGGGGTTGGAATGTCTCTGATTGCCAAGGGCAGAAAGAAGCAGAGCAGGGCTAGAATTCCTTTTGTGTGGCACATCTGGGAGGGGGTATTACCTACCCCTCTGTATTTCTTGGGAAATCTTGATGTCTGGCTGGTCTTGCCAGCCCTGTTTCTCTCATCATTCTTTTGGTTTTCTTGGAGTACTCGCCAAACATCTGACACCATTCAGGATTGATTGTACATGAGATGAACAGTGGGTATTTAAAAACAGGCTTTTGTTTTTTTCTCCCTGTTGTTTTCTAAGAAACAGGTCTGAGGGTCTTTGGTTCTCTCTGAGAATAACCACCATATGTGCCCTCCACTTACACTGGACAGCCTGTGCCTTTTGCAAGGGACCCATTTGTTCTCACTTGTCATTGAACCTTGATTTGCTCCAAAAATTTTTCATGGAGTGTTTTCTGAAAGAGAGAGAGACTGTGGAGGAAAATGATGGCTCTGTCCCTTTGAAGGGAGTTTATCTTTCAAGGAGTGGGGCTGACGGTGGGACTGAGAAGTGGAGAAGCAAGGGTCTGCGAAGCCAGGGTCACTGGCAGGACCCAGCGAGATCCGTGCCCATTAGCTGGAACAGAGAACACTTTGAATCATGTGGGGCTCTGGCATGTTTGTTGATCGACTTACCCAGAGCCCGGGCCAGCTGCTTTTGTTAGAGGATTTCATGGATTAACTCCCTGGGCTTTGGAAAATTATTTCTTTTTAAGAAACAATTTTTTAAAGAAACGGAAGTTTGGAGGTGGCTACAGAGGGCAATGCGCCTGGGCGGGTGCGCTGGGGATTGTGTGTTGGCAGGATGGGCACGGGGGGTTGTGCAGAGGTCGCATATTCGTTGGTTGGAGGCCCAGGCTACCAGGGCAGGAGCAATTGGACTGTGGTATCCTCACCCTTGTGAGGGCACGCCCAAGGGCCTCTTCCAGTAAGTGCTGTGTCTGGTGGAGAGAGGCACATAGATGCCCGAGGCTAGGAGTGTCCTGGGCTACATTGCAACAGCAGGACTTCCCAGTGCTGAAGGTTGCTAGGCACTGGGGGAGGTTTCCCAGGGAGACCATGGCTAGCAACACCATCTGCCAAAGATGATTTAGATCCAGAAGAGGCAAGGGAAAGAACGAGATGGTTCTTTCTGTCCTAGTTAATCTTGGTTCTGTTCGCTCAAGCCGAGGATTCCTTTCCTCAAGGGGAAGTGAAGGCTGATGCAGTCTTGGGCAAGCCAAGTGTGTTGTAAAGGGAGGATCTTACCTCCTTGGCTCACCCCAACCTTGCTCAGGCCTGGGTAGCGGGTGCCTGCTCTCTGCCCAGTGTCCTGCCCGGGCAGCAGGTACAGCAAGCCCATGTGTCATGGAAGGAGGGGGTGTATTGGGCATATGATTAAATATTTGTACTTTGTCAAAGCACTGACAGTTACAAAATGCCTTCACATCTACTCAGGGAAGGGTGAGCAGTGAGCAAAATGACTTCAGTATGGAAAAGACATTCCATGGAGGCCAGAGGGAGTGCTAATCCTGAAGCAAGAGCAGTAATAGGGATTAGTGCTTGATTTATAGGCAGCTGAAAGTAAGCAGCCACGCTAAGTCTATCGTTCATGTGTGTGCTGAAGGAGATGGGCTGACCTGGTCTGAAAAGCTGTCTCTGCTGTACTTGACCAAAGGTGCAGGGGAGGAACTCTGAACCCCTGGGTTCTGCATTTGAAATCACACGCTGTCCTCGGGACAATGGAAATGTGTTGCCTTGTGGAGAATTTGAAAACAAGAATGCTAATTGCCTAATTAGGACAGGTTCAGTTACAATCACTACTGGTAGGAAGGAGTCAGCCTCCAACGGTGGGAGCCTTGTGTTTTCTCTATAAACTTTCCTTGACTAAATACAAAGAATGGGTATCAAGTGTTCAATACGCATCACAGTGGCAACGGAATTTTATAAGGACAGTTCACTTGAAAAGACCTTATAGAAGAGCATATTTACAGAGGGCCAAGGGACCCTGCAAGGGTGTTGAGGCACTTGGGGCTAGCGATAGAGGGCATCTGTTACCTGAAGTCTGAGGGGAGGAAACAGTGTTACTGCAGCCCAGTGGGGGATAGAGCTGGGGGAGGGGCATGAGCTGGAAACTGTGGTCATGCAAGGTGTGGCCACTGCCAGGACCATGGCACCATATCAGGGGCCGTGGAAAGACAACACCCTTACCTGTCTTTCCTCCTATGTGCCAATGTCGTGTTGGTGTTCCTCACTGGCCAAGCCAACCTGACGCCAGACAGCAGAAGAGCCTGGGAGGCACAGTCCAAGGTATCACCTTCCAAGTCACATAGCAAGGACAAGGCAGGTAGAGAGTGGGCGGAGCAAGAGCTTATTCGTAATATTAGGTTAGTTTAGCAATTCTGGAAAGGCCATCTTGAGAAGAGGAATTTATAAAGAGGTTACCCACTTTCAGATTTTTCTGTCCCTGAGACTAGTGTGTGTACCTTGCAAAACAGACTGAATAAACTAAAGTGGAACTCCTAAGTGTGCACATGCTCCTCCTTCCTCTGTGAAATACCAGCTGTACAAGGGCAGGAGCCCAGTCTTCTGTTGCCAGTTGTCTTCAGTAATTTTCACGCACGCACCTGTGCACAGTGGCTTACACTTTACAGAACACAGTGACTTGGAATCCTCATCACATCACTTCCAGACTGACAAACGGTGACAAAGTAGCCATGTTGCCGAGTGGCCCGAGCTCTCCTGTGAGAGAAAAAGAGGAGACCTGGTTCAGCAAGGGCCGCAAGCACTCCGAAGGCGACAGTGAGTCCTCGTAGGGCAAGACTGCAGCCGCACAACCAGATGGAGGGCAGGAGCCTGAAAGCAGAAGTGGGAACAATGCCGTGTCCTCCAGCTTATGGCCCACCCTGAGTATGTCTCTGCTGACCTGAGGTCATGGTGTCTGTGCCGCCACCATTCGGGTTATTCTTCGGGGTGAGACCTTTACCCATCTAAGAGGGAGGGCATGTGAAGTCATGAGCATATCCAGAAGGACCACATGGTCATTTAACTCCCTGGCCAGGTGTGAAGGGCTGGGTCAGCATAGGGGCAGCAGTCCTGGTGGTGGGTGGAGGTGAAGGTGAGGTGAGAACCAGAGGGGAGATGAATGGCACCAGACACACCTGTTGCTGAGGACAAAGCGGAATTGTTTGGGATATCAGCGGATGCTCTTCTTCCTCTTGTTGCTGTCTCTGGACACTGAATCTTGCCAAGCACTGTGCTTCTGTGACATCCTGGGGCAGGCCCCGCTTTTTGAGGGGGCCTGCTCCTCAGGCTGGGCGGGAATGACCCAGGTAGGGTGGAGTGTGCGATCCAAGTTTGTGGTTTCCAAAGAAAGTTGGGGTGAAATGCAAATTTCCTTCCACACTTGTGTTTTTCCTTCCCAATTCTGTCCTGAGTGGGAAAGAGTTTGTGTAGCTTTAAGTACAGGGTGCAGTCCTGGAGCTGGTGTTTTGACACAAAACAGAAAATGGAGACAACAGTGGAGACAGCGCTTGGGAAAAGCACACAGAGAGGATCTGCCCTGAGAGGCAGCGTGGCTGAGGGTCCTGAGCTGGACTGTGGGGGTCGCATTCTGTGTTGCCAGTTCCGAGCAGGTGTACGTTATTTAATGTCTGAGTTTCTCAGTTGCCTGATCTGTAAGATGGGGACCATCGTCCCATTTACCTTAAGGATACTGGCTGAGGACTATGTGATTTAAAGTGTGTAACGTGTGGTGAAGAGCGCTGAGTGCCGAAGTTTGCTGTTGTGATCACTAAGTGAACTCTTCTGGGCAGGGCATCCTCCTGGGGGCCTGGGGACAGGGGGCACCTGTGAGACCACTGGGGAGACAAGCATCCCCAGGCCTTTCTGTCATCCAGAAACCTTCAGTCAGGCTGCTTGCTTGAAGTTATAGCCTGGGTTCTCTCCAAAGTCTGGCTCCCAGCCTCACCTACTCCTTGCCACAAAACCTCAGTCTCACCAGGGAAATCTTAGGAGGCCCTCACTACAGCTTTTGCCTCTATGTTTTGAATCTTTTTAAGGAATACAGAGAAAGGAGCAACTTTGTAGATGTAACTCCTAGGGCCTGGCACTTCAGAGTTGCACGATTGGTTCTGAAAGGAGTGTCTCCACGCAAGCAGTTGACTTCTTTCTTGTTTTTCTCAATACACCATTATTGGAACACAGAAATGACTGCGTGTCATATGCCTGTGGGATGGCTGCGGAGGGGCTGGGGCTGCTGCCTCCACCTATGTCTTTTCCTGAAACGGAGGCAAGCTACTGCATGGCCAGTACTGCCGTGTCTTTATCTGTCCCAGCGAGCCTGTGTTCATAGACCCAGAAGTTGAATAAGTCCACAGCTACAAGAAATCAGTTTGTAGGCAAGTAATACTCTGATGTTGGCTCTTAAGAAGAAACTTTATGTTATACTGATATATTACACTTAATTTTGTCTCTACTACAAGTAGAATGTCTCATTGATTGCATCATTTATTAAGTATAGATTAATTGTTAAGGGTTATTTGCCCAGATGACTTTTTGATCATCTCAAATCTGAACATCAGCGTCTCAAACTGGGGACCCAGGGGTCAGGCACATGACATTAGGGAAAGAAATAGAACTGGTGGAGAAGAACCTGGGACCCTGAAACCTGCTTCTGTCTGCATCCAGGGGAGCTCTTCTGCGTGCTGGGTTAGGATCAACAAGACAAGCTGTTCCTTTCCAAACAGGGGGAGAGCTTTGATCTTTCCTGGGAATTAAATCAAAGTGAAACCAGAAGAAAAATGTAGACTTCTTGGAATAACTTGGCAAAGAAAGCCCAAGGAGACGGGAATGTTCAAGGAACTCTGCAGGATGTCCTGTGGTCTAAGAGGAAGACACTTGTAAATCCAAATGGGCAGCATAGGGAGTGTGCCTACAAGAAGGGAGAGGGCCACCTTCACAGCCATAGAAGAGTCACACATGCTCAGGAGGTAACAGCAAAGGTACACATCCAGTGGGAGGCCCTGTGGAAGTGGCTGGTTCATGAGAAGCCACATGGTGTAGTTGCCAGCCTGCCAGCCAGCCTGCCTGCCTGGGAAGCTGGCTCCACCACTTCTGGTCCCAGTTTTCTTGTCTGGAAGATGGTGTTGACCATGGTACACACCTCAGAGGGCTGGTGGAAGAATGATCTGAGTGAAGGCACGCTACATGCTTAGAACAGAACCTGGCATATACGAAGAGCTGAACAAATTGCTATTGTTATTTTGGTAGTCACTGCTTATTTGCAGTTTCACTTTTTGTGGTTTCAATTACTTGTGGTCAAACACCATCTGAAAATACTAAGTGGAAAATTCCAATAATAAATAATTCTTTAGTTTTAAATTGCATGCCATCCTGAGTAGCATGATGAAATCTTGCACCATCCCGCCCTATCCTGCCCAGGACATGAATCGTCCCTTTGTCTAGCACATCCACGCAGTGCATGATCCACGCCCGCTAGTCACTGACTGGCCTTCTTGGTTATCAAATGGACTGTCAAGTATCACAGTGCTCGTGTTAAGTAAACTTTACTTAATAGTGTCTCCAAAGTGCAAGAGTAGTGATGCTGGGAGTTCAGAAATGCCAAAGAGAAGCTGTATAGTGTAGAAGCCGATGTGCTGGAGAGCTGCACTTGTATTGAGGATGCGTCTAGATGCTCATTTTGGGCAGGCCTGAAAGATGGGTCTCGTACCTGAAGGGTAGGGTCTGGTCGGGGGCAAAGGGACTCTCTGTTTCTCTCAGTACCAGTGCCTGGACATCAGTTTTATGCAGATTCTGTCCTTGACCCTGATGAGCACTTGATGGGGAGCTGTTGATTGTACAGTGCAAGGGACATGGGTTTTACATGGTGCTTCTAGTAGGTGGGGCTGGCCCACCTGACTTCTGTGCAGCACTCAGGGGGAATTACTTTGGCTCTGGAGAAACATACGATTATATGCGAGTGCTTGACCAGTGATGATGATGATCAGCATCGTCATCGTCTTCGTCTTCGTCGTCTAACACCTTGTGCTGCTTCCTACATGGCTTCCTCCTTTTTAGCAGCAAGTCATTACTCTCTCCATCCCATTTCTAACCTGGACACTCAGCTGTCATCTCAAAAAGTGCTGAGGAGCCCAGGCATCCACCAGATATTAAGACTCCCGAGTAGCTATTAAATAAGAACTGTTCTTGCTGGCTTCACTCATTCAGCTGTGAAGTATTTACAGAGGTTTCTGAGCTGTGAGCATTCCCTTCAGTTAATAGAAGGAGGCTTTCTCTGGAAAATGCAACGTTCATCCTTGCCCCATGGGGAGAGGTCCTGAGACACTGTAGCTACCAGGAAGCTTCCCACATCCTCACTGGGTGCAATCAAAGGGTTCAGCGGTTGGTGACTGTCAGTTCAGACTTCATAAAGATACCGTAACAATCATGATGAATATGGCAATCCTTTGCAGAGCATGCCAGGTGGGCATGTTCTACATGCATGATTTCTAATTTTCACAACTGCAAAAGATAGGCATTCCTAAGTCCTATTTCCTAATGGGGAAACTGAGGCTTATAGAGTTGATATCTTTCCTAAGGACACTTAACTGGAAGCTAGTGGGGCTGTAATTCAAGCCTGAGTCTATCTGATTCCAAGGCTGTGTTCCCTCTGGCTAGTGCAAGGGTGTAGTCTGTAGCGAGAGGTGATGGAGTTTGCTTTCAAGGAGCGGCAGATGCTGGCTGCACGGGAGCTCCTGGCTGGGATGGGATGCGGGCTCCCCCTAGTCCTTTGGTGTCAGACTTGGGACTGATGTCTTTGTTAGCAGACATTGGTCCCCAGGCGGCCAAGCATGCTGGCAGCATTCCCAGCCCCGGCACACCCTGCACAGTTCCTTCAGCATGCACGGGCCTCTTGACAGGGAGTGACAGCTGTGATTCAACACGTGCACCAGTGGCAGGAGAAACGTGGGTGAAACAGAGGAAAGGACTGTAATTACCTCTTAACACGTTTCCACATTTCTCTGCTGTCAGAATGGTTTTGTTTAATGATTTATTTTGATGTGCTTGGAAATTAGTTGCTGCAGTGAGGTTGGTATGTAATCATTGTCCTGCTAGGGAGCAGCCATCATCAGCCGTGTAAGCCAGCAAATGTGATTTTTCCCCTCCTTTTCCCAGTTTGTGCGGTTTCTGTGTGTGTGTCGAGGGTCAGGAGACAGGGATGATGGTATGTCTGCCTGCCTGTCCATCCGTGTACCCTGTCTCCTCACCATGACCCTAAGATGGGCCAGTCTGTGGGCTGTGCCTTCCCAGAAGGTTCATGCCCCCATGGATTGTCCAGTGAACCTCCAGCCTGAACTCTCTTATCCTGTCTTTCTTCCTGTCCTTCCTGTTCCTACTCTCCCCCGCCACACAGACATACACCTTCCCTTTCATGCACGGCTTCCCCCACTCTGCCTTGCAGACCACACACAACCCCCATTCTCCCCCTTGACCTGCCACTGCCATCTGCTTTCAGGGGCCTGTACCCACTGATAGAAGCCAAGAGAGCAGAGCCTGATGTCCCTCAGTATGCAGCACCACCGCACTTTTGCATCACTCTCCATGGGCAGGTGAACAGCCTCAGTCAAACTGGGTATTGGCCTTTCCTCTTGTGGCCAGGCCACGATGGGAAGGGAGCCACCACACTGCCATGGAAGCTTAGGTGGGGAGAAGGGAGCCAGCACTGCAGAATGGCGAGGGCCTTGGTCCTTCCCAGGAGTAGGTGTACGCCAGTAGGGTTGCCATAGTGAACGCTCAAGAACAAGAGCTTTAGAATCAGAAAGAAACTCTGAGGTTGTTGAGCCTATGACTTCATTATGTGAGAAAACTGAGGCCTGGAGGAGGGACAGCAGTGGGTCTGGGCTAACACCTGGATCTCTGTTGCATTCTCTCCAAAGGCAGTGGACTGGCTGGTTTTTGTGAAGGAAGCTGCCTGTGTGCTGGTGTCTGGGGGTCTGCCATTTCCTCCCTGGGTCCCTACCTTCACCACTGGCTTTTGGAGTAAGTCAGGGATTAACAAACATTTAATTGTCAAAGAACTCTTTCTTCTGGCAAAACCTGACACAGAACAGAAAAGAGGAGGGACACTTTGGTTGAAGTGCTTGAGGAGCACTTGTGGATGATCTGGAGGCCCCTGTTCAGCTTCCCTGATTCTCTGTAAGGAGGCCCCTTAGGCATTTCTCTAGAACCTTCAGCGCTGCATGGAATATGATGAGAAGATATTTAAGGCGCCTGTTACCAGGGCAGGTGACTAGATGAAGACATTCATGGCTTCCACACCTCAGCATCGGTTTGTTTGTCAGAGCACTTGAAAGCAGAAACTAAGACTAGAAAATAATGGGCTTCCAAACAGGATAGTTTTTTAATTAAAGAGCTACTTAGAGAAGGAAATGGTTGCAGCATGGGAAGGTCAAGTTCAGCTGAGGTGCCTTCAGGTTCAAGGTGGAGTAGGTCAAGAAACAGGAAAGCCTGGAAGCTCAGTGCCTGAACTAGAGGTGCAGAGACCAGAGAGACCAGGGAAGGTCTCACACATAAACTCTAGCTGCTGAATGAAATTGCCTGGAGTATGCAAACCCCAATACTTCTGCCATGACTGACTTTTTCAGCATGTCACAAAGGATGCAAAATCACTGAAAAACATTGTAGCTTTAAGCTTTAGTATCAAGACTAGGCCCTCCATTGCTACTGAGAACTGACATTCACATAGCATTTCCTAATTTATAAGACTCTCATGATAGGAGTTTCTGCTAGTACTGTGTGAGGCTCTATTGTCATCATCATCCCCATTTTACAGATGTAGAAATACAGGATGAGACATTGTTTAGAAGCATCATTATTAACAATTATTCCTAACAGTTACATTTATCAACCCATGCCCTAAAAGCATTTAGTTTAATTCATATCTCTCTCTCCATTTAGTAGACAGGCAGACAGGACACACACACACCTCTCTCTCTTGCTCTGAGAATTAGTAGGAAGAAGGATCAGTAGGAAGAAGGATCGTGCTCCTTGCTTTTTAACAGGTTTCTCTGTCTTTGCTTTCTAACAACAACAACAACAACAGCACCATCTTCAGAGCCGCCAGCTCTGCTCAGAAATCTCAGGAGGCTTCAGCCTGCAGCATTGCCCTCTCCCCTCAACTCTACTATCAGTTCTCATGAGGAACTCCAAGAGGATGTCCCCAGCACCTTTTCTCTCAAGCAGCCCAGCTCAGTGTGGCTGGAGTCCCTCACCTCCGGGTCTTGACCAGGCGGTGTCCCCGTAGCTGAGGGAGCCTTTTTTCTCTTGCCATCTCTACTTCATGGACAGGTAGCTCCTGTCCTCTTCCTCTGACCCCAACAGTTCATCACAAATGGGTCTGTGGTGATGCTTCCTTATTGTGTGGTAACATTTAATTCCTGGACTTGAACCTGTTACACCTGCATGGACACCAGAGCAGAGGGGTCCTCAGATGTTACATTAGATGCAGAAACTGTTTTTAATCTGGTCACACCAAAGTGGTTGCATATTACCACCACTCTCAGCAAAGACTGCAGCTGGCCTGACCACCAGCACCCAGCACACTGATTCCTGGCATGCTTCAGGCCTGTAGCAAGGACTCAACCCTCACTCCCCATCCTGCCCACGATGGGAGAATAGATCCAGGGAACTCTGACCCTGCTGCTGCTATGAGCCATGGAGGGCATAGAAGTGCACTTGATTTTGAATTCTGCAGGAACAGACTATTGGGTGGAGTCACCAGATATCCAGATGTTTTCTCCAGGCTTTTATATTTGCCATTTATTTTTAAAGGTGTTTTTGTTTACTGAGGTATAATTTTCATAGAGTAAATGATCTCACTTTAGGTTTCCAGTTCTATGAACTTTTTAAAAATTGGCTTTACTGAGAAATAATCAGCATACAACAAACCATATATGTTTCATGTATGTACTTTGAGTAGTTCTGACATGTGTGCACACCTGTGAAACCACTGCCACAATCAGAGTGAACCTATGTGTCATCGCCCCAAAGTTTTCTCTCGTTCCTTATCAATCCCTCTAGCTCATCCCCCACCCTCCTCTGTCTCTTTTCTGTCATAATAGTTTACATTTTGTACAGTTTACATACAAAAAGCCTTTTATGTATGTACTCTGACTTCTTTCATTTGGTGTAATTACTCTGAGGTTCATGCATGCTGTTGGATGTATTGGTAGTTCATCCCTTTTTGTTGTTGAGTGGTGTTCCATTCTATGCACACATGTACCACACCTGTTTGCCTGTCGATGGACATTTGGGTTATTTCCAGTTCTGAGCTATTTAAGTAAAGTCACTGTGAACATCTATATACAAATCTTGTATGGACATATGCTTCTTTTGGTAAATACTAAGGAATGGAGTGATTTCATCATATGATATTGTATGTTTAACTTTTAAGAAGTTGCCAAACTATTTCAAAGTGGTCGTACCATTTTACACTTCCATCAGCAGTGTGTGACAGTTTCAGTCCCTCTCCATCCTCACCAATACTTGGTATAGTCAATATTTTAAGTTTTAGTCATATAATACGTACGCAGTGGTACCTCGTTGTGTTTTCAATTGGTAGTTTCCTAATAACTGATGATATTGAGCATCTTTCATATGTTTATCTGCCACCCACATATCTTGGGTGAAGTGCCTGTTCGTGTCCTTTTCCATTTTATAATTGTTTTGTGTTCTTATAATTACATTTTGAGAGTTATTTATATAATATATTCTTTATTAGATAGGTGCTTTTTAAATATTTTATTTGTTGTGGATAGTCTTTTCGCTCATCTTTGTTGGAAATCAGTTCTTTCTATGTGTGGATCTCTCTGGATTCCCCATTCTGTTCCATCGATCCATTGCCTGTCTTTTCCCCAGCACCATGCTGTTTTGATACCATAGCTTTGTAAGTCTTGAAATTAGATAGCGTTAGTTACTCCTTCAACTTTTTTCTCTTTTAAATAGCTCTTTGAACTATCCTGGGTCTTTTGCATTTTCATATGAATTTTAGAATCTGCTTGTGAATTTCTAGAAAAAAGTTTTTGTTTCATGTATTTTGAAGTTCTGTCAAAGATCTAGGATTGTTATGTCTCCTTGAAGAATTGACCTTTGTTGGTGTGAATATACCTTCTTTATTCCTGGCCATATTCTTTGGTCAGAACTCTATGTTGCCTGATAGTTTTGCCTGATACAGCCACTCCAGTTTTTTTTTTGATTCATGTTAGTATCATATGTCTTTTTCCATCTCTTACTTTTAACCCATTTGTGTATTTATATTTAAAGTGGATTTCTTATAAGAAACATATAGTTGTAGTTTGCTCTTTTATCCAATCTAATTGTCTGGTTTTTAATTGAGGTATTCAGACAATTTGGATTTAATACGATTATTGACATGTAGTTGAGTTTAAGCTTATCATCTTGCCATTTTTTAAAATTTTTTTAAATTTAATTTATTCTTTATTGTATTTTTTCCATTACCATTTACCTCCTTATACCCCCTCCTTCTGCAATCACCTCACTGTTGTCCATGTCCATGAGTCCTTTTTCCTTTTTCTCAGTCCCTCCTCCTTTTAACTGCTGGCCCCCAGAGCTGTCAGCCTTCTCTCTATCCATGAGTCTGTCTCTATTTTGCTAGTTAGTTCAGTTTGTTCATTAGATTCCACATATGAGTGAAATCATATGGCATTTGCCTTTCTCTGACTGGCTGCTATTGTTTTCCATTAGTCTCTTACGTTCTTTGTTTCCCTTTCTCTATTTTTGCTGCCTCCTTTTGGAGTGAATATTTTTAATTCCACTTTACCTCTTGTTGGCTCCTTAGCTAAAATTTTGTTTTGTTTTGATTGTTGCTTCAGAGTTCACAGTATACACTGTTAATTCATCACAGCCTACCTTCAAGTGTTATTATACCACTTCACATATGGTATAGGAACTTCACAACGCTATACTTACATTTCTTCCTTCATGGGTTTTTGCGATTGCCATACATTCTATTTATGCCTTCATTATGAGCCTCAATACCTTGTTATTATTTTTGTTTAAGCAGGCTGTTAAAGAAAAATCATATATACATTTCTGGTATTCTTCATTCCTTTCTGTGGATACACATTTCCATCTTGTGTCACTTTTCTTTTGTTTAAAAGGGCTTTCTTTAACATTTCTTGTAGTGAAAGTATGCTGGTAATGAAATATTTTAGCTTGTAATCTCTGGGGAAAAGTCTTTATTTTCACCTTTATTTTTGAGAGATAGTTTCACTTATTATAGAATTCTAAGTTGACAGTTTTTTCTTTCAATAATTTAAAGTTGTGGTTTCACTCTTTTCTCGCTTATATTGTTTCCAACAAGAAATTTGCTGCCATCCTTGTCTTTGTTCTACATAAATTTGTCTTTATCCTCTGGCTACTTTTAATGCTTTTGCTTTATCACTGATATTGATTGATTTGATTATGATGTGCTTTGATGTGTATTTTTTTCATGTTTCTCATGCTGAGAATTCACTAACCTTGAATCTGTGGGTTTATATTTTTAAAATTAAATTTGTTTTCCCTACTTATGCTGTGCCTTGGAAACTCTAACAAGGCAGTAAGCTGGGGCAGCCTTAAAGTTCACCTTGTTTGTTTCCCACGTCCTATGGATCTCGAACATTGTCCTTTGTTTACCTATGTCCAATGTCTTAAAAACTGTTGGTTCATATAATTTTTTTTCTATTTTGTTTTTGGTTTTGGCAGTTTCAGGTGAGAGTGCAAATCTGAACCCCATTATCTCATCTGAGGCAGAAGCAGAAGTCTTAAATTCTATGAATTTTGTCAAATTTATGTAACCACATAACTACCACCACATGTGATAGAAAAGTGCTTCTTTCATCTCAGAAAGTTCCCTCATGCCTCTTTGTAGTTACCACATTTTTCAGACCATAAGACACACCTAGGTTT
Organism: Anoura caudifer; assembly: GCA_004027475.1. Classification (NCBI taxonomy): domain Eukaryota; kingdom Metazoa; phylum Chordata; class Mammalia; order Chiroptera; family Phyllostomidae; genus Anoura; species Anoura caudifer. The sequence goes on along the minus strand of PVKU01000570.1, from coordinate 391,965 downwards.
TAGAGGAGGAAAATAGGAAAAAAAGATTTTTAAAGCAAAAAATGTGGTAAAATATTTAATAACATAAATAACATGATAGTTCATCAATGTAAATGTAAACAGAAATCAATAGCAGCATTAACAACCATTATTCCTCCCAGATTTGGGGGAACAAAAGTACGCCTTATAGTTCGAAAAATATGGTGCTCCTTTTCCCCAGTAGCTGGCAACCACTATTCTGGTTTCTGTCCCTATAGCTTTGCTTTTTCCAGAACATTGTGTAAATGGGATCATACACCCTTTTGAATCTGTCTTCTTTCGATTTAGCAAAATGCTTTTAGCAAGTCATCCATGTTATTACATGCATCTGCTGTTCATGTCTTTTTTTATTGCTGAGTAGTAATCCATTGCATGGATGTATTACAGTCCTTTCAGTGATTTGCAAGTAATTGATCCAAAGGGCTGTAGCTATTAGGGGAGAAGATCAAATTCCATGCACCAAGCCTAAGACTTTCTGCTTTCCTTCTTTCTTTGCATCCTATCTTCTCACCCACCCACCCTTCTGCCTTCCTACCTCCTCACTTTCCTTTAGAAGAACCTAGGTAGATTTACCTAATAATTTGATAATATTTATTATTTTAAAACAAACCGAAGGTTTTCAGTCTGTACTTCATAGGCTGACACATCTTCTTCCCCTCCCCACTCCCCCCCACCCCCAAAGCCAGACTAGTGGTTGAAGATTCTATAGGGGTGAAATCCAGGAGTGACATGTCTGGAATTTGGTGGACTTTGCCTGGCATCACACTTCGGAGCCTGGGTGGGGATGCATCCAGTTTCTCCTGACTCCTCATTCTCTTTCTTTCCTGTCCCCAAAGTAAGGACAGTTGAAGTGAGCTAAGAGGTATCAGCTCGAATGCTTTCCTGGATGGCAGAACTCAATGCATGGATTTCCTTCTCAATAGGAAAGGAGCCTGAGGAGTGAGGCAGGACTGACAGCTCTGTGCAAGCTGAGTGTCAGCTAAACACTTGGGAGAGAACTTTCAGGCTCCACTGTAGGGCCTGAAAGCCCTGCCTAGGACAGTGACTTTGGAAGGAGGTCACCATGACCTTCTTCCCCTATAGTCACATCAGAGGGGAGAATAGTGGTCCATGTAAGAGCATAGGAGGAGGAGGGACAAGCATGCTCTGTACGTGTGTGCACAGTGTCAGAACCAGCTGGGCCCACTGAATGAGCTGAACAGGTGAGGCTCAACTAATCCCTATCAGAAAAGGGGGTGAGGTAAGGAGACCTGTAGTCTTGCTGTGGCAGGTTTCCTTAGGAGATTTAGCTTCCCTAAGGCTCAGTCAACTCCATTAAGACTCTTCCTCATTCTCAAGGACTTAGAGTACATATCAATTAGGAATGTACCTCAGGCTATAAGTAATAGGATGTTAAGAAGTCTGGAAGTAGCCCTGGCTGGGATGTCTCCAGTGGTTGGAGCATCATCCTGTAACCAAAAGGTTGCGTGTTCTATTCCCAGTCAGGGCACATGCCTAGGTTGCAGGTTTGATCCCCAATCCCTGGTTCATTTCCAGGCACATTCAATCCTTGGTCCAAGTGTGTACAGGAGGCAACCAATTGATGCTTCATTCTTGTATTGATGTTTCTCTCTTGCACAATGTTTTCCTCTCTCTCTTCTTCTCTCTCTAAAAGCAATGAAAAAATGTCCTCAGGTGAAGAAGGAAGGAAGGAAGGAAGGAAGGAAGGAAGGAAGGAAGGAAGGAAGGAAGGAAGGAGGGAAGGAAGGAAGGAAGGAAGGAAGGAAGGAAGGAAGGAAGGAATGGAAGGACCTGAAAGCCTTAGGCTTGGTCCAGCAGATTAAAATGCCACTGAGGACCAAGGGTCTTTATCTCTTTCCACTTTCTCATACCAAGCCTCTCATTCTTGCAAGATGGTTGATGCAAATCCAGGTATACCACATTTGAGGCAGGGGCAATTAGAAGGCATGGTGCCAGTAACACTTTCTGCCTTTTAACAGGAAACAAAGACTTTCCCAGAAGCCCCTTAGGATAATACATCTTGAACTTTAATATGCAGAAGTACCATCTGGGGAAACTTGTTAAAACACAGGTTTGGATTTTGTAGATCAGGGGGAGAGCCTGAAATTGCACATTTTGACCAAGCTTTCAGTGTATGTTAAAGCTGCTAGAAACCACATTTTGAATAGCAAGGTACCATACTATTTCTCCTTCATCTTTTCACCAGAACTCAGTCACATGGTTATAGCTAGCTGCAAGAGAGGCTGACGAAGTACCTCACTTTTTCAGCCTTGATAGTGGAAGGGGCAAAAGAGAAGATGGAAGGGGAGAATTTGGGTAGGAAATTGTTAGCTAGAGTTCTACTAAAAATGCAGGCTACAGAAGCTTCTGAAGTAACAAGATTGACTTGGGACAAGTTAGAGCCTTTCTGTCCACAAGGAAGGACCATGGACCTGCTTATACCATGTCCACATCCAGCCCACAGGGAGAGGGTATTCTTGTCCCAAGCTGGGTGGTTATGTGTGCCAGACTGTGAGTGACATCACAGAGCCGGAATTGTACTGAAAGAACCTCATTGCCTCAGCACCAAGCATAGTAGCAGTGCCCGATAGAATGCCTGTTAAACTGAAATATTACTAGCACATTTTCTGAATACAGTGCTTCTGAAACTGCAGTGTGTATACAGTTTGCCCAGTTGAACAAAGGGATCCTTGTTAAAGTGCAGATTATGGTTCAGTCCATCCAGGATAGAGATCCCAGATGCTGCATGCTGAACAAGCTTGCAGATGCTGCTGCTGCTGCAGATCCTGGACCCCACTTTGAATAGATAGTGCCAGGAACGTACAGAGTTAAGTACTTTTTCCTAACTTACCAGTGGTAACTTGTCCTTCATTCATGACAGGATGTTAGCAGATTAGATGTAGACCTTGGGAAGTGGCGGGGCTGGCTGTGTTTATTTCAGGGCAGGGGCCTGGTTGCCTGTCGATCCCTTGCTTCCCTGGGCCCTCGCCTGCCCAAAACAAAATGAGCAGCATACCCAGGAAAGCCAACCCAATCTTTCAACAACTCTTAACTCCCTGGGTGCCAGCATGAAGCAGGAAAACTCCACCCCAATCTCAGCTCTGGCCTTCCAGAAGTGCTGGGGACTCAGTGGCTACGTGAGGGGCCAGCACATTTTGGATGTTTTGGCTTCCCTGGCACTGCATGGCCTTCAAGTGGGGCTTTGGAGAAGGGAAGGGGAAATATATTTTCTGTGAACATTTGTGCCCGTGGGAAAAGCTGAACTCTCTAGAGCAGAGCTCTGGATTTTTTTTTTTTTTTTTTTTCTTGTAAGTAGCAGGAACTGATTTACTGGAATTTCTTCTGGATTAAAGTCAAACACAAAGTTTCTTGCAGTTTCAGTTACACAAGAGGCTGCTGCCAAGATGGAGTGAATGAGAAGAGCTGCTGAAGGAAGAGGGTGGTGAGGGGCTGAGGGTGAGGGGAGCAGGACGGAGCGCAAGGCCATCACACAGCAATGTTCTTGGTTGGGGCATGCTGTCAACTTCCATGCTGTCAGATTTTGGGGGGAAAGAACTTTCTGTACCAGTCTTCCTCCCAGGATCAAAAGGAAGAAAAGGGGGAGGGGGATTATGTGAAACTGACATGTACCCTGTAAGATATGTTCACAGGTAGATGATTATAGTTTCTTTGTAATTTACCATAATTCAGGGTCTTACCCTCCATGGAACCTTGTTTTATTTGGTTTTCTGACTGATTGGCAGCTGGACCAGGCAGTTCTCCTGCCCCTCAGCTATAAGGCTCTCAGTTCAGCTTTGCTCAAATGTGAGGCCACTGCCAACACTTGCTGCTCCAAGGGCAGGAGTAATTAACTTGCACTGGCAATTCCCAAACTTCATGTTTCTGAGCACCTCAAGTCTCTTCCCCACTACCTTCCTGGTGGCCACGGAACAGGCCTGGCCAGGGCTGTGTCTCCTTTCCTCCCTCCAGCCTGCCCTCTGGTAAGAGTACTCCTAGCAGTGAAAGGGGCCTGGGGTTAGGTCTGCAGGATCCTGGCTTGGTCTCCTGTGGTGCCTGCCCTGGGAAAAAGGGGTCACTAAGGGCTGGCAGCAGCTTGTTCCCTTTTTAGAGACATTCATGTGTCTTCATTCCATCTGCCAGTTTACCTGACAGGAATTTTCTCTCCCTTGGATATGGTGGGTTGATCAAGAGAGATAATTGAACTCATAGTTCTGAACTCTGCATTCAGTGTTATCAGACTGATAGCTTGAAATGGACAACAGTAGGAGTATTTACACCATGGAAGTTGGCAACTGCTACCAGGCTTCCCTCCCACCATCCCCCAGGAGGATGGTTGTTAAGTCCTTACCAACAAACCCCCAACTGTGACCACTTGTGAAGGTGATGTAGAGGTGAGGGAGAGCCCTGGTAGCAGAGGAATCCTCCTTCCTTCCCCATAGATTGTGCTGGCTGCCACTGAGTAGCTTGGTTGAACTTAGGACCTCTGTTCTCTGGGACTCTCTTTGGACACTCCCCCCCCCCCCCCCCCCCCCCCCCCCGGCCTTAGAGGGCTGATGCAGTCCCTCTGTTTGAGGCCTCTGCTCTGGAACAGAGCTGGACTAACTCCAGGCTGAGTTGCAGACAGACTCATTTTCAGGATTCCTAGTCTCCGTTCCATCCCCTCCCACCATTCCCTAATATCCAAAACTTGTCTTCTTGTCTGTCATCATTTCTACTTGGATGTCACTTAGAGATGGGTAGCCCTCATTTTATAGGCAAAGAGGCTGAGGCAGAGAGGTTTCCCGATGGCCGCACACTAACAAAAGTTAAGCTTTCCCAGTGCCTTGGCCTCTTTTCCCACTTGAGTTTTGAAAGGGCCATTATTGCACATGACTTGGGGATGCTGCTGGAGATGTTAGAATGGACAGTATCCAGGAGCTAAATAGTCATCATCAGTTTCTGTCTTTACTTGTCCTTTGTCTTTGCAAAGAACTTTGAAACTAGACTGGCCTATTTGACTTTCTGTTTAGAGTTAATTTCAAACTCAGGCCTGAGAACCAGGTTTGGTTATTTACATGAAAAGGGAATAGGAAATAAGAACCTTGATTTTCCTAGTTTCTTACCTATTCTGTAATAAAGGTATTTGAGGAAATGTCCTGGAGGCTGGTATTCCTGGAATGGAAATTTTTTGAGGTGGAGCAAGCAGACGGAAATGTCTTAGGCAGGATGCCAGATTTTAAGGGCCACTCTCGGTAGGTATTCACCCAAGGATCTGCTGCTGTAGGCTTCTGTGGAGTAAGACATTGCGGGTAATCGGGAACATGGTAACCAGCTGCTGCTGCTGCTGCTGGTTTGGGACCACACTTGGAGAATCACTAGTGTGAATAACTCTTTGACAACTTTGAGTCTCTGCTGGCGTGACCTGGGCATCAGAATGTTTCCAGACTCCCAGGTGATTCTAACGTACAGCCATGGCTACAACCTGTTTCTGATCACTGGCTTATTGCATCACCTGATAACTATTCACTGTTCAGATTGTTTGCCAGGCACCATGTTGAAGTGACAGAGACCTTTAAATGTTCCTCTGATGACTGAACCATTAAAGGGAACAGAGCCCTGACCAGGGTCACCCAGCGGTTTTCCTTGTCCTTTGGAGAAGTGAAATGAAGGCTCTGTCCTCCTGCCCCTTTTCCTTGATTGAGAATGTGAGCAGGCTGCTGGCAGCAGGGCCATCTGCCCTAAGCCGTCTTCCCTTTCCTAGCCAGTTTCTCTCCGAGCTTTGATGATTTCTTGCCAAATATATGATGATGGGCTGTTGACCTCACTCTGGAGGTTGAAACTCTTGTGCAGATTCTACCCCCTTGGGCATTCAGAAATCAATCAGCCGGCTAGCACTGGCAACCTGGAAAACAGTCAGTTGCTCTGGGATAGGATGATTGTACCCCAGAAGTGCCCTTTTCCCTCATTCCCTTCAAGTGTATTTGCTGTTCCATTCCTCTGTGAACACACTCTTATGGTCCTGGGTTTGTGGTTCTTGATGGGGCCTGTGTTTTCTGAGGCCTTCAGGAGGGGCTGTTTTTGCCCAGTTTGGGTGCTGGGCGGAGAACTGCCCTTGTGTTCTATGTTTTGTGTCCTTGGAAGATCTGAGCCTCCTTGGTCTGGTCTTCTCAGGACCTCTCACTGCCCTGTGCTTATGTCTCCACCATGGGAGGGGGTATACAAATAAGTCCCTATGCTCCGGGGTGCCCACACCCAGTGAACAGATTATTTAGTGTAGTCTTCTTTGGCAGTGCTGCCACTGCCAACCACTAAAACGTAACACTTATATATATGTGTGACCTGAAAAATACAATGTAAATGGCAGGGCAGCACATGTATAGGAAGGCAAATTTTAATTAAAAGGTCTGTCCTTATATTGGCCGGCCAGTAAGGATAAAGAAATGCCAGCTTGTGAGGTTGCCAGTCAGTGCAAGAGGGTTCCCTCATGCAACATGGACCATGTGCGAGAACCAGGGCTTCACTGAAGTTGGATGCCTTTGATTAATTGTGTACCAAATGCATCCAATATGGGGACAGTGTGCCCCCAGAACCAAAAGCTGCTGTGCAATGTTGGGTTCCCCCTGATGCAGTATGAAGGGTGCAGGCAGCACAGAGGGAGGCTGTGAGAGTTGGTTTTAAATATATTTTATTGATTATGCTATTACAGTTGTCCCATTCCCCCACTTCATTCCCCTGCACACCCCCTCCCACCCACATTCCTCGCCTTTAGTTCATGTCCATGTGTCATAAGTTCTTTAGCTTCTACATTTCCCACACTATTCTTGCCCTCCCCCTGTCTATTTTCTACTCACTGTCAATGCTACTTATTCTCTGTACCTTTTCCCCCTCTCTCCTCCTCCCACTCCCCTGTTGCTAACCCTCCATGTGATCTCCATTTCTGTGTTTCTGTTCCTCTTCTACTTGTTTGCTTAGTTTTGCTTTTGTTTTAGGTGTGGTTGTTAATATCTGTGAGTTTACTGTCTCTTTACTGTTCATATTTTTGATCTTCTTTTTCTTAGGTAAGTCCCTTTAACATTTCATATAGTAAGGGCTTGGTGATGGTGAACTCCTTTAACTTGACCTTATCTGAGAAGCGCTTTATCTTCCCTTCCATTCTAAATGACAGCTTTGCTGGATAGAGCAATCTTGGATGTAGGTCCTTGACTTTCATGACTTGGAATACTTCTTTTCAGCCCCTTCTTGCCTGTAAGGTCTCTTTTGAGAAATCCACTGACAGTTGGATGGGAACTCCTTTGTAGGTGACTGTCCCCTTAACTCTTGCTGCTTCTAGAATTCTCTCCTTCATTTTAATCTTGGCTAATGTAATGATGATGTGCCTTGGTGTGTTCCTCCTTGGGTCCAAGTTCTTTGGGACTCTCTGAGCTTCCTGGACTTCCTGGAAGTCTATTTCCTTTACCAGATTGGGGAAGTTCTCCTTTAGTATTTGTTCAAATAAGTTTTCCACTTGTTGCTCTGCTTCTTCCCCTTCTGGTACCCCTATAATTTGGATGTTGGGATGTTTAAAGATGTCCTGGAGGTTCCTAAGCCTCTTGTCATTTTTTTGAATTCTCGTTTCTTCCTTCTTTTCTGTTTGGTTGTTTCTTTCTTCCTTCTGGTCCACTCCATTGATTTGAGTCCCAGTTTTCTTCCCATCCCTGTGTGTTTTCCTTCATTTCACTTAGTGTAGCTTTCATTTGTTCATCTAATTTGCGACCAAATTCAACCAATTCTGTGAGCGTCCTGATCACCAGAGCTTTGAACTGTGCATCTGATAGGTTGGCTATCTCTTGGTCGCTTAGATAAATTGGCTCTGGGGCTTTGATGTGTTCTCCAGTTTGAGCCATTTTTTTTGGGGGGGGGTCTGGTTGCGGCTGTTACATAGTGAGGGGCAGAGCCTTAGGTGTTCACCAGGGTGGGGCAGCCCAGTCACTGGGTTGTCACACTATATATGGGGGCAGGATCCAAAAGGGAACAATGGCGCTCGCTCTGCTCTCTCGAATTTCAGTCCCTTCCACCGCTTCCCACAAGCAAATTGGGCCCTTCTGGTGCTGATTTCTGTGTGGGTGGGCTTGTGTATGTTCTAGGACCCTGTGGTTTTCTCTAACAAACTCTCCTGTGAGGCTGGGAGTCTCTCCCAGCACCTCACCCCCAACAAGTGTTTTCAATTGGTGTTTTTAGGTTTATTTCCCAGTGCTGGGGCCCTGGGTTGCGAGGTCTGTCTTGCTCCTGGTTTTCACCTGGATTATCTGCATGCAAATGTGGGACTACCTGGTCAGCCAGCTGCCTTGCGCTGCCTCTCTGGGTCTGCCCATTGCCACCCTGTGCCCGGGGTCCGCTAGCCACTGCCTGTGCACCTGGGGTCTGCTAGCTACGGACTATGCACCTGGGTCTGCCAACCTCTGCTTTTTCCTGCTGCGACTCCGCTCTTCTTACTGGTCTGGATGAATGGTTGTCGGACTTCTGTACAGTTCAATTTTCTATCAGTTCTGGTTGTTTTCTTGTTTCTAAATCTTTGTTGTCCTTAATTTTGGTTGTGCGAAGAGGCACAGTGCATCCACCTACGGCCTCCATCTTGGCCGGAAGTCCGAGAGTCAGGCTTTTGTGTGGGAAAATGTATCATGTCAGAGAGAAGAGCGCGGGGCCCACCACCAAAGGGTGTATCTTTCAGGGGATGTGGCTGTCAAGACCTTGAGCCAGTTTGTTGTGGCCCCTGAGAGGGAGTGGGCCAGAGGAGGGGAGCCAGCTGTCTTCAGAGGCAAATCTCTGGGGCAAAGCTCATTGTTAGAATGATCTCCTATGGAAATCTCCAGGGAAGGGATGGGAAAGAGCTACAGACCTATGAAATGTGTGCTTGCTGCCTGGGCTCTGGTATGTTAAGGAAATCAGATACACACAATGGAAATTCATTCATGCAACAAATATTTACTAAGTTACTACAATGTGCTGGCATGGTGCTAGGCACCAGGGATGGAGTGGTGGGTGAGACAAAGGCAGTCCCTGCCCTCGAGGATATTCCTGTACCACCAGAGGATATGAACATCGAAGGGTAGTGTGTGCTAAATGTACCAGGGCCACGTGCTCAAATGTGCGTGTGATGGAGCACTGAGGACACCTGGCTCTGAAACAACTTTTCAGGATCCTAAGCGCTTAAACCCAGATGTTCATTATTTATTTATTTTGCTTACAAAGGAACAGCTTTCCTATTTTGCTTTTCAAATACACTCAGCTCAAGTTCTTCTTCTACTGATAGGATGAAGTTTTTGTCAAGTCTTGTGGAATCACTGAATATTTGCATTTGGAAGATCACCTGGCCTACCCCTCCTACTTTAAATATGAGAAGTTAAGGAACTTATCCAAAAGGATCAGCTGGTTAGCAATAAAGCTTAGATGGAAATCTGCTTTCCTGACTCCCAGCCCAGTGTTCATTAGACTTTGTCTTACGGTGTCACCTTTGCAAAAATGAAGCCAATTTGGCGACATTCTTGGGCACTTATGGCCAACTGCTCTGACTCTGAAGACCTAATGTTTTAATTAGCACAACAGAGCTGTAGTCTGCAGATGGGAAGGTGTGGACAGGTAGAGAATCAACATCAAAGAGAGACTTCTAGCCAGCATCTGACCCCTCAGCAGATCTTAAGGCAGTTGGGGGTTGGGGCAGTAGGAAAGGGAAGATGCTGGGACACTGTCCTCTGAGTCCCTCCAGTCTCAGCAGAGCAGGTGCCTGTTTCCAGAGAGAGATGTGTAAATGATCTCTCTTGAAAGCCCTGCAGGGTGGTGGGTTCCTTGAGTAAAACATTGGAGGATAAGTATAAGAATGCAGGAGAAAGTGCTAGTTGGAGGCAGAGAAAATAACCTCTTCGGGGAAAGAAGTTTCTTTCCCAACCATGCAGATCTAGGGAAGGCGGCCAGAAGACATGTGGGAAAGCTGCAGTGTTCTGTTAATAATAGAACATTATTAATTGTACTATCCATGAAAAATGATCAGATAACTTCCGTCTGGGCTTTATGATGGCAACATGCTCAGGGCTGCTCCACTCAGGACCCCTCTTGCTGGACCTGGGACTGTGCACGCAATGTCATGGAGAGTAAGGAGTCAAACCTATGCTGAGAAAAGGAGTCCAGGACGCCTACCAGAATAAGCTGTTAACTTTGTCTGGAGAGGTGGTACTTTTCAAAGGCATCTGAGATGGGTGTAAAAGGAGTAACTCTCCAGGAATGAAATTTCCAGCATTGTCAGCACTGGCCTTAGGATCTTTGGGACAGAGATGACTTCCTAGCTGCTCTAGGTAGCACATCCTTGGCTTTCTCAAATGGGTTGTCTGAATCAGCCAACCTATCGAGGGAAAAATGGCAGCTTCGGTGTGGATTTTGAAATTCTGTCGACTGATTTAAATCCTCAGTTCTACCAGTTGCCAGCCATATGGGGAGTTCACTTAAACTTGCTGAAGCCTAGATCCTTTGTAATAGGAGATAATAATCAATACATCATAGGATTAATAGTATCTAAAGCACCTAGCAGTATCTTCAAGTCATAGGCAACACATAAGTGGTACTCCTATTAAAACAAAATAATTAAAGGTCCTTCCTTTGAAGCCAAAAAAAAAAAAAAGTTATTTGTAAATAGAGCAACCTTTTAAAGAGGGAGCCTCAAAATCCAGAAACGCCAGCCAAAACAATCAAAATGGGACCCAGATGGGTATTTGTCCAAGGGCCCTTTGCTTCCCTACTGCGCAGCCCTGCCCTGGAGCCAGTGGGAGGATTTGCCTGCACCACTCACCGGTAGTTTCGTGAAACTACAAATTCTTTTTCTGGCTTTGGCTCCTTGTTGAGTAGGACGCCAGGAAGACGGGGCAGGAAAAGCAAGGTAACTAGTAGTTTTGCAACTGTTTTGATTACTTCAAATTGAGATGTTTGTAAATAAGATGTTAGAGTCTGGAGATTTTGTTTGGCATAAATATAGTTTTATTAAAACTTGTCACAGCAGCATCCTGCAGTGGAGAATGCAGGATTTGGCTGTGATGGGAGGTAGATGTGACTTCCAAATGGCAGCTCTGAGAAGTGCCTTTTCTGCAAGTACATCGAGGCCACTTCTGGTTTGCTGTTTGTCCCCTCTAAGAAGCAAGAGAAATGAATGTAATCAGCATGCTGAAGTTGGCCCATTTGCTCTAAATGTCCCCTCTGCTTACTACATGGGAAAAGTGATAAACATATAGGAAGAAGAATTTCCCAGGAGTCCTCAGCCAGAAGAAGAGAGAGATCCAAATTGGGGAAACATGCCACATTTTGTCTTGAGTTTTGATTTGAAAGGATCTTTCCAACTGAGAAGGCAAAAAAGAAAGGGTCGTTTCAACTTCTTATTGCTCGGTTGGGTTTAATGACCTGACCCAGTTTGGGACTGCTCTGAGCCTAACTGCCAGTAAATATAGTAGGAAGGTATCACCAGGATTAGAAATAAAAGAAAATCAAATGACAGATATCCATTAAGCACTACTAAGTGTCAGTCCTTGTGCTGGTTCCTGGGGAGGCAAAGAGTCAGAAAGGGCCTGACATTATCCTTAAGAAGATGATAGTTTAGGAAATGAGATTAGCTTGTGCTAAACAAGTACATGATAGTGAAGTAAATGATGAGTCCCATTAGATAGGGCCATTCTTTTTTGGAATGTTCAGAAGGAGCTATGCATGTGTTTAGTTAGATGTGGTTCCTGATCTCTAAGAAGATGATTTAATTTTGAGTATACTTTTTGTATATTTCCTCTGTGTAGAGATCATTATTGTAGATGCTTTGAGGTATTTGGAGAAGAATAAGGTTGGGTACACTCTGTTTCTCCCACTCCCACCTGGTACAGCACAGAGGTCAGGAGCACTATTTCAGGCATCTGCCCACATTTGAAACCTGCAGAACTTAGCTGTGTGACCTTGACCAAGTTATTGAACCTCTCTACAGCCTCATGTAGTCAATTAACAAACATATATTGATTATCTACTGTGAGGGCATTGGGGTGTTATGGTGGCCAAAGCAGACAGTCTAGAGGAACTGGGGTCCCTGGAGTCATAAAGGATGTGCAGATGTAGGTAAACAGGGTGGAAAGGAGAGGGAGCAATATCTGAGCACAGCTGCCTTTTCTAAGTGGCCTAGGGATCTTCTAGTTTTCTGTCAAATCTCTGCCTCAAATGGGCAGACCCTGATGAAGGGCCAAGGGGAATGCATTTTAGTGTCCCTTCCTGCCTTCCTCCTCATTCCATCTCATCTGTGCCCTGCAGCATTAGACCCACTGGAGTGCTAGTGGGAACCTGCATGCCTGGTTAGAGGGGCACTGCCAAGGAGCTTTCCATAATTGCTTCCTTTCTTTTATTTTCTGGCATATTTATTGGTTTGAAAAGCCCTTGGCAACTCAGGAAACTCCACTTCCCTCTGTAGCTCCTTTATATCTTCCTGGGTATATGCCTAGGCACAAATTCTTGTGTGTATTATTTGGCTCTTTATGGGGCTGTTGTAAAATCCAGCCCTGGTGGTGCATTTTTGCCTCGGGGATGAGAGAGGGAAAAGAGTGAAAAGGGAGAAGGTAAGAAGGCATCTGGACACCAGAGTCTCAAGGAGCCAGGGGTTGAGTGTGTCGCATGGACCAGTATTTTTGATTCTTCTTCATGTCTGAGCATTTGTCCCTAACAGTGGCCCAGAGGGCCAGAGGTACGTAAGTGACAGTCCTCATATCTGTGATGACATCTCAACACAAAACAGTATACTTTTAAAATCTTCTCTGAAGACCAAAAGGAAATGGGCTCAGCCATTTCTTTTACATAGGTGTACTAGAATAGAAACATGTATTTTTTTCCTGGTAGGGATGAAAATGCCCTTTTTCTTATTAACAGTAAGCTTTGGTAAACATGAGAGATTCTCATTTGACTGTGACATGATGACATAAGTGTGGTCCTACCTGTAGGTAGTAGGATAAACAAAATGCCTAGTAAACAATAAGTGTTGGTATATTAGTGTTTTTCAATCCTGTGGCTCCATAAATGCCTCTAAACCTAGAATCTTTAACCATTTGACCTTTAGAATAGCTTGTTTTGGCTTATTATTTTTATATGCATATACTTTATTTTCCAAACAATTTCATACATTTATCACCTTTATTTACACCTCTATCAGAGCTTAGAATAGTGCTTAATTGTTATAAAGAATAGTGTTTGAATGACCAGTAGATTATAGCCACTTCTAGACTGTACTAGTGCCTATGCAGTATTATAATTTACCTTTGTTTTTGAGGTGAAAGGGAAGTCTTGTAGTAACTCTAATATTAAGTCTTCTTCTATATGTACTAATAAATTAGTACATATAATATATATAGTTAACCATTTATTAACTATATAATAATATGCACCAGCCAAAGTAATACAAGGCACAGACAGTCCTGGTCATGAGGGGCATTCACCATCCACATGAGGGGGCATAAATTCAAATTGATATAAAGATACAGTCTTTCTATAATCTAAAGTTAAATATCAATTAACATATTAATATAGAGCATGTATTAATAATTTAAAATGGAAGGAGTGCTTTTTGCCTAGTGTAAAATGTGACAGATCTATCTATAGAGGATATGTTTGATTCAAAGTTTGAAGCTAAATAGGAGTTGGCCAGAAAAAAATGTTGGTGGTGGTGGGGAGTGAAAGAAGGAAGAGTAGTCTTGGCAGAGAAAAGGGTGGATAGCCCATGCCTCAGGCATAAATATGGCTGATCTGCTTGAGGAACCCTCAGTAGGGAGTGTTGTGAGGGACAGGAAGCTGGATGTATAGGCTGGGTCCAGAGCATGGAGGCCTTGGCTCTCCAGGAAGGAACTGGATCTGCTCCTGTGGACAGTTGGCAGTGCCCTGTTGAGACTTGGGAAGGCTCCTCTGGTAGTGGTGGAGAGCAGGTGGCAGGAGGGAGAGTGAACAGGGAGGCTGGTCAGGAAGCCATCATGATAGGTCAGAGAGGTCAGGAGCACCTGGACTGCATCTGTGAAGATGGGAATCCAGGTAGAAAGCAGGTCCAAAAAGAAATGGTTCTGTGGGGTGGGGAAGACTCTGCCTTTGCTGTTGGAGCACATCATAGAGCCTGAAGAACACCAATAGGGCTGCAAAATGGAGAGGGTGGTCCATGAGAGTGGAGCTCATGCCATCCAAGCCAGCTGAATCCAAGGGGAGCTGCTGGGCTGCTGGTTACAGTGGCTTTGTTAGTGTGTGTGTGTGTGTGTGTGTGTGTGTGTGTGTGTGTGTGTATATATATATATATATATCACCATAATGTGAAGATCTCTAGTGGCTGCTGGGACTGCAGACCCAGTGTTGACCACACTGACCCAGACAAGCAGGCGAGGCAACTTTCACCATTGATCAAGCAGAAAACCAAGCCATGAGTGTGCCATATAGTCTCTGTCCATGTATGCAACTGATATGTGGCCTGTCATGTCTCCCTAGTTGTGGGGTCTCTATGGTCAATTAAGCAGTGCCTAGGCTCAAAGTTCTTCCCAGGGATGGGATTTGGTTGGCATTTGTCTCCCATCTTACCCTCCTTCCTATTTCCTCTTCTTTATGTCTTCTGGAGCCTGGATTATTGCAGTAAATTTCCAGCAGGCTCCCTGTATACAGCCTCACACTACCAGCTCTTTGTGCAGGCTCCTGCTAGAGTATTTTCCCTAAACCTTCTTTTGCCCTTTAATCTCCTTTTAAAAAAGCTTTTTTTGCTCCTTGAAGTCTAGACAAAAAAAATATCCTTAATCTGATAGGTGGTCCTTAGTAACCCATCCCCAAACCTATTCCCATTATTCTCCTTTCCAAATCTGCCAAAATGGCCAGCCTGATTAATTCCTTATTTCTATCACGCTGCTTCCCACCTCTGTCACCTCCATCTAAAATGCCTCTCCGTCTTCTTTCAGGGTTTTATTCACACCAGCCTCCTTCAGTGCAGCATCCCTCTCTGATATTTGCAGCCCTTGCTGTGCACAACACACATTTGGCACATGGCAGGTGTCCCTGTGTGCTCATTTCCAGGGCAGGGCATTTTCTTACATCTCCTTGTAACAGTGCTAGACCTGTTACAGTCATCACATGATTTCATTGTCTTGACTACTCGTGGGTTAGCCATCTCTCTATTTTGCACATGGGTAAGCTGAGACTCTGGGAAGCCTAAGGTCGCATAGCTAGGAAGTGGCAGATGTGGAAGTGGAACAACTGTCTGATTCTAAATCCACATTCTTCCACTCTCAGTGTGCATCCTCTGTCTGTGTCTCCTATCGCACATTGCATGGAGGTTTTTTTTTTTTTTTATCATTTTGGTTTTTTAACATGTTGCTTCTTTATCTCTGTGATTGAGTCTTGCCCTCCTGTTGATTATGGGAGCAGACTTGATGAGAAGCCAGGACAATGGAGGGGGTGTCACAAGCCAGAGTGGTCAGAAAAGTGATGTTGCTCAGCAGGTGCCATAAAAATGGATGACTTGTGCCCTGTGCCTTAGAGTAAAGATGGAAAAATGGAAAGGGAGTGGGGAATAGAGAGGTGTTGACAGGCGATGAGTGAGCACAAATGTTTATCCATGCTAATGGAGTGGGGACATGACAGCCACTGCACTCTAATGGTTATGAGGAAGTACAAGAAATCTTCACCCTAGAGACAGAGGAACCTAGAATCCCTGGCTGCAAATAAGGGATGAAGCATTTCTATAATGGTCCAGCCTCATGGGCCAAAAGATAGTTTATAGATAGTGAAGGCAGTTGTTATGTAGAAAAAGTTAACCCTGATACTGGTTTTGGCTCTTTAGCCTCTGGATCCTTAAGGAGTCCAAGGCCATTTGCAACTCTGTACAGGTAGAAAGCTGGAGGAAGGTTATTAGGGTCAAAAGAGGTACAGGCCCATCTGTCCTTCCTTTCCAAGTCAACCCAAAGAAGTACTTGCAGCTGCTTTCAAATATCCTTAACTTGGACCATCGCTGCCGACCACCACCACCACCACAATCCACACTGCAGCCAGGCTGCCTGTCCCCACCCTGTGCTTTAAGGTCTCCCACGTCAGAGATGATCTGAATTCTCTACTGTGGATCCACAGAGTGAGGGAAAGGGGAAGGGAAACAAGGGTTATAAGGGACACAAAGTAATACAAAATGCCCCAGTTGGTCTATGGCCCAACGGTAGGGAAACATCTGCTTGTATGGGGTGGAAATTTGTCTTCCTTGTAAATGTCCCACTGCCTGAATTTCCACCGTTGCTTTACGTTGCTTTGCTTTCATTATTTTATAATCCTCCAGGGAAAGACAAAACTTTAACTTGCTAGCACCCTTATCACAGTCACTTAGTTCATCACAGATCAAATAAATCCACAGAACTGACTGAGGAAATGGAAACGGGCTTAGAAGCCAACTTTGTCTTTATCACCATTTTTGCCTGGGTCCTGCCTTGGGGGTGCAGCCCTCTGCTAGTTTCTCGGAGAAAAATATCCACGATAAGAAGAAAGATACCGTGTTTAGGAAAAGGAAGCAAACAAGTCAATACTAAAACCAGCTCCTGTATGTTTCCAAGCTCCCTGAGTGTGACCTCCTCAGCCTACCCTCCACATTTCTGTCACTATTTACTGTCTAGGGACAGGGCACCCAGAAAACATGGGGGCTGCCCCTGCCGGAGCCTCCTTATTGACAGCATTTACCAGTGGCCTTCAAGGGCTGGTTGTCTCATCCACAGCATTGGCTTGGCATTGAGACAGAATTCTGCTTGCACCAGGAGGACAGGACAGTAGAAAAGCATGGGCAGAATCAGTGGGTTGTCATTAGTGGACAAGTACACTGGCTTGGTTCACTAGAGCTATTATTATGGTGGTTAGTTGTAATTCCTCAAGAGACAATAAGTTGTGAGAAAATGGGCTGTTTCTTCTGGCTCCCGAGAAGAAAGACTAAGGGGAGAGAGGTGCTAAGGAACCTCCTCTGTAGAATTTGAACACCCAGATGTTGTATATCCTCACCACCACTAAGCCTCACAAGGTGCTCGTGGATTAGTGAGTGATATTTTAACATTGAAATCACTCAGGTTGCATCCCTGAGAATCGTGGGTCCTCTTCTTCTGACCCTTGGCCAGAAAAATACCAAAAACAACCTCCCCCCACCACACACACACTTTTAAAGAAAGAGAAGAAGGAAGAGGAGGAGGAGGGGGAAAAGAAAAATACCGGAAGGAGGTCATCCTTTCTTTTTCAGGGCCCTTAGCAATTGTTCCAAACATACTTCCTTCTTGGCTTGTCCTGTCTGAAGGAGACAGTGTTCCCAGTGGTTACCGCCAGGCCTCTGGAGTCAGACAGTTGCTGCAGGTACTCCTGTGTGCTGTTGTGACTCTGGTCCAAGCGTAGTGTCCCTGTCTGAGGAAGGGTGCAGTCCTTCCTGCCGCTCATCAGTTGTTGGATTGTTGAATTAAGGGAACATAGATCCCTCCTGCCTGTGAAAAGTGCTCAGAAAAGGTCTCAGGTTTCCTTAGCAAGGAAAAAAGTCATTCCTATGATGATCAGTGCTAGAGTTTAAAATGCAAGCATCCTTTAGGCGACAGTGTCTTACACTGAGGCTTCAATGGCCAATGTTATTGAATTCTGCCTGGAACTTGGAGCATGAAGAGTAGAGTCCAGATGCCTCTCAGGCTGACTGCACCAAGGCCATGATCCTGTCTGTCGCCACAGAATTGGGGTCCAGTCCTCGTATTGCCACCAGGTCTAGGCAAGTCACTTTCCTTGTGGGCCACAGCCTGCTCATTGAGGGTCTCTCCAAAGCCCTTCCCAGCCCTGACCTTTTACCCAGTAATTTCAGTTGTGCATGGCAGCATGCAGAAAAGTGACTTAAAGAAGGACATTGATGTAATTAACATCTCATAGGGACTTGCTTTTCTAGGTTGTATGTGTGTGTCTGTGTGTATAATAGACTCTCTTTATTTACTCTTCCTCATGAGGCTGACCTGAGCTAGTGAGGATATTAAAACATTTTAGTGTTACTAGTTTTAAAAGTAGGTGCACTGTTAAGGAGTGAACATCTCATTTTGTTTATGCTTGAGAAGGGAGCTTTTGAAGGCCAAGATTGTATGGCCAGAGTCTTTCATCCTAAAAAAGACAAGTGTATGAGCTACCCATTAGCATCACCAAGAAAGCTTTAAAAATATTGAAGTGGGGTGCCCTGGGCCACACCTCTCTATTTGCACTTCCTGCCTTCCCCACACATCTGTATTTGTGTCAGTTCCCCAGGTGATTCCAACATGTAGCCAGGGTTGCAGCCCACCGGACTAAACTAAGTACATTTTCCTGTGTGAGGGAGGGGAGGAGGGAGGCTGGCATGCCAACCAGTGGTTCCCCATTCGTGGGCATTCTGTAAGTGTTCCCCAGGGGTTTCTTGTCTGATGTCTGGCGTGGTTTAAATCAGGTTCTGTGGACAGAAGGGCACAGACAAGATTGGTGCTTCTCTGTCTTGAGTGATCATCAGAGCCACCCACTGATCTTTGAGAAAATACATACCTGGGCCCCAATCAGATTTGCTGAAGCAGAATCTCTGAGGGTGGGAATGGGGAGTCTTTATTATTATTACTTGATTTTGATAATCAGCTAGATAAAAAAGATTTAGAAACCACTGGGAGGGAGACTCAGTCCTCATTTTCCAGGAGAGAAGACTTTTCTTTCCTTTTGATCATTGGCTGGCTCTGGGGCCATTAGATGGACCCCTTAGGAGCCGTGGGACCCAACAGATACTCAGCCTCATTTTTTCATCTCTTAAATGGGAACCATAATGGTGCCCACTTGGTAAAAGCATTGGGAAGATTAAATGAGTGAATACACTTAAAGTGTTTGGCACATCATAGATATTTAATAAACTAACCATCACCATCATCATTAATGTCATCATTTTGTAACTTCAATAGAGGCTATAGGCTAAAAGAGAAATTTGTAAGATTTAAATAGTGTGAACACAAAAATTCTGGCCCTGAAGTTTGTGGTGACTCTAGGGGTTAAATTGGTTTTGAATTTGTATGTGAACCAAGAACTTCTTTGAGGAGTGTTGGAGCAAGATTATACACATCACACTCAAGACATATGTAAAGAATAAAAGCTATTGCTGGGAAGACAGGTCCTGATTACCATCCAAAGTGAATTAACATTCATTATTGAGTGCCTACTGTTTGCTCAGCTTTGTCGTTGGTGGCATCACATAAAATAAGATGATATTCCTTCAGGGCATTTGTGATCTGATCTGGGAAGCACAGTTGGCACCCTTTGAAGAACAGGAGCAAAATGAGACGATGTATAATTGCATGCTAAATTGTCATTCAGACTCTCCAAGGATAAAGGATTCAAGTGCCAGGACTCAGTGAGTCCTGAAGATGGTTAGAGAAGGCCTCTTGAAAGGGTGGGCAGAGGGGCCTGAGTCAGAAAACTTCTGGAAAATCCAAAGACAGGAAATGTCAGAGGAGAGTCCTCTGGGCAGTGGCTAGGATGAGAGTGACACAGCCGAGACTGGGGATGACGAGCAGCTGGCCTGCCTAGGGTCCCCAAGCCACATAACTACTTCTAGTCAGGGTCATCACTCCATTCTGTGAACACTGGACAGCTCCCTGTGGTCTGTGGGCGTGCACCCCGCTTCCTGCCCTGAGCAGGTGCCCAGAGCTGGGTCTGCCCAGGAAGCTGTGGGCACTGCCTGGCATGCCCCAAGAGCACTGTTTGCGGAGGCACTCAGCTCCGGGGCTGGGCTAACTCAGGGCAGCTGGCATCCTTTCTCTGTGCCGCCATTTAAGGGGAATTAGTAGAAACTTCTGTCCTAGAAGGCAACTCATTGTCCTGCTTTCCTACCTGCGAGTCTTAAAAGCTTTCCAGTCTTGGGAAATCTTTAAAAGTGGTTAGCTTTTATCCCTTATGTCAGAAATGCTACAGGCTTAGTTCTGCTCCTGGAGAGTCACAGAGATGCTTATTAGCATTTTTAAGGTTCAGAGCCGTGTTACAGTGAAGAACCCTGGTTAACTCCAAACTGTATTGACTTCACACATAGCACCTATAAACATTCTGAGAAACTGGTGTCTTAGGCTAATCTCCTTTGGAAAAAAATGGAATTAATAAGGTCCTGCAAAGCAGAGCTTGAAGGAACCTTACAGATATTTTCCAAGTAAGGCATACAGAGGCCCTGGACACTGAAGAGATTTTTCCAAGATTTCCCAGCCTGGCTATGGAGGTGGCTGGGAGCTCAGGTCTCACTACTGACTTAATGTCCCTTGGTTGTTAACTGACCAAAAAAGTAAGAGTGAGAGGAGACTGTAGGCAGGCTTTGCCATTGAGTGAACTGTCACTGTGGTTGGGAAAACACTTCAGATTTGTTTCTGGGTCAGTAATATTACAAAAGGAATATGATCCAACTGATTTATTAGGAAAAAATTTGTAACTTTTGGTTCACTTACAAGAAGAAGTATTTGGGTTTCTGAAAAGGATACAGCTTTTGAGACAGGATGACTTTCGTGACCGACAAGTGTTTATGAACTAAAACCTGACCACCTTGGCTGCTTTGTGAACCTTGCACAGACAGTTCCTACCCAGAGACCTCATCTGAAGCTATTTAACCCATTCACCAGCCCCAGCTCTGTACTCACTGTCCGTGGCCGTCAGCTGAGGGACTCTCCCACCACTGGAACATGAGGATGGAGATTGCCAGGCCTGTGTTTTGGTAGGAGGGGGAGAAGACAGCGGGAGCATAAGGCTGTGCATGGCTGCCCTCCCTCCACCTCCATCCCATGAGTGCCAGGCTGGCCCAGCTGCTGAGAACGAATGCCAAGCTCCCCTTCCAGAGGAGGCAGAGGGTAGCTGCTAAGGCCTTCGCCTCGTTTTACTCCATGCTTTTCCAAAGGTGAGTTTTAGGACATCATCACTTCCTGGAAGTTCCTTCTCTTGTGTCTCTGCCCTGTTGGAAGCCTGAGGGACTTTCTGCTTTGCTGGGTTGGGGCTGTCCTTCCCCTTTCTGTGTCCTCTCGTCTCTGAGGGTCCATAGTGAGCCAGGGTTGGGGGCAGGGTGGGCTGCATGTAGACAAGGAGTGGCCACTGACATCTCACACGTACATGCTCTTTTTTAAACAGGGTTGAGTACATCTAAAGCTAATTCATCAAAATGTATCCGGACCTACTTTTGGTGCTTTGAACATGTCGAATTTCACATAAGATTCATTCATATATATATATATATATATATATATATGCTCTTCAGTAAACATCACCTCATGAGAAGATGGTATTTTGGCCTGTTTTGTTTCTCTGCCCTTCATGTTCTAACTGAGGATTGGGGAGCCTGTGGCACCTTCTCAGAGTTGGTGGCTTTGAGACTAAGTGCCCTGGCTGAGTATCACTGCCTTCACTCGGTGAGGGGATTATGTAGTGCCTGAAGGCTTTGTAAACATGGCATGTGAGTCCCAGTACCAGCAGTGGAGGCTGGAGAGCAAGATGCAGAGCTGGCCCTTCACACTGTGGGGAGGTAGCAGCCTGGTGCTATGGGCACTGCTCCAGACCTTGTTTCCTCTTTTGACTCGCCTGCTTATGACCTGTCTCCACCCTCCTGTCCTCTGCATCTCCTCCTTTAGCCAAGGACAGAGACCGGCATCGTGCAGTGGAGCCTCCCCATTAAACACTAGGCCGCAGTGAGTGTCAGAGCCAGTGTTCTCTTGGCCCAAGCTAGTGGCTTCCAGCCATACAGGATCCTTGCAGACTGGAAAATGAGTGAAGTGACATGTCTGTGTCCGCCAGGACCGCTGTAACAGAGTACCACAGACTGGGTGACTTACACAAACAACAGAGATGAGTTTTCTTGCATTTCTGGGGCCAGAGGTCTAGAATCAAGGTGTGGGCAGGGTTGGCTTCATTCTGAGGCTCCTCTCTTCGGCTTGTAGACGGCCGTCTTCTCTCTGTGTCCTCACATTGTCTTCTTTCTGTGTGTGTCTGCATCCAAACCTCCCGTTCTTAGAAGGACATCCGTCAAATTGGATTAGGGTCCACCCTAGAGATCTTATTTTAACTTAATTACTTTTGTAAAAGCCTTATTTTGCAATGTGGCTACATGCTGAGGTACTCAGTGTTTGAACTTCACTATGTGAATTTGGGAGATCATGTTTAGCTATAAGAGAACAAGCACATCAGTGGATATGTCTACCTGGGCAAGTCTGCCTTGGAAGGTTTTGCGGAGGGTGAGCTCCTTTGCCCAGTAAGTCCCATTGAATCACTCCCAGGACTGGTGGTGGCCCTGAAAATCAGTGTGTTTGGGGCAATGAGCTGCTTTGGGGTCGAGACAGATCTCGTTGGGCTTTTCTCCCAATTTCTTCCTGTTCAGAGGGAGTGTGCACTGTGTTTGAGTGGGTGGATGGAGATGGAGCTTGTAGGGAGCGGGATGCTTTCTCAAGAACAGCCACACGTGTGCCTGGTGGATGGTTCAGTCTCCCTCACCTTCTGAAGGCACAGTGGGAGTAGGCAGTGCGTGTCACTTCTGTCAGAGCTCCGAGAGTTCAGAGGATAGGTGAGAGGATGTCTGTCGAGGGCTCTGAACTGTGGTGGGAAGTGAAACATCAGAGTGGACTCTGGTGAGCTCCAACTCTGTCAGCCAGAGTCAGTACAGACCCCGTGTACATGTGCCTGGCATGCATGCATGTGCACATGTGCCTCTTGGTGTATGAAGGGCTGCAGGGCATTTGAGACGGTATAAGCCCTAAAAGAAATTGCACATCCTTTCCTCCCCTCCACACATTAGGCCTTGCCAAGTGAGCAGTGGCAGCAACAAGAAGCACATTTGATGTACCAAGCCAACACTGTTGGAATATCTCCTGGTACCAGATTTCTCCGAACACGTGAAATGCCCTCCATCGTAACATATTTTGTCCCCCTGTGTTGTCACCGTTCTGCCCCATGAGCTTAGACTCCACACCAGTTCATGTGATTGAGTGTCCAGGGGAGCCCCCACCCCCTTCTCATTCTCTTCTCTGTCAAGGTACTGAGAGCAGAGTTCTTTGCAGGCCCCTTGGCATTCCCAGAGGGCTCACGTGTCTGCACCTCCCAGTGCACGAGCCCTCTCTGCACCGCATAGACACACAGGTTCCTGTGAGAATGGCCACTTGCTTTCAAACTCAAAAGATGTTCTACATATGCTCCCATGACTATTTTGTAACGACCAATTTGTACTTCTTATGTAGTCAATAATATTGTGATAACCATGTATGGTGCCAGTTGGGGTACTGAAAGTATCGAGGGGAACACTGTAAAGTATATGATTTTCTAACCCCTAAGCTGTACACCTAAAACCAATACAAAATAAGGTTGAAAGAAAAAAAAAAAAAACGCTATTTACATTCAAACACCGAGCTAAAGAGAGGTTTGCTCTGTGTCAACACCTGGGCGCAAAGAAGCGGGTAGGTTGGGGGAAAGCCGTACCGTGCACAGCAAACCAAGTACTGGGTGTAGGTGAGAGAAGCAGCTGCGCATGGGAGCTTTACAGTGTTACAAAGCTTTCATTCTTGAACATGATACTAACTTCTTATCTAGTTGAGCACAGCTCTGAGTAGCTGGAGGGCAGCTGCGCAAGTATGTTTTCAGGACACTATCTGCCTGGGCATCAGCACCATCCTGAGCTGCTCGAGGACCACAACAGGGCAGAGACTCCTCAGCAGGGGCTGAGGAAGGTGTCTGCACATCCCTTTCCCTGAGCTGCTAGCCAGCATACAGCTGCACAGCATGGGGGTGGTCCTTCACTCAGTCTGGCTCTTTCTGCAAACCCACCACCAGCCCTTCCTGTACCCAGTACTTGGCCTAGGATCATGGAATTTAAACGCTGGAAGAAACTCTGAGATCACTTATGTCAACCCCATCATTTCCATCAGGAGGAAGCCGAGGCTCAGACTTGTCCACAGTCACAAAGCCAGTTCATGATGGGGGCCTCAGGTGGAGGCCAGCTCTCCTGGCCCCCAACTTGGGGTTCCTCTGCTGTGTTACAACACCATTATCTTATCTTGAATGCTCTCCTGTTCATCATGCCTTCCTTTCAGCTATGTATATTTGTAGAGGTTCAGAAACGGCTCGGCCTAGGCCATCCCTTCCCCTCCATCTCAAAACAGTTTGCTAGTGAGGCCAAACTGTGATATAATGTTATCAACAGCAGGCACCATTCTCGTGTTTCCTGTATGCCAGGCACTGTTTTAAGCATATTACTTATGTTAACTTATGTTAAGGAACTTGCCAGCAGTTATGTAGCTCTGGGTGGTGGAGCCAGGATTGGAGCACAGGCAGGTAGCTTTGCTCTAGATTCCATGCTGTTAACCATTCCTGTCTCACCTATGAAGGACGGCTGCTGTGCCACTCATCCTAGTGGGTGACAGGCTGCTGAGATGGGGAAGGGACTTTGGAAACTTCCAGAAGCTGTGTTTGGCTGTGCAGATAAATGTTTCCCAGACTGTGGTCTGTGGTAGGCAGCATGGAATGAGCAGATACAGTACCCCTTCAGCCTGTGCGCTCTGCAGCCTGACACACTCTGGGGCTGAATGCAGGGCCACCAGATGGCCTTCTGGGAGAAGTGATGCCTGGTGCTGGTGGCCCTTGTCCTGAGATTCTGCCAGAGATTAAACTGGAGGGACCTGGAGATGGCTCACAGATGGCTGGTTTGAGTCCTGGTAATTCAGTCTTCATAAAGTTAAGTCCTGTAGTCTTTTGTCCCATAGAATATAAAATCAAAGGGGAAAGAAACCCTGAAAATAATTCCGCCTCTGCCTCTCCCCACCTCTAAATCTTCAGAATGTCAGTCTTTTCCCAGAACCCACTTCTGAAACTGTACCTCTGTGTTTCACAGTCTTCCAAAGAATATTCGATACATTTTACTTGTGAAAAAGGTCAGTCAAAAAAGTGCGGAACTTCATGGCTTAAAAACATGCTAAGCAGGTTGATTTGCCACCCTTGTCTTTAATATGCAAATATGCTTTGCAGGAAGTCTCACATACAGTGAGGAAGTACTTCCAAGGCCTGTTTTTCTGGGAACAGCTCTTGCTTGGCAGTGATAGGAAACAAAACGGTGACCACTTGCTGTCAGGGGAATTAGGCTGTTTAGGCCTCCACATCCCCTGTGGCTAGACTTGGGCAGGGCTGCTGGACTTCCTTTCCCAAACCACCACCTGCTACCCAGAGCCCACACTTAGCCACCTGTGGGACACCTGGTTGAAACCATGAGACATCCTCCTGCCAGCCAGCTCTTCATGTCTGTTCGTGGTCATGCTGACGACCATCTATCTACTCCTGGGGTGGAGTCTGGGGATATTCAAACCTGCAAGTCCAACCTGGACCTTAGTTCAAGCGGCTCAGAGGATTCAGAGCTGCATTCTGGGTCGTCCAGAATCCTGCCCAAGAGGTCCCAGGGCTGCTGCAGGTGGTGCTTGACCCTGCACTTCAATCTGTTTGCTGTATCTGGGTAATGGGTAGGTTGCTTCTCGAAGAACAATTTCATTGCCAAAACAAAATCTGAAAGCTGCTGATTTAGTTTGACTCCCTTTATTTAATAGTTAAGACAGGTTAAGGCTCTAAGATGCTCAGGAACCTGTGCGGGATCAAGTAGATCCTTGGAGACAGCAGAGACAGGGCTAGAGCCCAGCTCCCAGCTTCCCAGGGTTTGTGGGCTTTCCCTCTGCATGGTGTTTCCTCTAGGCAGAGCTGAGGGGTGGGGAGGGGGGCAGGTAGAGGTGCATGGCCTTTTACTGTGGTTCTCAAATTTTACGATGCAGCGTAAACATCCAGGGCACTTTCTAAAAAATTACAGAGCCATTCATCCTAAAGGACCAGGACCATGCAGGACAAGCCCAGGGATGTCGCCTGGGAGGGATGCTTCATCTTCTGAGGCTCTAGACAGAGTGTTCTTTCTGTTCTGGTGATTCTGAAGCACTGAGAGACTGCCTGCCCTCTGGTGCCTTGGATTGGCATGGTCTCTTGACGGGGAGGAGGTGGAATTCCTCTGGCTTAAGCCCACTTATGCGATTAATTGGCCACACTTTGAATACCCCAAGACCAATACAACTGCCCACTGTTGTAGACTCCAAAAAGTAAGGGTGGAAACAGAAGCCCCTGGAAGCACAGAGGCTATGCCAGGTGAATTTATTTAGGGAAGATCCCTGGCTCTCTCCCTAGCAACTGTGATTCAGGAGGTCTGGGGTGCAGACCAGGAATCTGCATTTTTATTGCATGCCCTCTTCCCACCCTCACCCCTTGTGGTTTTGATGTGGTTCATCCTTGGACTACACTTTGTGAAATGCTGACTTACCTAGTGAAGACCCCAAATTGTTAATTATAGGAATCATTTAAACATTCACATGCTAGGATATAAGGAACTCAGTCCATGATTGTCCAAGTGAATTAGAGAAAGAAGCAAGGCATTTTAATTTTTAATGTGGGTAACATGTAACAGTGATATCATCTTGATCATTTTGAAAGTATATTGAGCATCACATTACAGGTGGCATTGCAAGCACTGTACTGCACTAGTGATCCACAGAGGTGTGGTCCACATAGGTGTGGTCCCTGACTTCTGGTGACTTACTGGAGGAAGGGGACGAGGAAGTCAGCAGAACTGGAGGTGGAGTGCCACGGAGCAACACAGTGCATGGGACTGTGAGGTCTGGCATGTTGCAGGAGGGAGCATCGAGGTGGGCCCAGTGCCACCTGCAGTCATATTCATTGGTGTGGGAGCCTATAAGAGCTGTGTGGTCCTCAGAGCCACTCAGCTGCCTGGATGGCTCCATGCAGGAAGCACTTAGTGTACAAAGCCCTTCACAACTCTTAGCTCATTTAACCCTTTAATACTCCCACCAGAGGAGTATAGTATTATCTCCACTTGACACACAATGAAACAGAGGCTCAGAGAAGCTAAATAAGTTAACCCAAGTCAGGTCCTCAATCCAGGTCAGTTTGACTCCATGGACCACTTTTATTCCCTTCAGTTTCCGCAACTGGAAAGGTGGGGCAACATCCTGTTCCCTGCCTCCTGGGTGGAGAGAAGGAGAGAATGTAGAACTCTTGAAGTGCATCACCAACACATCTACCTTGGCTTTTGAAGGAGTGGGAGGCAAAATGACATTGACAAATAATAGGATTTACATGAAGTTTTGATTTGCTTAGAGAGATATTGTAAATCCTTTACTATTGTTGACTCCTTTGGAAAGTTGACTTCTAAAGGAGCAAATGCAAAGTATTTTCATAATCCAGCCCTCCTTTCTTAGACCTGAAGAGGGAAATAATGTGGTAGGTGACTGAAAGGCTAAAGTGGCTTATATTTAGCTCTGCTTAAAGGTAGGGGCATGGACTAGATGAAATTTGCAAGGGCTTCGACTCATAGGATTCTTTCGTTCAGTGGGCTCCAGCTCTCAGTACACAGAAGCAGTGCCTGGGACCCAGTGTGCTTTAGAGATCGTTCAAGCAGCTCATAATGTTCCGAATACATCATCACAAAAACCAACTGTTGCTACCGAACACTCTTCTTAATGCAGATGGAGTTTTCTGTGAATCCTGGAAGAGGCCCTTGGGTGGGCGGTAGAAAAGGAGTGGAAAAAGGAAGACAACCCCCAGTTTTAGCAGACCCCAGGGCTGGCATCTGTACCGACATGAAATCATTTCTAGAAATTGAATCCTGGTTATTGGTATCACATCTTTTCCCCAGGCCCTTGTCCTAGACTTCCTGTCATGCCGACGTCAGCAAACGGTAGGGGTTTCCTCCCTCTGCTCAGAATCCATAGGACTTCACTTTCACTCTGGAACTAGTTTGGCTCTTTCTGTATGTCAGCAACTTAGGGGAAAGCCAGTGTCACTTCATCTCTCTCGAAGCACAGCTAACTTTTCCAAATAGCAAACTCTGTCTCTTTTAGCAAATGACTTCCAGATGCTGGAAGCAGCAGCCAGTGGAATTTTATTGCCCCCAAACTGTGGTTCTGGGCCACATACTTCTGACTTAAAGGTAATTTGGAATGCAAACATTGCAAGGCATGTGCTGGAATTAATTAAAGCTACCCCGGTTTCTCCAAGGCTACAAGCCTGCAATTAACTGTTTACATTAACACCAAGCCAGTTAGATCAACTGGAACACTCCCTGAGCCCTTGATTATCACCTTCCCCCTTTACCTTCAGAAAAACGTGAGATTGGACCAAAGCTGACCCATTTCCCCAGGAATGGTCATCAGTCCCAACATCAAAAGAGGTTCCTTAAGCTGCTCTCTCTGCCAAAGCAAACAGAAGACAGACGCACATGGGCATCACACGTTCACTTGGAATCAGGGACAGGCATGAACCTCGTTACTGCTGCGTAGATGCCAGCAGCTTGTTTAACTAGGAACATGAGTATGCACAAAGAAAGGGACAGGCACATCTATGGCAAGCCTGCAGAGAAAGCAGTGGTATCTAGTATGTGGCTGATAATACTAGAAACAGCTTTGGAGAATAATTTTTTAACTTCATGATGGCATTGAAAAGTAGGATGAAAGTTCAGGACTTGAATAGTGCATAACAATATGAATGTCCTTAATGCTCCTAAACTTTATGTTTAAAAATGGTAAATTTCATGATTATTGTATTTTACCTACCAAATAAAAAAGCAGGATGATCAGACTGCAGGGGCTCTTTGGGTTATGGGAGCCCCTGGTCTGTCCCTCACACCTTCTAAGTCATGCACGAGGGTGGCGCTGTGGCTTTCTGGGGATGGTTTCACACAGTGCCAGGTGTCTCAAGGGCGTATGTGGAACATACCAGGGAGCCAGGCCCCTGACACAGGCCAATCCCTCACACCCCCTCTATGTCTTGACAGGTGACTTATGGCAAGGAGCGTTAAGAAGAGCTGAATCAGTGGTTACCTAAAGTCATTGTTGACTGTAGCCAGTAGGAGAGACTGTAGGTTACCCAATTCCTAAAGGAGGGGAGGGACTTAAAAATTCTTCATTTGGTGGGACCCACTAGCTATTCTGTTGTGTCCCAATTCTCTTAATTGTTGGAAATTCCTCCCCGTGTTAAAAAAAAATCCCTGTAACCCATTCATTGGCCCCCGTTCTACCCTCTTCTACTACACAGAGTGAAGTGCCAATTCCTCTTCCAAAGTACTTTTAGAATTTGAAAATGAATCTGAACTTTCTGTTTCTATTTTAACCTCCTTTGATTGTCCTCAGTTCTCAAATCCTCCTCCTATGAGACTGCTTCCAGACCCCTTATTGTCCTCCGCTACTTCCTTTGGGCTTGCAGTAGTTGCTTAGAGTGGAGCCAGACTAAGCACAATATGAACAGTGGTCTGTTCAGAGATACGTGCATGAAGTTTATTACTGTTCCGTTTGACCACCATACGTCCAACACTGTAGCTTGATGTTACATTTTAACCGTCATATGATAGTCTTGTCTTTAAAAAGGAAAGCTTATGGTTACCTAAATCCTTCAGTTTTTTTTTTTTTAATATATAAATGGCTATTGAGCTAGTGCTCCCCAATCTTGAAGTCAGGTAAATTTATTTAACCTAAGTCCAGACATTTACCATAAGCGTCATTATAATTCATTATGGTGAATTAGTCCATGTGATACTGAAATATTGATTCCTGATTCAATATCCCACTCTCTTTTCCCAGCTTTGATTACATCTTCATCTGAGTCGTAGCTGTATATCACAATTTGATAGAAATGTACAGGACTGGGCCAGGAAGCACGGAGACCACCTTTTCAATTTACAGCGAACCATTAATCAAGCTCTGTGGCTGTGATAAAGCAGCTCTGAATCCACTTAGCCCCCATCATTCAGCTCATGGCTCTCCACTGTGTTCCCAAGGATTGATGGTGCCGCTGCCCCATGGCGGGGTAAATGGAGTGCTTCCTGTATCGGTCAGGGCAGGCTAGAAGAGGAGCATGGGCCTGGCACGTGGGTGGTGGGTGTCCAGTACGTTCTGTGAGTGAGTTAATCAGTGAAGGTGGTGGCCATCCCCAAACCGTTTGGTAGGTGATAATTCAGACTTCGCTTCCTCTTCACTGAAAAAGACTTTCTTCAAAACTGCTCACAGAGTTTATTGGGGGCTTTGAGTTATTTTCTCCTGCTGCCTCTGGTAGGAAATGACTTCAGAGGTCTTTGGAAGGAGAAGTAACATAAAGTTAAGGGTCTAGAACGTCTGCAGATCATTCTTGTAATCAGTATGGATAAACTGAATGACAGTTTGGGACATTTACTCGTTGGTTCATTCAGAACATTGATTCCGAGATTTGGGGGTGGACTTTCCTGATTGAAAAGGACTGGAGGCCCAGCCTCCAATGAGCAATGTGCTTGCTCGTCCCCTCCCTCAGGAGACAAGTGTGTCGGGGAAGAGCTAGAGGGGACCCAAGAGGGCCCTTCCTGGTAGAGCAGCATTAGCAGGTTGGTTGAAACTAAAACAGACAGAGCTAAAGAACCAGGCTTTCAGCTGAAAAAGCTTTTATTGCTCTATATCTATTGACACGTTTTCAATTAAGGAGCCTCCCCTGAGACGATCTGTCACCTTCCTGTCTGAGCAGGACATAATTACCAGCACAGCAACTCCATCACGTGCCAGGCATCTCCTGCCCAGGGTGGCTGTGGAGAAAACCACAGCTTCCCGCTGGCCCTGCGGGCCCTGGACCCTGGACCCCGGCTCTGGGTGCTGTCTGTCTTTCTGGGGGACTCCCTCCTCTTTCTTCTCTATCCTCCCCTATCTTGGTTTCTGTGGGGCTGGTAGTTTTGTATCCTGTCACCATCAGAACATGTAACCATGTTACCTGCTCTCTCTGAGAAGCCAGCCATCTCTCTCGGTCGGGGATGCAAAGAAGCCCCCACTTCTCTCATTCTCAGGACCAGCAAGGCTGCTCATCTATTCAGATGCCTATAATAGGGGTTACTGCAGGGCCACATCTTTATCTTACTGAGGGTTTTTTATTTTAGTTCAAATTTCCACAGGTCCGTGATTTGATATTTTAAAATAAATACTTTAAGCGTTATTGAACTGTAATGTGCATATGGCAGAATGCGAAAGCTGGAAGTGCGCAGTGCAGCTTGATGAGCTCTCACGGGTGAAGCCAGCAGCCAGGTCAGGAGACAGAACTGGATTTGTGCCCCTGTGCCACCTCCTCTCCTGTAACCACCGTTCTGACTTCTAACCGTGTAGATCAGCTTTGCCATTTTTCATATTTTTATATAAATGGAATCGAGGCTAGACTAAGTATTTTTTTGGTCTAGCTTTCTTCATTTTAAATTATTTTTGTGAGATTCATTCATGCCGTGGCCTATAGCTTTATTTGGTCATAGTTGTTGCTATGTAGATTTCCTTTGTGTGAACAGACCACAATATTTTTATTTATTCTGCTATGATGGATACTTAGTTGGTTTTTTAAAATAGTAAACATATGCATGTACTTCAGTGGAGTGTAATTCCTAAAGGGATTACTGAGTCATCAGTGTGTTTGTTTAGCTTTATTATTGCCGGTTTTGCAAATGGTTGTACCACTATGAATCTTTACCAATGTAGGCAAACCTAAGAACAGTTCTCTACCTTGCCCCCAACCACCATCCTGCTTTTACAAAAGGAAACACAGAGGTGTGACTTATCCAAAGTCAAAAATGCTGGATCGTTTGGCCCTTCACCTGATAACCTTTCCATTGGCCTATGAAGGACTCTTCCTTTCAATGGACATGGGTGAAAGGACACATCTTCTTATTACCCTTGAACTTCCCCCAGCCCCTTCTTAGGCATTGAGAATTTTTCACACAGTGCCCGAATGGAACTCCAGATGTTTAAGCCCAGATGACCTGAGGGATCATCTTTATTTTATTTTTATTTTTGTGGAGGATTTGGGCAAGCATGAATTCCTGCCCCTTCCCTGATGGATATCATCTGCAACTGCATGCTTTTCACTTTGTGCCCATAATGTGGGAATGGGAGAGATTCAAGTGTTTACTTACAATTGAATTGATGACAATAGAGACCAGCCTCCGTCAACTAGACTCATGCATGCCCGGGTGAGTGTGCCCCATACTTGTGGGTTTTCCTTCCAGCTACCCCCCCTTTCTTGATGCATTGCCAGTGTGTTTGACTGCTGAGGGGAAAGAATGGGCTCTAGCAGTCCTTCTTGCCACTGGTGGTTTTCATTATGGAAAGAAACGAAGGCAGAGCTTCGAGCTCCTGTGCCTAGCACAGAGCTGCAGGTTCGCTGGAGTTGTCCATCCAACCTCCCCGGAAGGGCTTGTGGGGAGGGCTGGAATAGGGAAGAAAAATATATTTTTGAGCAAAGATTAGGTTCTGGGAATTATTTTAGGCATGTGGATATAGTTGGCTGAGCAAATGAATGAATAGATGATTAGTTTTAAAACTCAATTAAAAGAGCTTTTGCTCACTTCCCCATAACAAAAATCATCTGAGATTTTACTTAAATCTAGGGGTAAGAGGGCCCTAAGAATACATGTCTTTTTGGCCAAAGTGCCTCAATGTTCCCTAACCCTGGGGAATCTGTACTCATCGGGCAGAAGGGCAACAGCAACAAGAGAAAGAGCAGGGTTACAGTTCTTGGTATGAAAGATTCCTCTGGGCTCTCCAGACCAGCTCTGAGGGTGAGACTCAGCTGTGCTGTGGACAGAAGGCAGGGCCTTTGTGGACAGGGAGCAGGTGACTGGGGCCTGTGCTCCAACTGGAGAGGCCACTCACTCCCCTTAGAGAACGAGGTCTGGGCCTGTGTTCCCCTTCCATGGAGCTGGGGTAGGCCCCCAAAGCTGGACTCCTCCAGAAGGATGGCAGGTCAGAGTGGTTAAGAGCATGGACTCTGGCGTCAAATCCCAGCTTTATCACCTCTTAGCTGTGGGGCCTTGAGAAGGTGCCTGTGTTCCTCTGAGACCTCAGTTTCTGCACCTGTGAAATGGAGACGATCGTACCTGCTTCATTGGGTCATGAGGATTAAATCAGTCAGTGATGTAATGGGCAGGCTGCATGGTAAACAAACAAAAGTGTTGGCTCTCATTGTTATTGGAGAACTCATTTGTCAGGCACCTACTACCGGATGGACTTTTGGGTGCCTGCTTCATGCACAAGCCAAGACTGTACTGACACATAGTGCTTAGTTAGGGCTGGTCGTTGCTCCAGAGTTTGCTTCCAGCTGGCAAGGAATGCCCTGGTCCTGTTATCATGTGCTGGGCTTGGGCTCAGGCATGGATAGAGTAGCACCTTGTGTGGTCAGATCCCTAGGGACCCTCAGTCCAAAAAGAGACATCCCTAATTACTCGTTCAGCCTGCGATACCACTAACTCATCAGTTCACCGAGTATCTGCCAAGTCAAGGCCGTGCTGGCAACCTGCGTGACTGTGCATGTGTGCAGGCTTGAAAGAGAGCTGGCTTGCTGGTGGCGAGAAATACATACACACATAAAAAGATGAGCAGTGATGTGGGCAAGAAGGTGGCCGCCACCAGCCGAATGTTGGTGTGTTCGGGTGTTAAATGAGATTATACGTGCAGAGCACCCAGCACAGTGTCTGAAACATGAAAGGAAATCATTACCTCACACTCACTAGGTTGACTGCTATTAAAACAAACACCAAACAAAACAGAAATAGAACATAACAAGTGTTGTTGAGGATGCAGAAAAACTGGAACCCTTGTGCACCCTTGGTGGGAGTGGAAAATGAAAAACAGAATGGCAGTCCCTCAGAAATTTAGAATAGAGCATCCATAGCTACCAGTTCTACTTCTGTGTATCTATCCTGAAGAATTGAACATGTGCAAAGAGGTATTCGCACACCCATTTCACAGAAGCGTTATTCACAATGGCCAAAATGTAGACACAAAGCCACCCCCACAGATGAACAGGTGAACAAAACACAGTCTGTCCACACAAGGGAATACTATTCAGCCTTATAAAGGAAGGAACTTCTGATGCAGGCTACAACGTGGATAAGGATTTTGTGCTGAATGAAATGAGCCAGTCACAAAAAGACAAATACTGTGTAATGAATGTCACTTGTGTGAGTGTCTGGAGCAGGCAGACTCATAGAGACAGAGAGCGAAATGGTGGCCCCCAGGGGGCGGGGAGGGAGAGTCGTTGTTTGATGGGGAGAGAGTTTGTTTTGCAAAATGAAGAATTTTGGAGATTGAGTGCCCGATGATGTGAATGTACTTAACACTACTGAACTGTACCCTTGAAATGGTTAAGGTGGTAGTTTTTTTTATTTATATGTCTTTTACCACAATTAAAAAAAATAAAAAAACAATTTAAAACACACCAAAAAACGTCAATCAATAAATATTTACTGCATCTGAATCCAACTCAACAGGAGAAATGTCTTGGAGTGTGTGGTCACCTCAGGCCAGGGATGTTGGGAGGGTCTTGCTGGAGACTGGATTTGGGGACACAGAGGAGAGAGTTGGGCTCTGGAGGGATTGGCTGCTCCTCGTCAGGTTCCTTGCTCCCTGAGGAGATTTCAGGAGAGCGGAGAGAAAAGCATGATCACCTTTCCTCTCATAATTAACTGAAACCAGCCCTGGGAGAGGTGAGAACACGGCAGCGACTTGAACTCATTCTAAGGAATAAATAACTGACATCACAGTATAATTAGCGGGGAGAGCTCAGGGAGGCTGAGGCCTGCGGAGATGTGCCATCTACACGTGCGACAGAGGCAGCGAGCAGACAGCACAGGGCTGGAGGTCCCAGGACACATGTGAAGGCTTGCCTGGGGCTGGGAGTAATGGTGGTAGCTGGAAGTGGCTTGGTTACAACTGGCCAAAGGTCAGGAAAGTGTATAGATGTTCGAGGCCTAATTGACATTCCCTGATCAAGTTCATGAGGTGTTTAAGGAACTATCCCTAGGCCCTTCAGTTGAGTCTTTCTCCTTCTGGAGCTGGAGCCCACACCATCAGAAAAGTTTTGTTAGAAGCCTGATTTGTAATTACAACCTGACAAGTGGCTGCAAGTCAGAGGAGACATCTTACTCTGCAGAAGCTTGAACAATGATTTTCAGCAAGGTGACAGCGGAGAATTCTCCTGGTCTGGTAAGCTGGCCCTGTTGAGCCATGACCCAGCGCCAAATCCTGAGGCAAAATCACTTTCAACGGCAAGCGACTTCCTTCCAGGACGAAGATGAAGGGCAGGCAGACCCAATGACTTTGGGATAAATAGGTCTATTTTCTCAGGATGGCAGCACAGGCCAAAGAGAGGCATCATCCATCCTTCCCCCAACCAGCCTGCACTGTTCAAGTGCTTTCTCTGTGTAAGGCACCGTGCTGGCCACTGGCCACTCTGTTCATAAGAACATGGCTCCTGTCATCAAGGGATTCATAGTCTAAAGAAGGAATCAGGGTGGCTGCTTGGATGTATCTTGGATGTACCTGTAGGTGGGTACACATGGCTTGGGCAAGTTTACAGATACTGCATGGTAGGCGGCAGTCATGCGGCCGCACCTAGAACAGTGCTAGGGGGTACGTGCCAAAAGAGGGAGACATGGGGAGGAGAGAACAGGGACACGGGGGGTGGGAGTGGGGGAGAGGCTGGCTCCTCTAAGTCCTACTCCAGAACAAAGACTGAGAAATTCAGAATTGATCTCCTTTTCTGACAGTAGTGATATCTTCCAGAGGACTAATCCTAAGTCTCCAGAAGGGTGCTTGAAAGTCTTACACCAGCTCTTTCCTGAAAACTAGATTCACTCGCTGCTCCCCACCCCTGCCCCCCTTTAAGAAAAGAAGTGTGATTATCCCAGGGTATATCAACAGCTCTGTGACCTGTCCTGACTAGGTAGGGTCCCTCTGGGTTACTGAAGCTTCATGGGCTCTCCCCCCTGGCCACAGTAGCCATGGATGTGCAGTGGCCACGAACCACACAGGAGTGGATCACATTCCCATCGGTGGTTCAGGAAGCTGATGGCCCTCCACCGTGGCCCCAGAGCCATGACACTCCTTGTGCCCCATACTCTCTTAGTCTTTGGAAAGAGGGCCTAGCGGCCCTGGTTGTCTGACTCCATGCACCCAGTGCTAGGCTGACAGATGAGCCTCAGGCGTGAGGGTGTGGCTGCTGCTCATTTCTGGGGTCTCAACTCGGATCCATGCGCCCTTCCAAGAGCAGGCGTCATCTTTTCCTTCCACTTGTCAGATGCTCTTCAGACATT
The DNA here is from genome assembly GCA_004027475.1 of Anoura caudifer. NCBI lineage: Eukaryota > Metazoa > Chordata > Mammalia > Chiroptera > Phyllostomidae > Anoura > Anoura caudifer. Next base: position 355,787 of record PVKU01000570.1, on the reverse strand, counting down.
TTCTTTACTCTTTGCTCATGCTGTGAATTTTAGTTTGATCTGATGCACTTACAAATGGTGGGGGCTCATAGTGGGGTGCTGTGGGCTGGACTGAGCATTCCCTGAGAAGGACACCACAGAGGTACTCGGTGGAAGGGGCCAGACCCTGAGACAACTCAGTGGCACCCCTCGCACAGGAAGACCACCAGACATTTCAGTTCCTTATGCGGAAGTCATTTTGACAGTTTGGGGAAAATACAAATGCTTCCCAGGGCTGAGGAAGTCCCAGGAGCTATTCTGGTTTTGGCACAGCTCCCACCCCTCTGAAGCGCCGTTCCCCTCGGGCTTTGATGTAGGATGGTCTCTGCCATCGCATGTTTCCTTTCCCTTCTCAGCCAGCCAGCATCTTCTACCCCTGCCCCTCTGGGATTCTCTTTCAAGTTGGTCTGGAGCTCAAGCCACCGGGTGTGTCCCCTGCCTGAGGACAAGCCACATTGTTACTGACCCCTGGCTCCAAACTGAGCAGAAAAATTGGATTTCCAGTGGTGAGCCAGTGCTTGTACTCAAATGCTGGACTCCAGGTCCTGTGGGATCCAGTCTCCTCCTCTGTTGCTCCCCAGCCTTGACCTCATTCCAGGCAGCCAGAGAGGCCTGAGGCTCTGCCCTCTATGGCTGTCCGCTAGCCTTGTTTTCATTTATTTCCCATGCATTTATTGAATATATATATTTCTTCAAGAAAAGAAAAGAACAGAAAAGAAAAGAAAAAAGAAAAGACAAGGCAGCAAATACCCAAACACCAGCATATCCTATTGCATCGGGCACCACATACACACTCTCAGTCTGAGGAAATATACACAAAGCATTAAGTGGCAATTATTTTAATTAGTGGAGTGTTCACAGGATCAGTCACCCTTGGGCCCCCCACTCATTCAGTTAGCATGCATGTGGCATCAATGGATACTGTAAAGGGCGCAGAGGAGAAGAAAGGGGGACTGGCTCCCTGGGCTTTTCCTCTCCAGGAGGGGGCTGGTGCTCAGACCTCCTAAGCAAGTCTTTGGGGTTTGCAGCTTCAGTCAGGTGTTTGGGCCGCGGCAGCCCAGGAGGAGCAGAAGACAAGAAGAACACCGTTCCTGATGTGCTTGCAAACCTCAGTCCTTCTGCACCCTCACTCTCTCCTCCCACCAATGTCTTGGGGACGGTCACAGGTTCTAGGTAAGAGCCAGACCTGCTAAACTCCCCACCGCTCTTGATCAGGGGAAGTGCTTTAGTGGCCTTGACCGCTGTAGCAGCAGTTGTTTAAGGTTACGGATGGCTGAGGCTGCAGCCCCTAATCACATATGTACAGTCACTGTATTATTGAAAATTAAAGGTGTGTAAGGCACAGCTTCATCCTCCAGCCAACAGAGGCCTGTCCAACAGAGGGCCCAGCAGATACCAGCTGCCCTGGCTGCTGGCATCAGCCTAGTTGGCTCTTCAGTGCCTCCCACCTTTCCAGGGGAACCTCGTTCTAGCAAGCTTCCAGGGATGTGATAGGGCAAGGAGCTGGTGCCCGTACTGGCCTCGGCCACTCCTCTGTTCCCTGGTTAAGGCAGGGTAGGCATGGAGTCCCATAACCAGCAAGTTACGTTAACCTGGGTCAGGACCTTAGGCTCCTCATCTGTAAAATGGGGGCATATACTGATCTCATAAGACAGATGAGGTGATTGGTGCAGTACTGCTTAGCCTTGTGTTGACGTTAGTTAATTAATTAGTTAATTCTGGTGATTCACTAAACATGGAGCACTGATGGGTACCAGGAGTGAACTGTTTAGGTTCCAGGGATGAAGCAGGAACATAGAGCTTTCATTTGGTATGTGTGCGTTTGGCAGATAGTGGAGGAAACAGACAGTTGAGCAAATTAATAAGTAAATAAACAAGGTTATTCAGATAGTGTATGTGCTATGAAGAAAGTAAAATAATATGGGGTTGTAGCTCAGAAAGTGACATTAGTCTGAACCTAAATGAAGAAAAAGAACCCAGAGGAAGATCATTCTGGGCAGAGGAGACAGCTAATGCAGAGGCCTTGAGGCAGGAAGGAGCGAAGTCAGGTTATGCTGTGTTAGTAACTGGGTCCTGCCTCAGCGGAATAGTGCAGATCAAGTTCACATCAAATCCTGAGGCGACTCGGGCGTGTATGTTCAGGGAACCTGCACCTGTGGCGAGCTGCATGCTGGGGGGTGTCCCACGTTGGCCAGAACTATCTTAAGGAATCGATTTAATCTCCTTTTGTTTGACTGAGTTGCCTTGCACTTACGTGTGCATATTTCACCTTTATGAGTTAATTGCCATGCAGATGTGTCTGCTCACAGATGAACAAGGGGGCAGTGCTCAGGAACATGGGGAGGTCACTTGCTCACCTGGGTGAATCTCAGGTGGTTCTGTGGCCACTTCAGATTAAGGTGTCTTTAGTTAAAGTAGTAATGATTTTCCTGCTGCAGGAGCTAGAGGACTGACTGGGGCATGCACTCCAGGATTGTGTGTTCCCACTGCTGCGAAGTGGCCCCGTGACCCCTGACGGTGTGATTCCACTTGTGCTTGTGGAGCTGTACGGTCTCAGTTTACGTCCACCAGCACCACCTCACTGGAGCTCAGAACAAGCCTGTGAGAGGCAAGAGAGGGCTCACCACCTTCATTCTGAAGATGAGAGAAGTGAAATTTAATACCTTTGTTGGCTGTGCAAGGTAGAGATGGGCCTCACATTGAGAAATTCCTCCCCTGCTGCTCTCTTCCTTCCTTCTGCTCATCCAAAACCCTTTTGGGAGCACCTGCTTACCATCCAGTATTGCACCATGGTCAGGAGTGTGGTGTTGGTGCCAGCCAGCTAGCCTGGGCTCGAACTGCAGCTCCATTATTTAGCCGCTTATACAAGCATCTGTCTTTCGAAGTAATTGTGAAGCTGAGTTGATACAAGCAAAGTGCTAGAGCAGTGCCTGGTCCTCGGTGAGCATGCCATGAACGCTACCTGCTTGTGTCATTGTGCGACAGGCCACCCCTTCCCTGCACCACATTGTCCTTCCCGAGGCTGTTCGAAGGCCCTCACCGTGTCCCCCCAATGTTGGTCCACGTGCTTCTTTTCTCCATTCTCTCCACTTAGCTACCTGTTGACTATCACCGTCCTCAAGTCTTCCACTTGTGCCGCCCCCTCCTCTTCGCCTGCTCCTCTGCACATGCGCAGAAGATGCCAAACACTATTGGCTGCAGCTCTTTCCAGCAGAACTTGCTCCCTCTTTCTCAATATCGTAGATCCTATCTCTAAGTAAGCTTGAAGTTTAGAAGTTGTTCTTTAAACTCATAATTCAGAAAATTACAAAAACACCTGAGCAGCCTTTGTTGGGCTCTGCTCTCCCAGGAAAGAATGAAATCTGACCCTGGTGGGTTTGTTCCCACCACTTTTGTCTCCTTGGTAAGGACCAGAGTGGGGGGTAGGGGTGGGAAGGGTCCAGGCTTCTCTGTGTGGAAAAGACAGTATCCACAGAGTGGGGGTGGGGCATGACTGGGTGCCATGCAGAGTGGGCCATTCAGAACAGGATTGGCTTGAATCCACACTGGTAAAAGGACCTCAGGCTGGCCACAGCCCCACCCACCCCACCTTGCCATGCTTGCCTTCCCCGCATAGTTCCCCCACATGCTGACCATTCCGACCATTCTTCCTGGAACCTGTTCCGGCCCACCTTCAACAGACCAGACTCTTTGCCAAATGACAACTGGCTTACCTCACAACGTACCTCTGAAAGATTGTGTCTTAGCAACAGGGACTTTGGGGAAACTGCATTGGTTCAAGAGGGACTCTAACAGCAGTCAGAGGTTATGGGGGGCCGGGAATCAGTTTTCACCAAGTTTCTGGAGGCCCCCTTCAGACCACCTCTAGGGCTGGGGGATGGAGTCTCCCTCTGGGACCAGAAGCTCCCCTGTTTCCAGCATAGGTGAAGGGCTGGAGTGGGGCAGTGGTGGCAAAGGAAGGGTGTTGAGCGAGTGAAATCTGAGGCCTTCTGCCCAACCCCAGTGCCGTCACCCTTTCCATTTCTCTGGTGAGTCCGGGTTGTGTAGTCAGTCTGGGCACTGCATTTGCGAGCAAGCCAGTTGGCTCTTTGTATAACCCAAATGTCCAGAGAATTGTCGATCCTTTCCTTCAAGTCTAAACATATGAGTGCAAGTCCCAGCTCTGATGCTTCAGAGTGACTCACGCTAGCCTCAGTTTCCCTCCAGGGAGCGGCTGATGGGGGTGTCACCCCAGGACCCCCGTGGGTTTCATCAGATGTGAAACCCTTGCAGGGCAGTGGACACCTAGAGGAACCTGACAGGTGTTCATTTCTTTATTCATTTTGCTTTTTGGAGTTTTTTTTTTTTCCTCATGTTTTATGTTCTCTCTTCTCTGGGCCAAGAAGGGAATAGTCATGACCTTACTGCGCACCAGCCCTGCCCTGTGACATCTGAGCATGCACCTGGCTGACACGCTGGATTTGCCCTGCTTTGCCCCACACAGCTTCATTTGTGCATGAGGAGCTCCCCCTGGTCTCCTGCTGCTCAGAGCTGCCAGGCCTCCTGCCTGGGAGGAAACGGCGCCCTGCGGCCCACACCTGCTGGAGGAGGAGAGATGCCAGGATCCTATGCCTTCAGCTGCTTTTCTGCTCTGCTCTCCTGTCTGAAGTAGGAAATCGGGCAGGCTTGTGTTAGACTCCAAAGGTCATTAAAAAGTGAAAAGGAAATAAACAGGCCTCCATAAATCAGCTCTGAGATTAGCCTGCCTGGCAGGGTGCTGGGGGTGGGTGGCCCTGGGCCTAGGGAGCCCAGCTGGATGTCTCTGAGGTTGGCCTATCTTTGTCCTGCGCTCCACCTGTTGAACCCAGCGGAAGAGCTGTGAGCACCTACTGTGCACCGAGCACTGCAGTGGGCACTTTTACATTAGTTATTTAACCTTCACCATGACCCTTTGAGAAGGGAACTATCACCCTCATTTTTATAGATGAGAAAACCAGGGCTCAGAGAAGTTAAATCACTGACCCCAGGTCACGAAGATTGAAACGCAGGTCTGTTTCCAAAGCTCTGCCTGAGTGTGGACTCTCTTTCCAAACAACTTTTCCATCTGAGCACCCTCCTCAGTGCCATGAGGTGACGTGTGCTGCCCCGCCCCAGCTCCTGCTCCTCTCCTTCCCTCTCTGTGCCACTTGGTGTCCAGAGGTGCCCCTGTCACCGCACAGCCCCTCCTGAACAATTGCTGCCCTGCACTAATACTGTCTAGCCTCCAGTCCCCCGAGCTCCTCTCACACTGGGGGTTATCCACTAAACTCCCTGATACAGTCCGAACATGAGGTCACGAAATGGTACATTAGTTCACTAATAGGGCACTATCTTAGATGACATTTATCTTAACAGAGGAGTCTTGAGACAGTCCCTAACAAATAACTACTTAATGATTGAATTCGTTTTTTCTTTTTTGGGTCATGGTATATGGTATATTGGAAGAAATATAGGCTTGGAGTCAGACACCAATCCTGATCCTCACTAGCTGTGTGAACGTGGTGAACTATACAAACTCTCTGGGCTCTCCACTGTGTCCCTTGTAACACAGGGATTAAATGAAATTATGCATGTAGCGCATATAGCACAGAGAAACCCCGGTCGATGTTAGTTTCACTTTTATACCTTTTGAGGGCGTGCAGGTTTTTTCTTGCTTTCCTGCAAGTCGTGTAATAGTTGCCAACTTCACTCATGAGTAAGACCAGTCCTGGCCACATGCATGGTGTGGCATTGCCCTCAACCTCTCAGGGGTTCTCGTGCTGCTGGCTCTACAGGTGGCAGGAGGCTTTTTCTAGGGCAGGGAGGAAGAGGGGGACTGACGTAGGACCTTCTTCAGACCACCACATCAGCCCCCACTGCATCTGCTACTGGCTTTTCCCAAGGGGTCCTCCCCACCTTTCGCAGCAGACATCCAGCCTGCTTGCACCCTCTGCTGGTCATCATGGGGGAAGGACACGTGAGGGTGCCCAGAGGCTCTGAAGGCAGCCAGTGGGCAGGCTGAGGGCAGGCTTCATCCACATTTCAGGGGGAATGTTTTTATTTTTCATTGCTAATTTTTAGGAAGGAATTTTGAGGGAAGGACTAAAGGCAGGGAGAGTGAAAAAAGGATACGGAGAAAGAGGAGGGAAGAGGGACTGGAAGCAGGAGGATTAAGAGGATGAAGGTGATGTGGTCTGTGACCTGGCCTTCCTTCAGAGGGAATGCTGGTCTGAGCTTCATTAAATGTCATCTGGGGATGTTTAAAATGTCTAAGCTAGGACCCAGGGTCTGCATTTTGACAAGCTCTTCTAGCAATTTTGATGCAGATATTTGGAGACCACATTTTAAAAAGTACTGAAACTTTAGCTGGGCCTCTGAGATGCTAGTTTCTCAAAACAAAAACAAAAACAAAACCCATGTCCCTTTCCCTGGAAAAGGCAGGCTAAAGGGCAGCTTCTAGGTCCCCTTGCATATTGCCTGGGCACCCAGCTCAGTGGAGGGGCTGCCCCACTGTCCCTAGACTACAGGGACTATTTTCCATGAATTTAATTAGGCGTGGCCCCTACCTCTTAGCTCTCCTCATGCTGTGTCTCCTAGTAAATACCCTCTGCAACTCTCAGCATTGTTCTTGGCCTTGAGGGCCCAGCCCCTATTTTACCCACTTCTCAAGGCCTGGTTACATTAATTGGCTCACTGGATTTACTGCCTGAAACACAGCTCAGTGTGGTACTTCATTGATGTTTTCTTGTTTCATGTCATTCAGAATGGCTTCTGGCTGGAAGGTACCTGAAAGATGATCAACTCTAATTGTCCTTAAGCAGGAGGGTATATCAACAGCTCTTCTGGAAGCTTTCTAAAAATAGGCAAGGAGAAGCTCCAGGAGGCCCATGATTTGGTGAACATTCTCTCTCTAGTATTAGCACAGATATATTAGTTAGCCTCTAGTATCCATTATTGCCTTCTTCTTTCTCCCTTCCTCCATCTGCCAGGAATGTGGATGTGATGGATGGAGCTCCAACTGCCATATTTGACCATGAGTAGGAGGCAGACACCCTGGAGATGATAGAATGGTGAGCTAGAGGAATCTTGTGTCTATAAAGTATGTAATGTGGCTACTTACATCTAGCTTTTTACATAAGACAGAAAAAATAAATTTCCACTTTGTTTAATTCATAAAAAAAGGAGGTCCAGACCTACCTCTTGAAACTCAGATCCTGAATGTTAGATGCCTGTTCTTGCTTTTTCAGTAGTGTTATGAATTCTTTTCACTAGTAACCACTGTGCCTATACGTCCTTTGCAAATCTTATGAAGTTAAACATACTGCCAGGTATACATGATGAACCAAGCAAATACTTGGGTTGATTGAGCAATTGATTGATTAGGTTGACTGTCCTGTTTCTACGCAAAGATGGTGAAGTTCATTGGTAGAGTCAGAAGTTCTGATTCTGTCAGTAGCTAGCTGTGTGGAACTACTTGCGGTCTACTGTAGAAGCACAGTTTTTGACCAGAGAACCTCCACACCCCATCCATTTTTAACATACCATGAGGATGACCTTAGTTCTGTGAGGCATCTGTGTGGTGTGGAAAGGAGTTTAGGATGCATGAACCTGATTGGCTAGCTCATCTGGTGACATTGCTGGTTGTAGCATGACTAGGAAAGAGATGGAATTGGGGGCAATGCAACAGTTTAATTGAAAGACAGTGAAGTTGGAAGGTTGTTTGTCAAAAGCAAGATGAAAGTTCAGTTGCCTCATTATGCATACCCATAAAACAAGAGAGAGAAGAAAAAAGTTAATATGATTAAACCTGGTGACATGAAAACACTGGGAGGTGAAGTTATACCTGAAAACTGGCACCTTGAGGGAAAACCCACAAATGGCTCTCACCTTATCTTCTTTCTTCACCTGTGGCCTGTCACCCTGAATATCTAATTCAAAAGATGAGATTATACAGTTACTTCTTAGGAGAACACATCTTTCATATGCCCTAGATAGGGGACAATTTCTTTATAAGAGAGCGGTGTGGTGTCTCATCCGGGACCAAGTGTCATTTGCCTGCAGATGAGCTGGGTGAAATTAGTCCTGCTTGTCACCCTGTTCTCTTGTACCTCTCAGACTGGTTTTTTCAGGAGCAACAACAGTATGGGTGTGAACAAAGTTTGCTGTGAGTGCCTCCTGGTTCTGTGACAGGGAACAAAAGTCAGTGATGCTGTGTGTAATGGCTTCAGGGTCCCTCTGGCCACCTAGTGGGTGTGCAGACACCACAGTCCCTGGTGGTGCTGCTGTTCTAATGAGTGCAGTTTAATCTCCACCCATTCTCTCTGCCGGAACCAGGGCTGCTTCACGTGCATAATTTCACAATGGTTTTGATTAGTGGGATGATAGAATCATTGTTTTCTGCTCTTTAATTATTTTAATCTTTAAACACATGCAACTCTGCAGTATATTAGCCAGAATCAGGTCCTCTGTCTTGATAGTACAAAGGCTATTTGCCATACTCAAGCCACGCATGGAACCTTGCTCCTAAGGAAGGACTCAGGGCCTCTGCCTGGCACTGTGGCTGCCGGTGCGGGCCACCGTCAAGGCCGTCAGTCACCAGCATGCCCACCTCAGGCACAGACACAGTGCCTTCAGGCCTGGCATCAAGTAAGCTGCGCTGTTCTGCATGTGCCGCACAATCTACCCTGCTTGTCACCTCAGACTCTGATTTTACCAAAAAAAAAATCTGTTGTTTAGCATACTGATAAAAGGGAAACATTTTAGCTCACCAGCTATGGAGGCTGTGTGGATGTGTGAAAGTGGGGACATGGTAAGAAGTTTTAAGCATGGGAAAGTTTAAAACATGGCCCTCTTTCTTTCTTGCTTTCTTCCTTCCCTTCTTTCCCTTTCTTTCCTTTCTTTCCTCTCTTTTTTCCCAAGGGCTCTCTTTGCGTCTCTCAGGAGCAGTGAATTCTTGTCTCTACTTTCCGTTGTTTGTCTGCCTCACTCTTCCTTTTCTCTCCTGGTTTCCTCTCTTTCCTTATTGTTCTCACAGCCCAGCCTAGCATAGCCATTTGTTTCACAAACCTGGTGATGAGCAAAGACAGTCATCTCTAGGTCTCATGGTACCATGTTTTCTGAGAGAGAGACTCTTATTGGATGACATCAGGCAATGTGTCCACCCCAGTTAAGTCGCCTGTGACTGGGAGGCAAGTGTCACAAAGTTGCTGCCTGCTCAGCAAACTCTGGGCAAATCCTTAGAAGGAATCTTGATGGAGCAGGAAGGGCTGGGGACTCAGAATGAGATGGCCTGACTGAGTAGCTCCATTCTTCACTAGGCAGTGGGGAGCCAGGGAAACTTTCAGAGTAGGAAGTTACAGTTCACTTATTTTTTTTTTGTTATAGTTGCTTTGTTTCTCAATTTCATTAACTGATAACACAGTTATTCTTTAAAGTTGTAACTGTGCAAACTGGAGCATCGGAAAACAATGAGTGTGAGGTACCAGGGCTTCTCAGAGCCTGAGTTGCACTCAGTGACCTGCCTCCGGAAGTATATGAACCCCTCACTATACCTTATGCACTTTACGAAGTTTACTTTGAAGAACAGAACTGGACAGGGGCAAGATGTAGGACAAAAACGTACCAGTTAAGTGGCTATGACATTACTGTCAGGGTCTTTGTGGTGAATAAAAAGCCCCCTATAAATCCTACAGGAAACTGCCAGGCTGCAGAATGGCACTCCACTTCTCCATAAGGCCTCGGCAGCTGGGTTTGCTCTGTGAGGATTAAAAGTCTGTTGCTGGGACACTTGAGCCCCAGGTGAAAGTACAACAATTGGTTTGCATTTAGGGGCCATGCTGTTTTAAGAAATACACATCTGTAAACACTCGCAACCCACCCAATGTGGTGAGGTGGTAGCTCAGAAAGATTCATTGGAGCTAAGAAAGACTAGGTCAACAGCTGATCAACGTCTCCCCACTTGCAGAGGGTGCACCTGTGTTGAGTGTAGGGGTGGATGGCATCATCCACGTGAATTGCATTCTCCCCTCTTCCTATCCTCTGTCCCCCTTCCTCTCTCATAGTAGAATTTGCATACGTTAAAAGCACAGACAGTGGGACTCTGCCTGAGTAGGAGGTGAGAGATGACCCGCCTCTTCTGTGGGAGATGTGGCAGCATGGGAGGGCTTGGGTGTGTGACTTGGGAAAGTCAGCACACATTTCTGAGCCTCAGTTCCCATCTAAGAAATAAAGGGTTACCATAAACACAACAAAATAATTATAAGCATGATAATGACTAACATTTATTGGGCTCTTCCATGTGCTAATTTCCATTTTAAGCACTCTAATTATTTTATCTCATGTACAGTTATTGCCATTTACATGTGCCTGAACCCAGGAAACCTGGCTCTAGGGCAGAGGCCGTGTGCTCAGCGAGTGTGCTCTTTTTCCAAGGTTCTAAGTTACGTGAGCTTAGGAGAGAAAAACAGCTTACCCTGCAACCTTTCTAAACACCACTTGGCCAGACGGAGATACCAAAAGCAATTTCTAAAAACAACAATGATAAATCAGTGATGAAGGGTAGGATTATATAATAAACCATGCTAGGACAATTGGTTAGCTACTTGGGAAAAATATCAAAGCAGTTCCTGTCTTCATCTCATAGAGTTCACCACAGCATACTCCTAGCTGATTAAATAAACTAATGGGAAAAGAAGAAAACAGAAGTGAGTATCAAATGTCTGGTTGGGGGAGGACTTTAATAGCCCAAAACAATGGAACAAGTTAGTGAAAGCTGAAAGCTGAAGATAGTTCTAACTTCAATAAGTTAGAAATTCTATATCAGAAATAAAAAGCCAAATAATGAATTTGAAAAAGTAATTACCACAGATATATATTTTGCCTTATGTCTGTATTTTAAAATATGTCTAAAGGAATAAGGAATACAAAGACTGTGAGAGATAAATGGGAAATAAGTACATACAGTGCCCTAATAAACACTTACAGAATGTTTGACCTAAGTAATAATTTAAAAAATTCTAACTTATAAATAAATGCACATGAAAATCATTATGTATGTGCATACACCTTGTGTATAGTATATTGCATTATGCATATATCACATATTATGACATAGAATACTCACACGTATCAGGCATTTCCTAGCTCTGTAGCTGTTGAAAGGCCTTAGAAGTGACATCCCAGTAGCAATGAACAAACCTAGCAACCAGATCTTGGTCTCTCAATATTATTCTCCACTAGAAGAAACAAAAGGCTAAGTAGCCAGATGAGGAGCCTGTAACATCTGGCGCCAGGAAGTAGTGCTCACAGAATGATGGGGATGTCCAAGGACGTAGGAGTCTGTTCACAGCAGCCCCCACTGGCCAAATCTGAGGCAATTTGAGCTTCAAAATAAATGACATTAATAGATTGGATAAGAATCCATGAGTCTATACTGATATAAGGAAAGCAATGGAGAAAGAAATGGGGACAAATGAGGTCAACTTTTGCAACAAAATGCTAACCAATGTGGAAGGAATGATGGAGTAGGAAGTCTCCACCCATCCACCATCCCACTGCTCCAAATAAGAATCATCAAGGTCTGTGAAAACCAGTAGGTGGACTTTTAATGAGAACCAGGGCATTCACATAGTCTCAAAGTATCTCCCTATAAATTGCTTGTTGGTTAAATAGTAACAGTGCAGCAGGGAAACCTGGATACCACCTTAACCAAGGGGTCAAGGTCGACCTCATCACTATTGCAGAGACCGACATCATGATACCCTAAACTGGGGACAATTTCACTGCTGTGTATTCCTGCCCAAAATGCATAATCTTAATCTAACCATGAGGAAATATCAGACAAACCCAAACTGAGGGACATTCTACAAATATCCTGGTTTGTCCTTTTCACAAAATGTCATGGTCATGAAACAGAAGGACTGAGAGAACATTTCCATCATAGAGGAGCCTAAGAGATATGACAGTTTCACGTAATACATGTCTTGGATTGAATCCTGGGCTTGAATTTTTTTTTTTTTTTTTTT
>PVKU01000570.1:5187-343649 GCA_004027475.1 Anoura caudifer | reverse complement strand
AAACTTTATCTATATTTACCTATGTTTGACTATATTACATATGTATATGTATCTCTACATCTGTCTATCTACCTATCTAGCAGAGGATATCTGAAACAAATGTGGCAAAATGTTAACAATTGGGCAATTTAGGTGAAGAATATATGGGAGTAACTTTTACTATATCTGTGATTTTTCTGTGTTAAATTATTTCAAGATAAAAAAATTAAACAATAGCAAGGGCTGTTTTGCCTCTAGAATTAGCAATGCTGAGGGTTGAGAGCAGCAGGCTGTGAGGGTGAAGCAGGAGCTCCTGAGCAAACTGGAATGCAACTTGGCAATTTGTGTTAAGAACCTCAAAAATATTCATAACTTTTAGCTCCACTTCTACTCAAAGGAAATATGTAACGAGGCAGAAATTTACTCACAAATATCTTATTGCAGAGTTACTTTCAAAAGTAAAAAATTGGAGACAGCCTAAATATTCAACAGTGGAGACTGGTGTGACCCCACTAAGTGGCATCTCTGAAGACTATTTAATAGTATGACCACATACGTATAATGTCCTGTGAAACTCTGGAATATAATGTGCATGCAGTAGAATCTCAATTATATTCAAAATAGACATTAAAAATATAAGTCAAAATATTTTTAATAGTTTTCAACAATCTCACATTTTTCATCATGAGCAAATATGCTTAAGCCAAAAGACAACAGCAATAACAGAGTAGCAATGAGATTTTGAGCCTTTCTGTGGCCACATGAAGAAAGTAAAGTGTGGACAGTCCTCCCCGCAGCGCTGGGGGGCCCTCCGGACTGGCCCCAGGCCCAGCGCTTGAGAAAGGGGTGAAGACTGAGAGGGAGGAGGACGGGTTGGAGGGTGGCCCTCCTGTGGGTCATGCTGGGCACTGCAGAATCTCCTTTAATCCCTCAGTGGATGAGGAAACTGAGTCTCCGAGAGATTAAATGCCAACATTTCCTAAGAGTTTAGGCGGGAGCTCCCAGGAGGGTGGAGTGACTCCAAAACCTGTGCTCCTACTTCCTGTCCTGTCGAGCCCCAGGCCACGCCTGCAGGGCCAGCTCAGGCTGCTGCCGCTACCACCCTGACTGGTCAGCTTGCTTGTTTCCTCCTCCCCACCGTGGTTTGCTCAGGCTGATAATAAATAATAAGAATTCTTCTGCTGTTGCTGGAATTCTCATCTGACAGTGGCCTAAGGAGAAGATAAAAATATTTGCTTAAGTGTCAAAAGCATTAACATACCATCCAGGCCAATTCCAAAGGTGATTTACTAAGCCTTCAAGGAGCAAGGAGCCCAGCTATTAGGATGCCACTGCCCCTGTGTCCTCTGTCCCCTCAAGCAGCATAACTGTAGGGGACGTTGCAGGGAGAGACTGGGTTTGGCATAAAGAGCTCTTTATAACAACAGCGAGAGCGGATAAACAGAAATAAATTACACAGAGACCCCACTCACTCTCCTCAGAGAGCCTTTGGAAGAAATGTCTCACATTTGGGCATCTCTTTTGGTGTTCAAAGAACTGTTGCACAGGTTGCCTGGTCAGGTTCCCATGAGAACATCCTGAGAAAGGCAGAGCAGGAGAGGAGGAAACAGAGGTTCAGACAGACCACATCACATCCCCGTGGTCATTTCTTCTGCCCTCAAGGTTCCCTGTTGTCCCTCCCAGGGCGGGAAGGCGAGCTAGCTCCTTCCAACACTGCTCCTGCCTTGACACCTTAATTTACCTCAGGAAGGTAGGCTCTTCATGCGTACAAACTTTTCTTCCGCAGGTTACCCCCAACTAGTCAAAAAGCTTTACTGCAGGAGAAAGAGGGTGGAAGCCCCTGCCTGCCCCCCTTAGTCTGTCCTGTCCCCGAGGAGCCACCCTGGAATGAAGGCGCTGCAGCATCCCAGTGACACTGCAGGCATTCTTCAGCGCGCGCTAGTGCGCCTGGAGCTGAGGGGAGCTAGCGGAGGGAAAAGCTTGCCCCAGGTTGAGACGAAAGACCTCACCCTGGGCTCAAAAAGACAGTGGTGTTGGTTCATTAGGATGACTCAGCTTCCATCTGGCAGAATGGGCAAAATTTTTTAAGAGAGGAATTGTGCTGGCGTGAGACAAAAGTGGACTTTGAAGTCTGACAAATCAGGGCACAGATGCTGACTTCACTTCTTACTTGCATGACTTCCAGCGAATTCTTTAACCTCATTGGGTCTCAGTTTCTTCAGCAGTAAAACAGACTATCTTGTGGTATGATTGCAAGGACTAATGAGATGGCAAATGCCAGAAGCCTGCCACAATCGACTCTCATCAATTTTATTTCACTCCTAAGTGGAAATATTACATTTTAGGGTTCCCACTGTGTGTTTGGGACAGACCAGCCCACGACTCATTTTTAAAATGTCCTAAGCTGCGTTTCCAGGGCCTCTTTCACTTCATTTTTCAAGCTGTCCCCAAACCCCCATAGATCTGTGAGAATACCTCAAGGACGAGGCCTCTGAGAGCCAAACTCAGGGACCCGTGCCTGTGCCCTGAGCTGGCAGTGGCCACTCATGGGCCCCGGGCTTATCTGAAGATGATCCAGAGGTTGGCACTCAAGTGTTTCAGTCCCCAAAGGCCAGAGTGTGACTGTGACTACCTGTCATCATCGTCACTCCTCCAGCAGTTCCCACTGTGGCTGCTGGAGCCTTAGTCTGTGCTGCACGAGTGGCCTTGATGATTTATGTCCTTTATCCCAGTGCTCTGTGACCACAGGGCCCGCAGCCTCCCACCTGCCGGAAGTCATTGGGAATTAAAAACGCCACTGAAAACAAACAGCTGCGATTTATTATGTCGAGAGCTGTTTCCTTCCTCTTGAAGAGAGTCTCTGGAGGTGACTGTCTTTAGGTCACCTACTCTGTGTTGAGCCCATCAATTAAAAAAAATATGACTTGAAATGTAAAAAGATATGGAGACACAGAGGAGGAAAAGGCATTTTTCTGTGGTTAACAACCTACCAGACAGAGCAAAATGTCCAAATGTTGGGTCCTCCTGTCCCTGGGAAGCAGGTCTGCTCTAATCTCCTCTCCCAGGTGCATCTCCATGTGTGTGACACACACGCGTGGGATCCTGGGTTTGAGGCCCAGCCTGGCCACACGCCTGCTGGGCAACCTGTCCCTCTGAGCATTTTGTCCTCCAGCGTGAGAGTCTCACCTGCAGACTGAGAGTGATGACAGTGGCCTGACTTCACTCCAGGTTACTGAGAGGTCAGGTGAGGCAGAGCAATGGTCAGTCTAGAGCAGCGGTTCAGAATGAAGTCAGTTGTCACAAGTTTTGCACAAACAAACAAACATGACAGTAGTGTAGATGGTTTTGCTCAAGATGTAAGGCTGAAATAAAATCAGGGTGAGCTCAAAGGCCATTCAAGTGCAAATAGTTTGTAAGTAGTAAAAAAAAGCTGTAAGATTTTAACATCAGGACACCTCAGAAGTTAGAAAGGAAGTATAAAACCCCTCAAAAAACAAAACAAAACAACAACAACAACAACAACAACAACAAAACCCTCAAGCACCCTCTTTATTTCTCAGTGACAGTTTCCCAAACTATTTTAAGCTGAATTGATTCTCAAGGGAGAAATCACCATCAAAGAAAGCATGGAGGGAGGTTTCATTTCCCTGCCACTGCTGTGAAAACATTCTTGTGCTAATTTAAAGATCTAGAATTTTGTAATAAAAACCATTAGAATGTGTTAGGCATAATTATTTCGTCTTTGCCCACCTGTCTTGCTGCCTGTCCTGTCTGTCCATGTAGCCTGCTGATTCCCAAAGGACTCCAGGTGGCTTTGTTAAGTTGAAGACCATGTGAAAGAGGTCAGTTATAGTTCCTGTTGGATTTTTATGTTACAGGTAGGGCAGTCGTTTTTAAAGAGCCGTATCTGTCTCGGTTTTATTTTGGGGGCCAGGTACATGGTTCCTATTTTTAGCAGCTCTGTGGTATTGCAAACCTGAGATTTCAATGCCAGTGATTCAGGAGATCCGGCTGCCCAGAGATGCATGACTCAGATGGGCAGGAATAGTCTGTTTATCAGGAGATGAGGCTTTAAAGGGAACCTTGTGCTAGTGAAAATGAAAGTAAAAACATAATGTTTAAATAGAAATCTGTTACGCTTCTGGAGGGTTTTCTCCCCCGATCCCTAAAAGTTCCCATCCCACACCCAGGGAAGAAGGCGTGCCAAGTCATTAGCCATTTTCTTCTCTTTTGGAGCCCTCCAGGGCATCCTGGGGAAGAGATTTCTGGGTCACATCAGCCCTTAGAGTTAACAGAACAACCTCCCCATAGGCAGAAATGGTGGAGGGAAGAAGCCAATGGAGTGTAGGTGTCGGGGCAGGTGAGGCTCACAGGGAGCAGGTTTTTCTCTTTTAAGAGTAAGAAACTGGAAGACAAAGGTGGCTTCCTCTGAAAGAAGGGAAGCCGCAGATTGGTATTTTCTTCATCAGAGACTGGATCAGAAATGCTGTAGAATTCATTTATCCGTCCACCGTGTAGCCATCTGTCCATCCAAGCACCCAGTTATACAAGCATCCAGTATATACGTTGAAAGTAGACTGGGCCCATTTATAGATACTAAGGAGTGATATAGCCTGGTGGAAGATAGACGGGAAGAGAGGCAGTCTTGCTACAAGATCCCTTCCAAGGTTAAGATTTTATGATTCCAAGTCAGGAACTTTGGCACTTCCAGTGGTCTCTGTAGAGGTGCGGATTGTGTAGAGGCAGTTGAGCATTCCAGGTAAATCACTGAATAAACAAACCCCCAAGGCTGGGGCCATGTGAGCACCCCCTCTCTTCATACTTTTTTCCTAGACCCCAACCCCTCTTTGGAGCTAAGCACCCTCAGGCAGAGCAGGATCTCTCTGGCTATGGAGGGTCCCAACCATTAGGCACTCCCAGCCCCATCTGAGTGAAGATGCTTTACGTGGAAGCTGGGATAGTTGTGTTTTTAGCTGCTGTTTAGATTTTCCAGTGTTCCGTGAAAGCTCCTGAATCTCTTCCCTAAATAATAGAGTCCAGTTTGGTATTTGGTGAGATGTTTGGAGTGTAGTGTTCAACTGGGCAGAACTAAGCTGCTGACAAAATACTGTCTCAGATATTTAATAATAATAGCTAACATTTGCATAGCACTCTACAGTTTAACAAAGGTCTGTGCAGCAGCCCTGTGAGATCCACTTGAGGACAGGGTTGTCATGTGCGTGTCACTCATGGAAAATAGGCTGCCCAGAGAATCTGAGGACTGGGCTCCAGCGCCTGTGGGAGGTGAGGCCAGGTGCAGGACTTTTTGAGTCCTGGGCCAGGATCTGGGCCTTTGCCACCCTCTCTGAAACCTTCAGTGACCACAACCTCTCCTCTAACCCCAGCTTGGTCTCCACCTGTAGTTGCCACAGTATGCCACAGACTGCCACCAGTTCAATATTTCCCAAACTCTCCTTAATTGTGCCCTGTCCTCCTTCAGTTCCTAGATTAACTCCCCCTGATGGATTCCAAGCTCTCAATATTAGAGCCCCCTCTCTGCACACCTCACCCCTCACTGCCATTGGATGCATTCTCTGCAGCCAGGCTGGACTGTTCTCCGCTGTTGGAGTCTGCATGGTCGGCTGTAGATCCCAGTGTTGGCTCTATGCGAGGTGGGAAAGTGGCAACTCCTTTTCTTGTAGCCCCTTTGGTGTCTAGCATGGGCCAGTTAATGAGCAGCAAATCCCTTCTAAGTAAGCCAGAGAATCTGAACTTAATTATCTGAAATGGGCATCTGTGTGGGCAAAACAGCATTGCCATGGAGTCAAAAGTAAGAAGAAGCCCCAGGGTGGGCACCTTGTGAGCAAAGACTGCCTGAAATAGATGCTGAGGAGGAAAAGGGAACGTTTGTGTAGACCAGTGGGCCAGTACCTTCCGCAGGACTGGGTGTGTTCCTCAGGATGTCTTGGAGCCAGAAGTGGCCTCAAGCCAGGCTTGTTTCCCAACTTCTGCCCCCCGGCCCCACAACAGTAGAACTTGGTGCAGCTGGGGCCATGGCCATCCTTCCTTCAGTCAGGCAGCAGTGACCACAAGCTGGTCTCTTGGCAGAAGCCATTCTGTTGCTGCTCCCGAGACACTGGGTGAAACCTGAGGGGATAGGTTTTGGTGGGGAAGGAGTTTGAAGTAATTTGGCACAGACAAGGACTGGGACAGTGGAGCCCAGTGAGTGATCCAAGGTTCAAGAGGCATGAGAATATTGGACGCCCTAAAGAGTGTACGCTTGGATGTGGAATAGGGGCATCAGGGCTTGTCTTAGGCCTAAGGAAATGAGAGGACGCTCTCCTCCATGTCCCTTCCTGCATGAAATCTGTCTTCTCCCCTCAACATGTCCCCAAATGGAGCTATTATATTGATCACTCTAAACTACTGGTTTAGCAGTTTTATGGGTTAATCTGATCACCTTACTAACAGTTACAATATTGGTTTATGGAAAAAGTGCTTCCCTCCCTCTTTTTCCCCCAGAGTTCAGTAATAGACTTTGTTTTAATTTAAACAACAATTTTTATATTATAATTGCACAAGTAATACATAATCATTATAGAAAAAGTAAAAGACATTTAAAAAGAAAAAAAAAAACATCCATTCAAAATCCTAGACCTCAGGGACAGTACTATCTTTTCATTCCAGCATTTGCTGATATATTGCATATATCATTATTCCAGCATTTACCATACAAACATAGAAATACATAATTTAAAAAAAATTCTATGACACATACTGCTATGTGACCTTGTTTTTCTTTATTTACATACTAGGAACATCCTTTTGTGTCATTAAATGTGAATATAAAGTATTTTAATATTTACCCCTTAACAAAATATGGCCAGACCCCAGCCAAGGATATCCTTATTTCTACCTATAGATAAGACAAACAAAATTCTGGTACAACAAAGGAATTTGGATAGTTACTAAAAATGTGCTGAAAGGGGTTTGATTTGACCCATATCTGAAATTTCCTTGCAAAAAGATGCCCTAGTAAATGTTGGACAGTGTAGTTTATGCCAGGGGGCCTTTGTTTCCCAACCCTCCTTGGACTTGGAATAAAATTCAGCACACACTCCTTCAAGACCAGGTCAGGAGCAGTGACGTGAGGTGGAAAGTGCTCCGGGTTCAGTCAGGCACTCTGGGCTGAGCCTGGCTGTGCCGCTCAGCACCTGCAACCTGGACAGGCCCTGCTGGCCTTCACCTGTGGAGGTTTGGTGCGGGGAGGAAAGAGCCTGGGCATTTGTTAGGCAGTCCTGAGTTCCTCGCCTGCATACTAGCTGTCTGACTTTGGGCAAGTGATCTGCGAAATGATTATGTTATACACCTCTTGGAATTGTTGGTGAGGTTTAAGCGGCATTTTAAGAGTTTGGTGCCCATAGTTTTCGTTTTGCCCTTTTGCTTTATCATTTATTCAAATGAGGGGTTAAATTACCTGATTGCTAAGAACCCTTTTAGATCTAATTTCCTTAGGATTTCAGGGCAGCGTAAGTGAGATCCTACCTTTCTCAGCATATTTTAGAATAGCTATAGAATCCTGGTTCTATACCAGAGAGGTGATGTTTTTGCTGGCTTTGCATTTCATGTAGGTTGCCACAAGCCTTGTCCCCAGCCTGAGGCATTTTTCTGCTCAACCCTCCTTTCAAATGACATTGTTTATGTACTTTAGTTAGAGTTTGTGGTTATCTTTTGCCTTTATGGCTTTTGTCTTCGGCTTTGTTGTCTGGTTTAGAAAATGAATTTCCTGAGGACAGACCCCTCTCAGTCATCTCCTTTGACACTCCCGCTGCATTATCTCATGTTGCCTGCTTCATGGACCACATTCAGACATAACTAGTTGGTTAATAGGGAGTTTGGCAGGTAGGGATTTCTTTCAGTGGGTCAGCCTTGCTGGTCCTGGCTCTGATGTCCTCCTATCCATGCAGCTTGAGGCTGGTTTATTTCAACCCATCTACACAACCCTGAGACACCCCTTCAGCCTGGAGCTGCATGTCACTACCACAGGAACCCTTCCAGGGACTAATCCTGTGTTGCTAGGCAGGTCTCCACTGGGATAGAACCGTGAGAGTGGCGAAGGGGCACATCCATTTGGTAGGAAAACAAAACCAAACCTTTTATTTCCAGGTATAGAGAAGTAGTATGACTCATTAAATATTGACAGCTTAAATAAGATCTTTAGTCCTATCTTCCCTTCGGTCCATCAGGCAGTCTGATCTGGCAGAGTGCAGTATGAATACAGGTGCTGAGTTGTACGGCGAAGTACGTCACCCCCCCTTTACCTTACGTTGGGTGCCCTTTGGCAATGGAGCGGAGCTCCTTGTGTTCCTACTTCGTCCCATACAGTGGCCTTTTCTTCGCCCCACTGTGCGCTGCTACCTCTCGTATCAGGGGAGTTCATCCAGCCACAGTGGTATCCTGAGTCATCCTTATGTTTCCAGCACTCTGTGAATTCACCCCAGAAATTCGTCCTTCCACTTCTTCATTCAGTGAATGTTTACTGGAGAGATAACAGCCAGTGGCTTTGAACAAAGCACATGAACGTGGCTATGCCAACCACGCATTAGGTTTTCCATGAGTTTTTTTAAGAAAGCAACTCATGGTTCCTGATGGGTGTTGTCAATACTGGAGCCCCTGGACCTAGGTGGATCTGCCTGTATGCCTTTTTAAACAGAATATATGAAATATAATTGAATCTTTCTTGATACCTCAGAAGCTGTCATTCTGAACACCAGCGCTGTTGTGGGATGTGGTAACACCTCTGTTATACAGGGTCCTCTGTGCCTGCGTTAGGTATGTTCAGAGTGCTTTCTTTGCGACTCTTACGTTTGATTTTTATGGATTGATTCCTTCCTTGCATGACTTGTAAGTCAGTGTTAAAGCGTACTGACTTATTCTGTCAGTGTGTTTTTGTGATAACAAGTATCTTATACTTATCTAGTGTTTTTTATATGCATTATTCAGATGAAGGTTACCCACCTACCTCTGCAAGGTAGGTAGGATCGTCACCAATTTGTTGATAAAAAGAGGGGGGAAGCCCCCCTGAAACTTCTAAGAGTTAGCAATGTGTCAGAGATCCCATAGCCAGAAAGGGAGACGGCAGGACTCAGAACGCAGTCTTCTGACTCTCAGCCTGGGGCTCTTTTTGTGCCAGCGCCCTGCCTTCCTCTCCCTCCTGTGCCGTGCCCTGCCGCGCCCCCCTTTAACACTGGGTGGGAAAAGAATGTGGGAAGGGTTAAGAGGCTCTCCTTTGAAGACGGTTTGAGATTTAGGGCACAGGCTTTGTGACCTGTCTTTATTGGACCATTCGCAGACTTTTTCCTCCTCTTTCTCTGATGTGTAAGCAAGGAAGATGGATAGCAGATAGAGTGGCCAGATTCAGGGAAAAAAAAAAAAACCCCACCTGAGATGCCCACTTAAAATTGAATATCAGATAAATGACAATTTTTAAGTATACATATTTCTTATGTAATATTTGGGACATACTTATAGAAAAGAATTATTTTTTGTTTACCTGAAAATCAAATCTAGTTGGTGTCCTGTATTTTGTAGGCAGCTCTGGCTATGTGAGGGGTCTTGGCACAGCATGACAGTGGAGCCTTGGGTACCAGTGGGGCTGGGAAAACACACTGGGGTTGCAGAATCCACAGTGTTAATTAGATAATGCTTCCTGGAAAAGATGGGTCTTGAGCTGCTGTTTGCATGGCAGCAGGGAGATGGTTTGGCAGCCAGCTGGAGGAGTGATTTGCATGAAAAAAGAAGAGCAAACTGGAAAAGGATGGGCCCAGAGACATGTGCACAAACCAAACAAGGGTGAGTTTACTTTGACTAAAAGTAAATTACTTTTCAAATCCAGCAGTGTTTCGTCTCCTGCCAGGTGTAATGATCGGCTGGTTCCTGTGCTGAGGCTGGAGGGGTCGGTGCCTCCCTCCCCACACTCTCAGGTCGAACTGACAGTGGTCTTTTGAAAATATTCGGTTCCCTTGGGCAGTAAAGTTAGGGAGCAACCTGCCTTAAAAATGGAATTAGGTTACTCAAGACATCCCCTAGGCAGTCCACAATTTCTTGAAATCTAGGATGTCATTTTTTTTCCCAATAATGTCTTCTTGAAATCTCACAAGTCCTGATTTTGAGGCTGATCTCTCCCTGCTATTAGGGAACTTGCCTGTGATGTTCCCTGGTGAAGGATGTTTATGGGATATGTTAAAAATTGCTAGCCTGCTCAGTGGGCTGATACAGCAGGCAGGGCATCCCCAGTACACGTTTCACGCCTGGCCTTTGCCACACAGCTTTGTGAAGGTAGCTGTGGGTCTCTTGTGCTCATGGGAGCAGGAATGTGGCTTGTGGCCTTGAATGAGTCTCTCTCCTCTCTCTTTTCCTTTTTGGGTGGCTTACATTACAGATCTCAGGACCAAGCAGCTCCCTTTTGGAATTTGTGTTTAACTAATCTGTTGAGTACTTTTTATATACCACATGTGTTTGGATGAGCACAGTCCAGACCTCCACTCTCAGTGGGTTTTTAGGTGCCAACTAGGTGCCTGGTCCTGTGGCGGGGATTCCACCTTCCCTCCCTCCCCACAGCATCCCTACTCCCAGAGGGGACATGCATGTGGAGCTGAGGGAGTCAGGGACTTGCCTCATGACCCACAGCTAATAAGCAGCAGAGCTGAGATTTGAACTTACACCTTCTGACTCTGTTGTCACACTTGTTACCTTCCCCGTCATCAGTTAAGACAGTGACTACAAACCAGGGGAGGGAGATGGTGTACAGTGGTGGGATTACAGGGATCGAACTCCCACTTCTTTAAAAAATATTTACTTTGAGCACTGGCTGGTGTGGCTTAGTGGATTGAGCATCGGCCTGTGAATCAAAGGGTTGCTGGTTCGATTCCCAGTCTGATAGTGCCTGGGTTGTGGGCCAGGTCCCCACTAGGGGGTGTGTGAGAGGCAACCACACATTGATGTTTCTCTCCCTCTCTTTCTCCCTTCCTTCCCCTCTGTCTAAAAATAAATAAACAAAATCTTTTTAAAAATAAAAAAGAATTTACTTTGAGGAGCCTGTGCTGCAACCCTGAGACTAGCCTTGGGGGTTTCCTTAGCTTCACAGAAGTGTGGACATTGATTCCAGTTTTTCCCAAACATTTAGAAATGAAGCTGGGCATTATGCAAGGCCAAGTTCTGTGACCATGTCCCCATGTCCCCAGGTGTGATCCCTGTGGAAAGGAGCCACTTGCTCAGAACCAACAGAAAGCCGAGCAGGTGCCCTTCTCACCAGTGCATTGTGGGAATAGCTGAAACTCACCAGAAGGCTTGTTTTCACTGGGAGCACTGTGAGGGGGTGTTGCAAGCACTTGCAGAGCGTGCAGAAGCAAAGAAGGAGTTCCCAAGAATCTGTGGAGCAGGGGTGACATGCAAAATATGGGGAGCCCTCCTGGGCACAGCCATCCCCCTTCACAGACACTGACACTGCTCTCTTTTCTCCCTCCATCTACTTGCATCATGGGGAGTCCTGGGGCCCCAAGGAAGGGCCAGGGGTGGGAGCTTCTTAGGGACTTTAGGGTGGTAGCTGTTAACCAATTAGATCTGAAATATTTTAATAGTTTAAATACTTAGTTAACTCCTAAGTGCTTTATCACATATATTAACTTAGGTAACCTTCACAAATAATTCTAGGAGTTACACTATGTTAACATCACAGTTTCACAGATGTTGATACTATTAAGCCATTGAGTCATGTCCCTAGGATCCCACAGCTGGAAGGTAGCAGAGCTGGAGTTGAACCCCTCTGCTCTTAATTACAAGGTGACTTTGCATGCAAGTTGCCTGCGACCCTCCCTGGAGGTTGATTGGGCTGGCCACCAGAAACCATTCATTTCAGAATAGTGACATGGAAGTGACAGAACAGCTTGGGTCACAGTGTGATGTTTCCCTGAGGTTCTAAAAAGGAATAAGGTATATTTAGACACTGAGACCTTCACAGGCTCCCCCTTTCCTCTCTTCCCCTTTCCTCTCTTCCCTGCCTAATTCCAAGGTCTGGTACCTGGAGGAAAGAAGGGAGAAATCAGCCCACCCTTCAGGACCCTGCCCAGCACAGGAACCCCACTGACACTGGCTAAAGTGTGCGAAGGAATGCAGGCTACACGGTAGCAATCAGAGGAGACTTGGAGAGGCTTTAGGATGCACAGCCAGCCTCTGTACTCCATCCAGAACCACTGACACCTCAGAGGGCTCAGGGAGTCCACCTCCCAGGCTCTCTGGAACATTTGCTCCCCAGACCTTGTTCCCCTGTAAGGTGGTGGCCACAGCCTGGCTGTCTGTGGGCAGAGCTGAGGCAGGAGGGACTGTGTTGTGTGAGAGAGAGTGCACATGCATGTGTGTTCTGTGTGTGTGCATGCACATGTGTGCCCCAGGGCCTGGGACATGCTCACATTTCACAGGTCCTGGAGGAAATGTTTCATTGTCTCAGGGCTTTAGGGCAAAGGCCCTGCTATTTTTAAAATTCGAGGCCCCAGAAAGAGCTGCTGCTGCGTCAGGAGGGCTGTGGCTCAGCCCATCACCCCCCAGCTCCTCTGAATGCCCTAGTTCCATTAGAAGCCCACTGTGAGCACAGGGCATGCCGGGGAGCACAGCCACTGGCCCCCAAGCCTTGGCAAGGACTCTTCCTCTTCTAACAGGACAGGGCACAGGTTTGCTGGGTCTCAGTAGGGGGTGTGGGAGGTCTTACAATGCAACGTTTAGAAATCAAGTTTATTTCTGATAAACCTGGACTTTGCATCCGTTCCATGATAAGAATGTATAGGTATATACACAAATATACACAAAACAGCGTATGTCAGTCACCTGGTTTCTCATTCACCTCAGAGGCTCTTTGGGGGTGCCCCAGGACTTGAATCCTCTCACCTTTGAATTTTGTCTGTGTCACTCCTCATCCCTGTATAGAGCTGCCAGTCCCCCATGAAGCCCGGGTCTTCTGGCTAGCACCACAGGACACTTCTAGGACTTGGGACATCTGCCTCTCTCCCAAGTGAGAGGGGTTTGCTCCTCATGCAGTACCATACCCTATTGTAGTCTGTCTCCCACTTTGTTGTAATTTTTTGCTGCCCCCAGCTCTCCCAGGGTGGAGACCATGCCTCACTGCTAGTTCTGTCTTTGGGGGTTCGGGCCTGACACATTTGTGTAGTTAGTATCCAAGTGGATGAATGAGCATTCCCTCTCACCTCCCCACAAACCCTGCACTTTTCCCATATTTATCTGTGAGGAATGAACGAAGTGAGACTTACCAGCACTGTGAGTGCCCGCCTTCCAGATCATTTCATTTTTGTTTCCACTTCAGCTGACATCTGGGTGCTTTGTGTTAGGCATACTCACAAAATTCCCTAATTCATTCCATCTCAAAGACAACTCTGTGAGGCATCGGCCAGCTGCGTAAGATTATACCTTCTGGAGGTAGATGGGGGAAGGAAGGAAGCCAGAAAGGAAGCCAGGCTCTACATGTTTACTTGTGGGTTTAGTAAAAAGCTTCAAGACAGGTCCTGTGTGTAGCCAGCTCAGAATCACCAATGTTAGTGGGCCCTGGGCCTGATACCCATGCACTGTGGTTCAGGAACTCCTCTGACCTGGTCAGCGGAGTGCCACTCCGAGGATCTGAGAGCCTCAGAGGACAGGAACCAGGAAGGATCAGGACTGACCTCACAGCTCCTGCCTGTAGAATTCCTGGATGCATTAACCTTCTGGGATCCTGATGTAGGGCCCCAGCTAGGCCTATTCTCTCTCTGCCTGATTTGAGCCTGAGCTGTGACACTGGGCCAGTTGTGCCCAGTGACATTTCTGGTCAGGTCCTATATCAGGATCAGTTCCCTGGGCCCCTTCCCACCTGGGGAGGAGGTCTCAGACCCAGGTCCCCATCCTTCCTCCCTACCTCCTGCTGTAGGGTGGATGTGAATGGGGTGGGTGGGGTGATGTCACACATCAGGTTCCAGAGTGGGGGCTGGGAGCGAGAGGGCTGTTTTGCCTTTCAGCTGTTGTCTCGGGACCACTGGAAACAGCCTTTGGAAACAGCCATTGGAATGTGCCGGGAGAGCCAACGCTGGCCAGGAACTTATTCTCAGGGAGAGAAGCTTATACCAGAAGCAGCAGAGAGGGGACTCTGTGGGAGGCCCATAGTTGATCTGTGAATGAACCTCTCCTTGTGCAGTGGAAGTCGGAGGGCAGCTGAGCTAGCTGCCAGTGGACTGTCACTGACGGAGGCATCTTAGGTGCTGAAGCCCAGGCCTGTCCTGCCCCACCTCTCAGGCCTGCTCACAGGTAGAATGCAGGCCTGCAGGCCTACTTCTTGCCTCAGGGCAAAGGCAGGGCAGTTCCTCAGACAGGCTGCAGTGAGCCAGACCCTTCAGGCTCAGTGTGCAGGGGACTTCCAGTGGTTTCCAGCCCATGGCTGAGTCATGTAAGCTTCACAGCAACTTAGTCAGACAACCCAAACATGGAGGTGATTTGCATATTTAAGAGCCCCTTTCCTGCTGGCATGGATGGTGTCTTCTCGCTGAGCTGGAACACCTGGTGAAGGGCTACAAATAGTTTTCCCAAGGGAGCGGGGCTCATGAGAGGGTGGGCAAGGATTTCAGGCGAGTAGTTGGCACAAGGAGATGCACTATATTAAGGTCTGGTTATGTTTAGAAGTCTTCCCGAGAATGTTTGGCATGCTTAATATAAACTTGTGCTTCCGTATGCCTGCCACACTCTCAGATTTTTCCCCGATGGACCTGGAATGTAGGGTACCCTGGGGAAGAAGCTGGGAGTGTCTTGGGGAAAAGGTTCCTTTCTCAGGACCCGGGGGACATTGGGAAAGTTATCCCAGAGCTTGCTCCTCTCCTGGACTTCCCAGATGTGAAATGGAGATGTGAATGGATGTGACCCAGTAATGTCAGCATTCAGATTCCATCAGGAAAAGCCCTCCTTTGAAGTCCACCCAATCCCTAAATGCCTCTGTAATAATAGGCATCATCTTAGAGACATATGGGCATTAACTACAAGGATTGGGCTTTGGAGTAGAGTTTAGCAAGCCCAGAGCAGTGAAGAAGATGGCTGTCTCTTGACCTACATTGAATTGAAGGCTGGTGGCCACAGAAAGGACTGTGTGTTATTTTATCCTGTCCCCTCATTTGACAGGGAAACTGAGCTCAAAGACCCTTGCTCAAGGTCACGTAGTCTGTCAGCAGTAGAGCCAAGGCTCTAGGCTATGGGATTGGTGTGCTGCCTCCCATAGATAGTTAACACATTGCTAGGGTAGACAATGAAGCCACCCTTGGGATTGAGATGTCACTACAGTGCAACTCCAGTGTCCTGCATGGACTGAGAGTTGGTTTGGAAAGTGGGCGGAAGCCGCTTTAGCATAAGGAAGCAGTTCACACGGGGCTTCAACTGTCTATGGAATTTCAACAGAATGTCAGGGAGTCTCCAGCAGGGTCTCAATTGGGATCATCTTTTAAAAGGTTAAGGAGGAAAATGGAAGAGCTCCCGTGGGATGAATTTTGTACAGGCAAATGCTCGACTCTGCCAAGGCAGGGGTATTTTTAGTAGGGACACACTGTGCAAAGGTAGGAAGAGCCCCCACGCCTCCACCCTGCATCCCCCCCCCCCAAGATTTCAGCCTGTTCTTGGCATGGGCATGGGCATGGGCATGGGCACGTCAAGTGGCACCTGGCCTCAGGAGCGAGGGACAGTAGATAGGTGGGAAGGGCTCTCTGCATGCACATAGGTCTGCCTTTAAATCCCAGATCTGCTGCTGAGTTGCTTCAGAGAGACTGGAGCTATTTCAGTTCTTCAGCCTGCTTTCCCTCCTCCATGGAGTGAGGGCAGGACGGTGTGTGCGCAGCGCCTGGCATGTGGTGTCCTCTGAAGGTGCTCTGCATACAGTAGGTGCTCAGGAAATACTGCCACCTGACTAGGAATATGTAAATTTGCCATTTGCTTAGTCTTGGGGAGGTAGAAGAGTGATTTTCAATGATTCAGGGTGTGTAGT
The DNA here is from genome assembly GCA_004027475.1 of Anoura caudifer. Taxonomy (NCBI): domain Eukaryota; kingdom Metazoa; phylum Chordata; class Mammalia; order Chiroptera; family Phyllostomidae; genus Anoura; species Anoura caudifer. The sequence goes on along the minus strand of PVKU01000570.1, from coordinate 327,634 downwards.
TAACACTGCTTGCAGAGAATACCAGAGAAAGAAATGAGCAAGGAAAAAGGAGTGGCCCGGGGTTCATGATAGGTTTTAGAACTCCTTTTTGGGTAATTATGGAAAACTCTAGTGAAGTGACCCTTTCCTTCTAGTAACATCCTTCAATTCAGTATAGATTTACAAGGAATTCCTTCCTGCTACACGTGCTTCTCTTACTGCTGAGACCAGAGACATCCATCAGTCAAGGATGCAGTGCTGAGAGAGGTCCCTGACTGGACCTCCTTCAAGGGTAGGTTGTGACAACATTAACACTAATCAACACTAATTGAGTGATCGTCATGCGTCAGCCAGGGTACTGAGTATATCACAGCAGTCTTAGAGGGTAGGACGCCATTATTACCCCATTTTAGAGTGAGGAAGTCGAGGTACTAAAGAGATCATGTAACTTGCCCAAAGTCTAATGAACAATCAGTGGCAGTGCTGAGATTTGAACCCAGGCTTGTGGCTCTGGAGCCCATGCTCTTAAGCACTAGGTCATACTGCCTTTTGGGCAGTAGAAAGAGAAAGATGAAGGGAAGAGAGTGAGGCTGAATATCCTCATGATGACAGGAAAGAGAAGGGGAAGTACCCTGGGTCGGGTAGCTAGTGATTTCAGGGACCTGAGTAGCCCAAGCGCTCAAATGGCTGGGCACCCCATCTTAAATGGTTAATAGGTGCTCCTTGCAGGCTCGGCTGGTGTTGGCCTGAACTGTTAAGTCCCCCTTTTCTCTAGCCCCTGTCCCCTGAGCAATAGCTGAACTCTGCCCACTTCGCCATGCAGTCAGCCTCCCAACCCATTCATCCTCTCCTGGCCTCATGGCCTTCTACTGGATGGACACTTGAGTCCCCTGAGTTGCAAAGGACGGGGAGGTCACCCATTCATTCTTCCACCCAATTCAGTTGCCCCTCTGCAGTCTCCTTTGAAGGATCTGTGGAAGCATCTAAGGATCATGGAGGCTTCTTCAAATACCCATCTAATCATTAGAACACTCTTATTCATAAACTCAAGCCAAAGACTGCCTGGCTGTGAGTGGCTCAGCTGCTATGCCAGCAGGCCCTCTGTGCTGCCTTTCTGAAGGCAGTTGCTGAAGGAAGTATCAGGTACTCTAACTCAAGGTTTCTCGACTTAGCCTTCCTGACATTTGGGGACAGATAATTCTTTGTTATCAGGAGCTGTCTGGTGCACTGTAGGATGTTTAGCAGTATCCCAGGCCTCTACCCACAACATTCCAATAACACCCCCTCCTCCCCAGTTGTGACAGTTAAAAATGTCTTCAGATTGTCCCCAGAGGTAAGGAGGACAGATTGCCCCTGGTTGAGAGTCATAGCCCTCATTCTGCCTTGCCAGCTGCTCAGAGGGCGGCCCATACCCCAGCTTCCAATGCCCGCTGGCTAAAGAGAAATCACCTTTCTTTGCTGGCCTTTGCTGAAGTGCTGGGTCCTGGCTTCATGTGAGCAGCCAGGAGTCCTCTGAGCTACCTCCTGGCCCCAAGATGGTGTGGCTTCTTTCACGGCCCTGTCATCAGGAGTTGGAGGTGGGATGGGTAAATCACCCACCCTTTGGCTCCTGTCCCTGCCTCCTCTGTCCTTCCCTCCTCAGGGGACCCTAATGCAGCTGGATGAGTGAGGATTTCCCCAGGGATGGAGAGAATATGAGGCAAAGAGTGGCCTGTCATGGGGACCAGGTTGATTCTAATATTTTCTTTCCCATTTATCCTCTCTCACGAACTTTTCCGCAGTGACTCTCTCATGTGGGTTGGTGTCTCCAGTGCTGCAGAGTGGAGAACATTGTGAGCATTTCTGTCTTGGCTTGGTTCCAAGAGAACACGTTTCCTTGCTGTGGGCTATGTAGTTCTACCTTGTTTTGGAGGGTTCCTTCCCCACCCACCTTGTGTTGGAGGATTCCTTCCCCACCCACAGCCCCAAATCCACACCCATCGCCTCTCCCACACACCCTGGGCCCAGGAATTCTCCAACAAAGAGACCGGAGCAAGAAAGAGTGGTCTCCATCTCCAGAACGGCCTAAGCACAGAAACAGGATTCCGGTCTTGATGGGTGTTCCGGCCACTAGGGCAGGAGGCCTGAGTCACCTGCGCTGTGCAACGTGGCCTGACTCAGAAATTTGTTGGCTGGAATGCCCGGCTTTCACCCCAAATGCAGCATAATTGCTGGTGTCCCCAGAGTCACACCCTCTACTCTGCAGCAGCTCAGTGAGAAGATAGGCAGTGTGAGGCGTTGTTAGATTAGACCCTCACCTAGTGTCCCAGAATCTCCACGTAAGAGACCCCTGCTGGGAAGAGACCCCAGCTGGGAAACACCACACTGTGTCACAGCCATCTTCTCCTGCCCTGCCCTCCTCAGCTAATGAGGTCTTCTTGGCTGCCTGAGGTTGTCAGAAGTTCTATATGGTGAGTCCTCAGTTGACAGGCCCTCTGGGAATGCAGTTCCCCTGTAATTAAACTCTTGTTAAAAAAAAAAAGTCATCATCAGTATACAAAACTGGCTGTCTGCATTTGAGGTGTGTGGGTTGCTGGAAAGTTGATGAAGAGTGGTGGTGTATGAAGTCTTCACAAGACATGCCAGGTGAACTCCATGTCTTGCTTGTGTCACCCTGCCTTTGCCAGTAACAGCCTCATTGTCTGTCTTGGAGGGTGGTGCTGGTTACCTGTGGACCACTGAATCAGCACCAGACCATTGGCTGAAGGAAACACATTCTGCGGACAGTTGAATGTTCGGGAAAGAGAACTAGTTTAGCATTAATCCTGACCTGGGGGAAAGCTTGTTAGGGGAGGGTCTGCTTTAAGCAAGTCAAAGCTTAGAGGGTCTCATCGAGGAGGCTGTCAGACTGGCATCCCTTGTATGTGCCCAGTGCCCCCCCGCCAAAGGTGTTGGGGGTCAGGGAGCATACTTTGGTTTGGAGGGCTTCCTGGAGGAAGCAGAACATAAATGATGCCTCCACTGTGGTGCCCAGGGGTGGGGCTGGGTGAACAGGGCCTGTCTGGGGAATTATGATTAGATCTGCCTGGCTGAAGCAGAGCCGTGTAGAGAGGAGCTCCTGAATGTCAGATGACAGCATTTCAGCGTCACACTAGAGGCAGTGGGGCCTTGTGAGTGTGCAGGGAAAGGTGATGTAAAATGATGCTAGGTGTGTTCTGTATGATTGATCAGGCAGCTGTGTTCACAGGATCGGAGGAAAGAGTCTGAAGACCGATGCCCGTCAGGTGACCTTTTGGCCATCCTGGTTCCAGGAGCCAGGTGAAGAAGACAGAATTGGGGGTTTGCTTCTGAACTGCAGCTGGGGTGGGGTGAGGGGTTTTTAGGAAGGCATGAATGTTTTCCAGGAACTACCAAAGCTGGAACCCCCACCTTTCATTACCACTCTGCATGTTACACAGGCAGTCCCCTCCCTCGGGACTATGGCTTCTCACTTTCCTACGTCCTGGCCTGAGCTGGTGCAGAGCAGGGACTGGGGAGCAGCAGGTCAGGCACATGGCTCCGTGTTCCCTCCAGGGTCTCCAGGTCATTCTCCAGCCACCTGCTTGCAGTTTGATCAGCCAGGTCTTTCTTTAGAAGAGCAAGCAGACCAGCTCGCCAGGCATGCTGCCAGTGTGCAGTCAGTGCTGAAATGCTGGTAGGATGGGAGATTGTTTCAGAAAGGGACTGGGAGTCTAGTTTGCAGCTGCACTGCATCCAGAAGGGGAAGCATCTCCCTGACTCTGCTGGAGGTCAGGAGTGTGTGCGCTTGTTGGGCACAGGGACGGCTCAGCATTGGTTCAGAGGCCTGTGGTGTGGAAGAGATTGGAAGCGGGATCCACTCCTTCCTCCTCCCTAGCAGGGACAACCAGGCACTCCTGCCCATGGGGTGAATTGCAATTTTCTGACCATGGCAAGAGAATGCCAAATTATAGCTGTTGCTGACATCCCTTTGTACTTTCTCTCCAGACACAAGGCTGGCCTTGGCTTCTGCTTTAGTCTCATTTCCCTGGTCTGCTCTCTGCCTTTCTGGTTCAAACCGCACATACATTTCAGAGCTGGTGAGTTTGGTCCAGCTGGTCCAGCTTTAGCTTCTGTTTTGGTGAAGAACTCCGCATAACCCAGGTTTGCACATTAGGAAGGCTAAGGAACCTGAAAGAAATGAAGCCAAATGGGAGCTTTGGGGTGGGGGTGGGGATGTGCAGGAGAGAACTGGCCAAGGAACTGCAATATTCTGTAAAGCTGGATATTAAAACTGTAGCAGCAACACTAGCTTTACCCTCCGCAGTGTTTATAGTATTGACTTGTGCTGGATATGCCACCAGCATGAACTGTTGAATTGGAAAGGAGCTCTTCGACATTGTCAGGCCAAACCTGTTTTAAGCCTCCATTTAAGACCAAGAGTAGATTAAGCTTTGGGGTATGTCCTCCTCCTGAGGGAGCAAAGCAGGCTGGCATTCAACATATGTATGTTGGCGTGACCATATCTGTTGTTAAATACTGGAAAATTCCAGCTGCCCTGAGCCCCACAAAGGCCTTGCACCAACCCCCACCAAGGCCCTCTCATGCCCCTGCACTTCAGCAACTAAAGGTTAGTGCTGTGCAGGACTCTGCTCCTGCCCATTCTTGGGCTCATGCCATCAGGGGAGGCCACACTGGTGGTTGACTATTTTGTTTTAATATATATTATTGATTATGCTGTTACAGTTGTCCCATTCCCCCCCTTTACTCCCCTCTACCCTGCACATCCTCTCCCACCCACATCCCCCCCCCCTTTAGTTCATGTCCATGTGTCATAAGTTCTTTAGCTTCTACATTTCCCACACTATTCTTACCCTCCCCCGTCTATTTTCTACCCACCGTCTATGCTACTTATTCTCTGTACCTTTTCCCCCTCTCCTTCTCTCACTCCAGTGTTGCTAACCCTCCATGTGATCTCCATTTCTGTGGTTCTGTTCCTGTTCTAGTTTGTTTTTGTTATAGGTGTGGTTGCTAATAATTACAAGTTTGCTGTCATTTTACTATACTTGTTTTTTATCTTCTTTTTCTTAGATAAGTTCAGCATTTCATATATTAAAGTGTTATAGGGCTTGGTGATGATGAACTCCTTTAACTTGACCTTATCTGAGAAGCACTTTATCTGCCCTTCCATTCTAAATGATAGCTTTGCTGGATAGAGCAATCTTGGATGTAGGTCCTTGACTTTCATGACTTGGAATACTTTCCAGCCCCTTCTTGCCTGTAAGGTCTCTTTTGAGAAATCAGCTGACAGTCTAATGGGAACTCCTTTGTAGGTTACTGTCTCCTTATCTCTTGTTGCTTCTAGAATTCTCTCCTTCATTTTAATCTTGGCTAATGTAATTATGATGTGCCTTGGTGTGTTCTTCCTTGGCTCCAACTTATTTAGGATGTCTGAGCTATGTTGATCATTAGGCAAACCCACTAATTGTCCTGTGCGGTAGCTCAGTCTTTCTGCTGCTTCATGGGAAGGGAAGAAGGTGTGGCTCAAGCCTGTCTTGGTGGCCCAGAATGGGCTCCTGAGAAGGTGAATGCAGGGGCTTGGGTGCAAGTGTGAACATAAAGGCTCATAAATTGTGATAGCGGGTAGTTTTAGCTCCTAATTTATTGTGTATCTCAGTGATCTTCTCATTGACCCCAAAAAGGTGGGGCTAAGAACTGCTGCTGTGTCCCTACTCTCTTTTGTAGGAGGCTTTGGGAAAGTGCAGGACTGTACAAAATCTATACCAAGAGGCTATATGATATGAAGCAAATCAGTGTTCTTGCCTAATGGTAGCCCACAAAAACATGTTCATATTCTGCTATATTCCTGCTATATCAGAGACTTGTGGGCTTAGGTTCCTCATATGTAAATGGGAATAATAAATTCTTACCTCCTTTGAGGCAGGACTGGACTTGGCCACTTTGTGTGCCTCCCCCAGATATACTGTGTTCCCTGTGCGTTGTTTCATTTACCCCTCGGAATCAGTATTCCCATTCCACAGACGAGGCCATGAGGCACAGAGAGGTTCTATTGTTTGCCTAGGGTCACACAGCTAGAAGGCGGTATAGCCTGGTTTGAAACCCAGAGTCCACACCTCTCCCACTCTAGAACACTGCTTCATTCTTTCCTTCTACTTCTCAAAAATTCAGCTTCCTCCCATCCTTCCATTCTCATCAAGGGGTCTTGAAAACATAGGGCCATTCTGCCTGGGTGTTTTAAAACTATCCTTGGAATATATACAGTGATCTCTGGGCTTTTTACGTTTCACTCACAGACTGAAGCCAAAATTTGTTATGGTTAGAATTGGAGCTTTTCCTTCTTTTCAAGATTAGATTTTCTGTTCCATCCAGAATAACCTGTGCTTCCCCAGCTATGTTCCCTGGTTTCAAGCAGATCTAAAACTCTAAGAGAAATACCTTGCTTGGAAGCAGCTGGTATTTCTGTTTCCTGATGTGAGATGCTAGAGTAGAACTACCAGAAACCAGGGGGCGGCATGTTGGCCTCATGAGAGGCAAATAAAGCTCTTTCTTTTCTTGGCTCTCTTAAAAATACATTTAATTTTGGGCATGCTTAGTTTCATCTTGTAACTAGAAAGATACTTTTCTTCCTAAGCAATATCTCTCTTGAGCACACAATCCCCTCTACTCGAAGTGAGCAATCCCTCTCCAGCTGTTCACAATTACTAGTTAGTGAACAAAGAGGCCAACCAACAAAATTAGCTATTGGGCCATAGTTTGGGATTGAACGAAAGGGAAGAGAAAAACCTCAGTCTGCTTTTTCTCCATACCCCCACCTCCAAAAAAGGAAACAATGAAACATCTACATGTTCCCATTGGTGATTTATCATAGTCACACCGGAAATGACTATACCCAGCACATTTTCGCTACGTGAGGAAGGATTTCACGTGATTCCTTATCTTGTTAGAAGTGGAGGCCCCAGAAAGAAAGGCTTTTCAAACAGCATGTCTGGCTTCATCACAGAATGGAAGATTGGGCTGCGTCTCTTCAGAGATGTGTGCTTCATCCTACTTTATCTGCTAGTCACTGGTGGCCCAGAGGAAGTGGTACCTCTCTCTCTCTTTCCCTCACTGTTTCTCTCTCTCTTTTTCTATCTCTGTCCCTTTTTTCATCTTCAGTATATCTACTGCAGAAAGCGATACAGGCATCCATATTTAACTAACACTTCTTGGCATGTAATTACATCACCTCTTTTCAAATCTCATCACAACCCTTTCCATTTATTGGATCCAGAGATTGAGCATTAAGACTTGTAGACTTCCTCAAGGATATGCCTAGTGAGTAGCAGTACCAGGAATTCACTGATCTCCAAATTTGGTGCCCATAGTCTTACAAATTTGTCTTTCATAAATGCTGATTTTGTTGAGAAAGAATTCAAAAAGAAAAAAGTACTAAATTATGAGATTGTAAGTGCACTTGGCCTTCTGGAAGCTGCACAATGCAGATTAACCACGAAGCGGTGGGCAGGTGTGGGAGTGAGCACTGTACACTCACCCACTTGGTTGTCCTGTGAGATCACCTCTTGGGAAATATTTAGAACCAAAGCCTACTTCCTAACTTCCTTGGTAAAGCTTCACAGTCACTTTCCTTGCTGGGTGGTGTGGCAGTTCTTCCAGGCCCCTGGAGGCTGTGGAAGCAAATTCTCTCTCAATTTCCCTGCCTCCTCTGCTGCCATCTCTCCCCTCTGTTGTCTTCTCCCTTTCTTCTTGCTTTTTGAAAACAATAGGTCTTTCTGGACCACTGAACTCTGTTTCTCTTTGCATTCTACACTCTATCTTGCTTCCCTTTTTCCTTTCTTCCTGCCTGCTGATTTGTTCGTATCATATCCCTGACAAGGTGTTGCATCCCTTAAAAAATCTTCCTCACAGTGACCTTGTGCTTATGATGAATGGACGTCATTTTCACTGGGGTTACTAATGACCCACCCCACCCACCTCTCACACCCCTTCCCAAGACTCTCTGGCTCCCACGTTCCATTCTGTTCCTGCCCCTGGCTCTGTTGCTGAAAGCCAGCCTGTACTGAGTTACCTCACTTGGATCAACTAGAAAGCTCAGCTGTCCCTCCTGTCTTTCTGACCAGCCATCTGGTGGACCCTCAGCCCTGTGGACATACCTGTTGCTTCCGCAAGCACTCAGGAAACTTTTGGGGTATGTTGCCATGGAGCTGATGGAGTCTTTCTTGTAGTCCCTTCCTTCGACTTTCTTATGCAACATGCCCTCTTTCAGGATTGCTGTGGTGCTGCAGGGAGGTTTCTTAAATTAATCCTGTCAAAATAGCCTTCGAATTCTTTTGCAACAGGGATTTTTTTTTTCTTTTATCTCATAAGACACAAACTGTTCAAGGGAAGAACTGGAAACAAAGACAACTCGAGAGGACCGGAGGGAGCTTGAAGAGCATTTAGAGGAAAGCGTGGAAATGATTGATGGGCTAGAAAATGGGACCATGGATAAGAAGTGAGAGGAAGGGGGGTTATTTAACTGGGAGAAAAGCAGGCTGACAGGTGACCTAGTAATAGACTTCAAGTCTGTGAAGGTTTAGGATATGGAGGCTGGTGATTAGCTGGCTCCCCATTACTGCAAGAGAAGGAAAGATACTTAATATGGAAAATAGGGGACCATGAGTGCAGGAGGAACTTCTTACTGTAGAGTGTGGTAAATGCAGCAAGAAGTGGGTCTTGGCATCTCCCACCAGGCAGCGTCTTCCCCAGAGAGATGGGCACTGACTGGTGAAGGAGTCTTGCCCATCAGTCATCGTGTGCAGAGGATCCCATCACTTGTCCTCAGATTAGTATGGTACCTGGATGGCAGCATTGGTATCCCGTGGGCATGTCTTAAAAATACAGTTTCTTGGGCCCCATCCAGATCTCCTGGTTCAGAGTTTCTGGGAGGGAAGTACAGGAGTCTGTTTTTAACAATTTTTTCTAGGGGAGTCTCAGGCTCATTGAGAACCAAGGGCTGGCATATGGAGACACCCACCCAAATTCCGATTGTTCCATTCAGTGCCCACCAAGCTCTCTCAACATCCATGAACCTGTCCAGGGCCCAGGACACAGGTGCCTCCAGCCCTGAAGAAACCCTGTGCCTCTTCTTAGGCAGAAGCATAAAGGTGCTGGAGAAAAACCCCATCCCACATTCTTTTTCTTAACTTCAGTGGCTGGCATCTGAAGTCTTCAATACCAGTTTTGTGGAGTTTTTCAATACTGACAAGTCCCCCAAAGCCCACCGCTGGCCCCAAGGAACTAGGATGGTAGGAGCCTGGGAGCCGAGAGCCAATATCACTTTTGTGCATGAGCAGGTCGTTGTACCTCTTTGGTTGCAGTGTCTTCCATGATTGGAAGAGGCCAAACAGATCCTCTCTAAACAGTTTCCAACTCCAACTTTCTGTCTCTGCTGGCCATTTGAAGAATTGCAATGCTTGACCGATCTTGAAGAGTATATAATCTTAGATGCGGTGCAGTATTTCACAGTGGAATACTTTAAATTCAGTGATTTTTTTGTCTGTTTTTCCATCTTTTGTCTTGGGAGACTTGAGATGCATAAGGAAGAATACAGTACTCTGCTGTGTCTGGTTAGCTCATGTGTGAGCCTGCTGCTCACCACCTGGGACCATGGACCATCTTTTCTTTCATTCGGGCAACATATCAAACTACAGATCCTGTTCTTCAGCCTTGGGACAGTTTTTGTGTGTTTTAAATGTGGAGCTTTTAATCAAAGGTTCTGTTTACAGGCAAACAGGAATGTTGGGGGGTGTTTATTTCATAGTTTTATTTGCTTTATCCCTGCTGAGTTCCTGGCTGCAGTGGTATCAAAAGAAGAAGGAGTAGAGGTGGAGGTGGGAGAGGAGGAGGGAGGAAGAGGTGAAAGAGGAGGAGAGGAGGAGGGAGGAGGAGGAGAAACGGGGAGGAAGAAGCTCCAGTGTCAATTATTAACTTTGCTTCTGAGCTATCAGAGACCAGCCACACGTTGGTACTGAAAAAAATAATTGAAATTTGAGTATAATAAAAATTTATAGTTGTCTATGCCAGCATCTGATATATAGCCTTCTCCTTAGTAATTGAACTTTGATTTCCAGCTGGGCATATTTCTACCTAGACTAAAAAGACTAGATTTTGTAGTCTTCTGTAAGGCTTGGTAGCAATTTCTGGCCAATGAGAGGCATAAACTAAAGTACTGTATGCTGTAATTTAATGAGAGCTCCTTAAAGGGGAAGGATGAGTACCTTTTCTTCCTTTCTTACTCCCTTTGGCCTCGTGGAATGCAGTTGTAATGTCTGGAGTTCTAGCAGCCACATTAGACCATAAGATAGAAGCCAGTATTGAGGATGCCAGAGCAGAAAGAGGGGAGTCTGAGTCTTGATGGCCAAGGAGCTGCCATCCCAGCCCATTTCCCTGGAGACAGCTTTATTTGAGAGAAAAAGAAAATCACCATTAATTTTGTTTTATTTACGCGGCTGAACCAAATATTAAGTTACATATAGATTCTAGGTGGGCTGGCTGAGAGGGTGAGAGCAAAAGCCAAGGACAAAGCATGGACTTGATAGCAGGTATCACAGCTGAACTGCTCCGCACAGTGAGCTTCTGCAGGATGACACCAATCAAGCCACACCAGTCAGGGCTATGCAGTGGACTTTTGATTTAATATAGCACAGGAACAGATGCAGCCTGGGTGTGCTAGCCCTACCTCTGATTAACCATGGCCTGGGCCAAATTATCCTCCTGAGTCTCAGCTTCTTCATTTGTAAATTAGGATAATAATCTCTACCTCACAGGCTATTTGTAAGTATTAGATATCATGTTTATATCATGTAATTAGCACCTGGCACATTGTGTTTAAAAGTAGTAGCTGCTTGTGCGTGTGTGTGTGTGTGTGTGTGTGTATGTGTGTGTGTTTGTTTTCTCCAGCTAGACTATAATCTTCTTGAAGGCAGAGGCCAGATCTTACCATTTTTTATGTGCACTATGTGGTAGGTTATTGAGAAAGCAGAATTTTACAGGTTAAGATTTTTCTATATGAGAGCTATGATGAAGCCTGTGTTCTTTCTCTCTCTCCTGTGTCTGCAAATTGTTTAATGAGGCAGAAAGGGAAAGAGTGAGCAGAGCAAGGGGCGCTTGGCTCAAAGGCACACACATAACCTGGCCACTTTGCCAGGCAGCCATGTGTAAGCCCTCCTCCTTCCCAGGTGTGAACTGAACGATAAGGAGCAGTTTGTCACCCTAAGGAAACCTCTACGTAAAAGAACTGCCTGAGTAATATTCCATTGTATATACGTACCACATCTTCTTTACCTGTTCATCTATCGATGATATATTGTGAAAATATGGTATGATCTTGAGGATATCATGCTAAGTGAAATAAGTCAGACAGAAAAAGACAAAAACTACATGATTTTACTTATATGCGGGGTATGAAACAAATGAAGAAACAAAACAAAATGAAAATAAACTCACAGAGACAGACAACAGATTAGAGGTTACCTGAGGGGAAAGGGTGTAGGGGAGAGGTGAAATGGGTAAAAGGGGTCAAATCTATGGAGATGGATAATAATTAGACTTTGGATGGTAAACACACTATTGTGTATGCAGATGTGGATATAATGTTGTGCACCCGAAATGTATATAAAGTTATTAACCAATGCTACCTTAAAAAAGAAGAAGAAGGAGAAGAACTTCCTTCATCAAACCCCCTGAGTGGCTAGAACATGCTGTTAGTCATGTGCAATAGTGGCCTGGGGGTGACCAGGTACCAGGCAGCCAAGATGAACTGTCTCCTTCTGTTGGCAGTGAATTCTTGAAATCCCACACATTCACATCTCAGCTCCCAGAGTGACCACAGCCCTCACCCCAGGAGCCACCCTCAGCTCTTCTTGCCCCTGTCATGCCCTCTCCTTGGCTGGCTCGTAGCACTGTCTGCCCTCAGGATTACCTGTGAGGATCAGGAGACAAGCCACCTTGGTAGGCTTCCAATGCTCCTAGAAATCCACCTTGGCTAATTGGAGAAAACACTGGGAAGATCTTGGAAAACACTAGAATGATTCTTTTTTCCTCCTTTGTATCATTTTTTTATTCCTAGTTTTATAAATCATACATTATTTTGACCTGGCTCAACTAATGCCATAGTCCATTCCAAATAACATACTAAACAGAACCAGCAAGAGTTATTCCTTCTCCTCCTTTCTCAGTGAGTTCTCTCCCTGTCTGCTTGGGCACTCAGTGGAAGAATGCTTACAAGTGGTCACTGCACACCCAGCACGGGGGCCCTTTCTCACCCTCCCCTCTTCCTGTTTTCCAGCACTGCCTTCCTTCCTTCCTTCCGACGGGGAACCCCTGTGTAAGAGTGGATGTGAAGTACACGTGGGAGGTTGAGGAAGGTAACCTGGGAGTTCTTTTTTAGCCCAGGGATCCTCATCTGCCTGAGTCTGTTGGCGAGAGTGGAAGTTGTATCGAGATTCTGCAGGGCAGGGAGTGTGGAGTAAAAAGGAGCCCTGTGTATTTCATGCAAACTGCCAGTGAAGTACTGTTTGTGTGATTCCAAACTTAGTGGCATGCCTGGAAGCCAGGAGGCTGGTGCTGTCACCTGCTCCATGTCTGGCCATAGTCAGGACTCAGAGCTTCGAGTGCTGGGTCAGCAAAAGGGCAGCCCTGACTCATCAGGCAGCTGTCCCACAGCCCCAGGGTCCATGCTTCTGGTATGAGTCCTCAGAACTCATGCAGAGGCTAGATCTCAGTGAAGGATGGCACCCCATCTCCCCTTCTGGCTCTTTTTCTTCCATAATTGGTGCGATCTGACAGACTCTAGGTGAATGGTTATAAGAATAAGGAAAATAAATTAGAAATGTTCATACAAAAGGAAAAATGCAATTTTTACAGGCTTCTCTGATGGTTGGTATGTGATTCAAGACTGGGCAGTGGCAGTCATGGAGTACAGCTTGTTTGGGAGGTGCAGCTGCTGTGGAAGAGACTGGGAGTGAGGTTGGATGTTCCAACGAGGTCTGTTGCTGTACAAACTCATCCACCTGAGCATGGTGGCCTAGGGCAGAGCAGCAAGGATCAAAAGAAGGAAGAGCTTCAGTTATGTGGAAATGTACCACAGATTACCTGTATAAGCAAAGGCATGAAGAATGATTTCTTGGTAGAGTTCATAAAATAGCTGCAGAGGCAAAATAGTCTCATCTTCTGCTAGAAGACTTGTTAGGCTAAAAGCAGAGCATCTAAATACATTCTTGACATGGATTACAGGGAGTCCCAGCTCTCAGAAAGAGAGGGGAGCAGCAGAGACTGCCATGTGGGATGCGATTCTGAGCAAGGACGCTGTGGAGGAGAGTGGCCAGTGCTTCTAGGGTTCTTACTCCTGAAAGGAGAGACTACTACATACAACCCAGCCCTTTGATGTCAGGAAAAGTGTTTCAGAAAGTGCAGACAAGAAAATGGTCTTGTGATTCCATGAGAGTCTCTGAAAGCAGAGGTGGCTCAGGGAGAGTTGGACCAGCAGAGCTGGTGGAGAATGCTGAGAGACTGGTGGGTTCCGCAGTGAGTAAGGCAAGAAGGAGAACAAGGAGCCTTCGGGCCCCAATCAGTGAGAATGGCCCACAGACTAGAAGAAGCAGTACAACCCACATGCTTACAGAGGAGTTGAACAAATGCATTTACAATATTTGCCCATTTTAGAGGGTTAAAGTGTCTTGACTAATTTTATCTGAAGTAGGAGAAGAACTTCTTAGCATTTTCTTAGAGCTTTTGACAGTGATTCCACTGAAATGTGGACTGTTCCTAGGGGCCAGAGAAAGCAAACATTTTGATTTTCTATAGTTCAGAGGCTGTAAAAGAGTAAGGTTCATGTTCCACTCTGGCAAACTCTTGGAATACATTCCCTAAAAGATGGCATGTGTGTGCATTAGAAAAAAATCAGTAATTTTAGAAAACATATTGAATTAACTGGATTTTCTTTCTTTGTGGGGTAACTAGGCTTACTTATCTCAGAAGAATACTTAAGATAGTGTTGATTTCAATAAAACAGTTGGGAACATATATCAGGATTTCTTTGTGAAAAATATTGAGAAATAGGTTTGTAATTTGTTGGCCAACTCTGATTAAAGAATGTGGATTGCAGATTGATGTCAGTCTGGAGAGAGGTCTTGAGTTCAATGCCATGGGGCTCAGACCTACTCAACATGTCTACCCTTGAAACTGCAAAAGGAAACTTTGTTGAAGATGCAAAGTTGGGAGAGATGACTCAGGTCATGAATAGAAAACAATGTTTACAAAATTCATACTGGCTTCTTACTTAAAAAGCATACTTGATATGCTTCCTAAGAACTTCCAAGTAAAATATCTATAAATATACCAACATGTTTAAAATTGGCAATCACATTATAAATTATGGAGCAGTCAAGAGCATACATCAAAGGACAAGTGGAATGAATGGATTGAGAGGCTCATTCCTGCCCTACATTCCTCACTGACAGCCCACAAAGAACTGGATTGTTAAACAAGATGTAATTCAGATGGAAAGGTATTATAAAGATATATTAAGATATGCAAGGTCTCAGCAATAAACCATTCAAGTTGTCCTTTTGAGACAGTGAATCAATTAGTACTAATGTTCCAGGTGACTGAAATGCATTGAAATCAAGGACTCCAGGATAGTATAAAATGGACCAATGCTGAACTTGAAATAGAGCAATTAAATAGAGCTAGGACATAATAATTAAGAGCACAGGCCTGGGATCAGAGAGATCAGCAAATGAATCCCAGCTCTGCTTCTTACTAATTGTTGAATGGGGAAAGTGAGATTCGTGTAAGGATTAAGAAGAAAATGTAGGTAAAGTGCTTAGTGTGGCAACTGGTACATAACAAATACCCAATCAATTATAGCTCTTATTGATCCTGTTAATATTATTAATAAAAATAACTATGTTAACTGTGGTTACAAAATAGACATTAGAATTTATTTTTAAATACCCTGTTTTCATAAATAATTATATGATAAGGAACTACATGTGTAATACATGATTAAATTAATAATGGCAAGAACGTAGTGGGTTCTAGAAGAAACTGTATTTAATACAGCTTTTATTTAAATACAGCATGTGACATACTTGTCTCAAGGAGGGGAGTCAGAGCTTTGTTTCGGACTTGTTAAATTATAGAAGTTTCTTCTGTGTGTGCCTGTAATAGCATAAAGACTAAAAAATCAGGTTCTCTACTTTCAAAAACACCAGGAGGCTAAAATAAAGTATAGTCTGTGAAATTAAAAAATGAGAAAATAAACACACAAAAATATCCAGAAGCATAAAACAAAATTGCAAAAGTAAGGTCAAGCATATCAATTATGGTAAAATATGTAAGTGGGTTAAATGTTTTTATTATTAAAAGTCTAAGACTCTCAGATTCAGCTTTAAAAATAAACCCAGTTATATTCTGTATAAGAAAGACACTCAAAACCAAAAGGCTAAAAATAAAATTAATAGGAAACAGTATAAGAATAGATTTGATAAATAAATCAAAGAGCTAGTGCTATTAAATTAAAAAAGTTAGGTGACCTCTGGAAATTTTAGAAACAAAACATAAGATTAATAAGGAAACATAACATACACATATGAGATTTTAAGGTTAAGAGCATTAATGCTATTCACAGTTGTATGCTGAGAAGTTTGAAAATCTCAATAGTAATTTTCAGTAATAATATGAATTTCAACTTATAGATAATATTTCCCAAAATACAGAAAAGATTAAAGTTAAAAATTTATTTAGTAGACATACATAGCATTATCCTGCCAAAGATGTTATAAACACACAAAAAATGTGCAACAGTTTCACATACATACACAGGTGAAAGAAAAATTGAATGCAATGGATTTATAAATAGGTAGGATATATCCAATGAACTCAAGGACTATTTGATATTGGGAAATTTATTACTATAATATATCACATAAAATCAGCTAAAAATGTAGCATGCCATAAAATCCAATATTTATTTTAAATAAAAAGAATATATTAGAAATAGAATGCTACTCAGTATGATTAAGAACATCTCTAGACAACAGCAGACATTTAGTGATGCAATTCTGGAGGCCTTTCCTTCAAAATCAAGAACAAGGAAGGGATGCTCACTAAACCATTGCCAATTAGCACTGTAGAAGGTCTAGAGGGTGTGATGAAGCAGGAAGTGGGGAGGAAGAGATCAATTGGCCTGTGCAAACATTGTGATTGTAGTCCTAGAAAATCTAACACAGAATGGTTAGGACTCATAAAAGCACCCAAAAAGGTGGCTGGATATAACATAAGTATTTTAAAATCAATAGCTTTTTTATGTATCTAAAATTAAGTATGTGAGTCTGTATGACAAAATTTAAATTTAACTGAAAGATATAGAAGAACAGTTTGAATAAATGGAAATAATTATATTTCTATAGCAAAGGCTGAACATTATGAAGATGCTGTATCTTCCCAAATTAATTCATAACTTTTATTCCAATCAATAGCCCAGGGTGTTTTAGGGAGAGAGGGGAAGATGGAGGGTATATGACAAAGGTAAGTCTAGAGTTTATCCAGAAGAATAAACAGGCAGAATGTATCAAGGAAGACATGTAAAGAACACTGCAGAGGAAAGGACCTTTTTCTATGTGAGAAAAGGTAGTCCTGTTGTTAAATAGAATAGTATAGGCAATGGAGTCCACAGGTAGAGCAGGGAAACAAAACAGCTAGGAAACAAACTCTGGTAATGACATTGGCTGGTGTGTAGAATAAGATTTTGACAAGAAACGTGCCCAAAATAACTTGTGTGCAATAGTATCATTTTCAGGTGGAAGTCCACAGCCCTGAAACGGTGGGTCAGTGGAAGGGCGGAAGGAAACGTACCTGGTCCTGTTGTCACTTACACTGTGCACTAGGAAACAAAACCTGTTTTCTTTACAAAGTCAGTGTAAAGTCACCTCCAGTTCATGTGTAGCAAATTTCTGAAATTTTTCTCAAAAAAAAAAAAAAAAAAAAAAAAGAGAGAGAGAAATTAGTGTGTGTCTTACTTAGGTCCAAATATAGCTCTTGAGAACCTACTAGCATATAATGAAGGAGAAAATTAAGTCCAGGGGAAGATGGGTGAGGGAAAGGGGCTGGATTATTAAGTATTTGGAAGAAAAACATTAACTTTACTTTTCTGCCTTCTACATTTAGCCAAAACAAATTACAGATGCACTAAAGACTTAAATGCAAAATAATAAACCATTAAAAAGTGGGGGAAAATGAATATTTAACTGCTCTTAGAATTAGAGAGGACTTTTTAAATGTAAAAAGTAGTAGAAGAAAACTCAAAGGGAAAGATTAAGAGATTCGACTCATAACAACATGAAGTTTTTACCCACAGAAAAACTATAGGAGACTTTAGAAGGCAAACATTAACTAGGAAAATAATTATTTTTTAAAATGACAGATACAGGCTCAATATTTCTGTTGGATAAGATCTTAGAAATCAGTAAGGGAGACACTCAAAACCCCATGAGAAAACTGGGCAAAGAACATGAGCAGCTTTATTCATGAAAGGTAAACCATATATTGGTCAACTTATATTTTTAAAATAGCCTCACAGTAAAGAAGAAATGCAAATTAGAACAAGATGCCATTTTTCACTTATCAAATTGACAAAGATTTATTTTAAAACATAATACATTAGCAAAAGTTGTGGTGAAATAAGCTGTCATGTACTATGGTCAAAAGAGAAAAATATAACCTTTCTGGAAAAATTTAATAATATGTAACAAGGTCTTTGAAATGTTCATACCATTTTACCAATAATTTTTCTGTTAGGAATCTAGACCAAGAAAATAATCAAGTAAAGATTTATATTTATGTACAGTGGTATTCATGTCAACATTATGGATAGTGGGAAAAAAATTGGAAGTAGCCTACATCAAGGGGAATGTTTAAATAAATTGTGTTATAATTCATGGGATGAACTAATAAAAATTATGTTTTTAAAGCTTACAAGTGAAGTGCTCATTTTATATTAAAAGTGGGATATAAAACATATGGACAGCATAATAACAAAGTTTAAAAGGAAAATAAATAGGCATAATGTCACATTTTCTGTGCAGTATAAAAATAAATTCAGTAGTCTATGAATAAAAGTTCTGGACCAAAAGTAATGAAATAAATTTATTATTAGAAGTGTAAAGTTCTGTGCTCAGGCTCAGAAAATAGAAAGGAAGAGGGCTGACTTAACTATTGCATTGATTAAGACACCAGGGGGCTTTAGCTGTCCGCAGGCTGGGTGATGTGACCGGCCTGCCTTGACAACCATCTGCGGTGTCCAGGTGGGGAGGCAGCCATCGCCTGTGTTCTGCACAG
Organism: Anoura caudifer; assembly: GCA_004027475.1. Classification (NCBI taxonomy): domain Eukaryota; kingdom Metazoa; phylum Chordata; class Mammalia; order Chiroptera; family Phyllostomidae; genus Anoura; species Anoura caudifer. The sequence continues at coordinate 309,280 of PVKU01000570.1, read as the reverse complement.
GTCCAAGCACATCTCGGGCATTGTTTGCCTTGTTTCTAGAGGCTTGAGAAGGTCCTCATCTCATCTTCTGAGTGGCTTCAGGAAACAAACTAGTTCTTGGGTAGGATTTGAAAGGGGGCAGACTTTAGCACAATGTAAAGTTTGGGTTGTAACAATTAGATGTGTTAGCAAACAAGGGTTCATCTTGAAAAGTTGTGGGTTCACCAGGACAAACAGCAGAGGCCAAAAGACCCTGCCTGAGTGGTAATGACAGGCTGCATCAGGCAGAAATTGGCTTAGGAGGCACAGAAAGACCCATAAGTGACTGATGGGAGGTCTAGGTGGGCAGATAAAACTTTGAAGGTTGCGCTGATTCTCAGGCCTGTGGTTCTCGGCTTTTGCTGTGCAGCAGCACCAACTCATGAGCTTGCGAAGAACACAGATTGCAGGGTTCCACCCCAGTTTCTGATTGAGCAAGTGGGGCCTGGAAATCTACCTTTTTAACCAACTCCTGATGATGTTGATGCTGGTGGTTCAGGGACTACACTTTGAGAACCACTAATTTAGGTCAATAGAAATAAATATACAAATATGGAGGTTTTATTGAGCCTGTAGCTTAATGATATAGAAAGCCCAGCAACAATATGTGGGATATGGCAGACACATACTGAATAATAACTGACTTTCTTAGCTACGAGTCTTGGACTATAGTGTTGAAATTTGTGGAGTTCAATTATAGGCTGTTCGGAGGTCTGAATGGACTCACATTTTTACCCTAATGATAGGACAGCCCTACCAGCTGACCAAATAAAGTGATGCTGATCATTCAAAGTCTCTAAGGGAAGCAGGTGCTCTTACAAGGTGGGGCAGTTCATTGTTACTTAGACCTTCAGGAAGGAATATTGTATTGATCTTGGACTTCAAGTTGGCACACAGTTAGCTTTTTGGGGTTTTATTTTGTTGGTTGGTTGGCTGGCTGCATATTGTTTGTTGTTTTTCTTGACCCCAGAAGGAGGCCTCCCTCAGTTAAACACCTTGCTATGATTACAGAAGATATCTTAGGCCCCAAAACTTTGATGATGTCCTTGGTGTGAGTAACCCTAATGAAGATGTCCACCTCTTGTGATTGTCTCAATTCAAAGTGAACCTCATTTATTTGAAATTTTAGCTAATTGGTTTAGGAAGGAACTGCCTTGCCCCTTCTTTCCCAACCTCCCGCTGGTCTCTCCTGAAGCTTGCGATGTGGAGTGTGAACAGACTGTATGCTTAACACAGTCTGGAGTCAGTTGCCATGGAGCTGGGGAGCAGTCTGGTTCCTATAGCAACATCAGGTTGACTGGTTGCACCTTCTAGCACAGGCAGCTCTCAAGCAGTGGTGTTTGATCTTCAGCCCATCTGGGAGAGATGGGCATATGTAGCACCGAAAAAGGTTCCATTGTCCTACAACCCATCCTGTCCTTCCTGCCTGCCTTCCACTCCCCATTTCACCAAAACTAGTAATAATAATAATTTCACACACCCTTTTTTAACCTACAGAAATAAACCAAAGTATTTAATGTCTCCATCAGATTAAGGTATAGTTTGGAGGGTCAATTCCTGTTTGCCCCCCTTTTCAAGGTCAAATTTTTTTCCACCCATCAGCCTGCCATCCCTCTAAGCCCATCCAGCAGGCCTAGCAGGCTTCAGAGGAGAGACCCATGGTGTGGGTCATGTCGGTGGTGGCAGTTCCGAGCAGGCTCTGAAGGCCTGCCTTTCCTGCATGAAGGTTTGCTCCAGAGGCTTATTAGCAACAGTAACAAATTGATGGGGGAGCAGCCCTAGGAGAGACCCTCCTGACTCATCCCCAAGGAAATGACATGTCAGCCAGTCTGTGTTTTAAGTGGGGAGCTGGACTGCAGCTCTGGGGAATATTCATAACCTGGACTTGTAAAAGGCAGTGCGGGACATTAGCCCACATTGTTTGTAACAGAAAAGAATCCTGCAGGCTCTTAAAGGACCTCGTTGAAGGAGGGCCCATGATTTCCCACAACCACTTGAGAGCCTTACAGGTTTCCTTGTGGAAGACATTCCCATGTTTTTCTCCTTCAGTGACTTACGTATGACCATTCATCCACGCAACATGTAGCCATTGAGTATCTACATGACAGGCTCTGTTCTGGACCCTGGAGGGACAGTTTTGAATAACATCAATAGGTTGCCTCTCTTCTGGTCTACATTCTAATGGGGAGATGTAGAGCATAAACAAAGAAAGGAAAACATCAGGGTTGTGAAAAGTGCTATTATAGACATAAAATAAGGTGACGGGATAGGGAGTAAGCGGGGGCTGCAAGTTGAGTGGTCAGGCAGGGGTCTTCGGAGGTGACATTGAGACCTGACTGTGCGAAGGAGCCCATGGGTCAGCTGCAGAGACTGAAGGAGTACTGTGGAGTGTTCTAAGCTCAGGGGACAGTGGCAAGGGGGTGGTTGCAGTGGAACCAGGGGCCACATGGGTAGGGTTCGCCAGCCACGGGAAGAAATTGGATTTAAAATGAAAGATATTGGAACCATTGAGAGTATTTTAGCAGGGAAACAACAGAATCAGACTCATATCTTTGGAATTGCTTCAGCTGCCCCTTAACCCTCTTGCAGCCCATGTCCTGTGCCTTTCCATTGGTGGCGATGAAGAAGAGCCATCTGCTGCCCTTCACGTGCTTAAAGATGATCTGTGAGCCGCACTCATCCTTTTTTTCCAGGCTCAACAAATTCGGTCCCATCATTCTTCCCTTGTGCATGCTAAACTTTGTTATGCCAGCTTTCCAGGGACATTCCAACTTTCTTTTGCATAGAATTCTGGAGGCAACATAGCCCTTGGGGAACACCAGGTCCAATGCTTCATTTACAAACAAGGAAGCCTAGGCACCAGGCGGGTAAAGTGGCCTGGCCAACATCACACAGCTAGTTAGGGGCTGAGCCTGTGGTAGCAGAACCCCTCCCATGTGTGTTCACCTACCACTTGTGTCTGTTTTCTGCTTGCTCTTCTACACCTTTCTCCAGGCCCTACCACTCTTCCCTAGTGTGCTAGAACTTTCTGGTATTGGGATGTTGATTGCAGTATATGGGAGGTTTGGCCATCATTTTGGGTGTTGCTGTGGTTTTCATTGGGGTAGTGTTCATTGTTTTTGCCCCTTCCTGCTTACAAGTTATTTGTGGCTCCCATTGGAATCCTCCTAAATTCTCTGTGCCTTCCTAAGCCCTGCTTATTTTCCTGACTGGAACCTGGGTGGTGGTGTTCGTTCATGGACAGTTCTATGCAATGGGATGATGATGTGCTGGGGAGGCTGCTAGAACATGGTCTTCCAGGCCACCAACCCTCCGCACTCATGGTAGCACACCCAGCCCACACGACGTAGCCCAGTCATGGGCTGGACTGTAGGGTAGGAATTTAGCTGGGGCTGGTTTACCCACTCCTGAGCCTGACAGTATAGGTCAGAGCCCCACTCCAGCTCACACCCACGTGTAGGTTCCCACCTCTTCTCCTCCCCACTCCTCTGTCCGCTGCAGAGCCAACCCCTTAGCCCTTCATTTATCAGTGAGATAATAATAAGAGGTAATAACCGCAGCTGCAAGGATGACACAGTAGCATTAGGTGACAAACACACCATGTCCATCAATGTCAGCCCCTCTGTGTCTCACCTGCACAGTTGGGAGAGCAAACAAGGTTGAAATGCATTCCTTTCATCTCCAAGTCTGGCATCCAGTGCAAGCTGGACTCTTGGAGCACTGGGTGGTCCCACTTCAGGGCCTGTGGCAGGAGAACCTCAGAGTTCTGCAGCGTTGTTTGGGAATCAGTCAGTAACAATGTTAAAGTGCTTTCAATGATAATACATACCTTAATCTTTATAAAAAGCTTTTGAAGATAAGATTATTATCCCAGTTTTCAGATGGGGTAACTGAAACAGAGAGGATCAATGATTCACCCAAGGTGACCTAGCTATAGAAAACCTGGCTCCAAGGCTCACTTCTCACAAGGCTTCCTTTCTCTCTGGAAGGCTGATGTGCTGAGCAGCAGCCAGGAAATAGCCCAGCTGCGGTGCTACAGAAAGAGGAAGAGTGGCTCCCCTGTGAGCCACCTCGAGAAGCTGGGTTGGAGCGAGATACTCTGGGCCTAGGAAGGGCTCAGCTTGGGAACTCCTGATGACAATGATGCCCCATGTTGTGGCTCAACCAGGCAGGCCTGGATTGGGATCTGGCCAGCCCCTCTGGGACCTTAGGTGAGGCGTCTGCCATATGCAGACCAAATCTCAGCTTTCATACTACAAAGTAAAAGAATTGGACTAGTCACATTTATTGATATCATTCTGTGATCTGGAAAGCTCTTCACAGATGAGCAGCTGTTTCCTTTTTGAGGTATTTTCAAGGTCTCATTTATAGTCAGTAATGAATTGTCACCTGTGGGTTTCTCAGGCCCCCTGTGTGTCTCCTTTTCACATATCACACCATAAGGAGGGTATTTGTTGTTGTTGTTGTTATTATTATTAAATTGAGTTCTTGCCTTAGTATGGGGAGCATGGCTCTCTGACAGTGGTGCCCTCAGCAGTGCAGAGCCATCAGCCCTCCTGGTGTGCCTGAGCCGTCAGTGGTCCCCAGGCTAACTGCCCTCCAGAGTGGGAGACTTCCTCCGGGACACACGGGACACACGGACTGAGTGCTGTCTTCCCCTCCAGGGATGAAGCCAATCAGGATCTTCTCACATGGGAGGACTGTGAAAGAGTAAGACAGTCTAGAAACTGTCAGGGAAGATGCAAACCACCAAGCAAGCAAATGAGAAGGGCCAGGCAGTGGGCCGGAGGACCCCATGCAGCGTTGCATTGCCTGGGCCTGGCACTGACGGGCGTTTGGCAAATATTGGTTGAATTGCCATGATTGCTCAGGTAGAGGAGAGGCTGAAGCCAAGGCCAGAGTTCCCCTTGAGGCTTGGCCTTGGGTGAGTGGTATCTTTTTTGCCCTAGAAAGCATGGTGCCCCCCAGAGTGCACTGGCTTATAAAGGTCAGGTTGGAGCCCCAGCTTCGGACCTGATGTGTGGTTTTGGGTAAGTCACTGAACGCTGAGCCTTGGTTTGTGAGGACAGGTACCCCTTCTCAGACTTGTTGCAAGTCCTTACAAAATGGGCCTGAGCTTGGGAAGGGAGGAGGAAAGAGAGCAGAGGTAAAGGTCTTACCCACCGTTATATCTCCATGTGGCACAGTACCACCACTTAACAGGTTCTGAACAAAGAAGGGGGGCTGGACAGATGAATAAATGGGAGACAGATGGACAGACAAATGGATGAGGAATGATCTGGGACCTGTAGAAGATAAACTTCACTTTGTTCAAAAGAGTTGTCCTGTCTTTCTGTAAATGGCTCCCTGCTGTCTATTTCTGCCCAAAGAGCACTCACCCTTTGGGACGTGAGTGGAGAGTTAGATCACCCCAGGGTCACTTGGCACCAGGCCTTACCTGGGGTTCTGCCACCCTGGCTAAGTGATCCTTCCTCCCTCACTAGAGGAGTGTGTTCCAGGCATCCCTTTTGCACAGCACACCCCAGCCCTCAGCTTCTCAGCAGAGAGGAGGTAGAAGGTTGCCCAAGTGCGGGGAGCAGCAGAGCCAGCATGGAGCATGCTCTGCTCCCTGCCTGCCGTACTGGAGATGGATGACAGTAATCACAGGGAGGATAATCTGGCCTTTTCTGCAGGGCCCACCTGCTGCTGCTGTTGTCACCCTCATGGTGGAGCCTGCATCTTGGCAGCCCCAGGGTAATAATTAGGGGTGGGGCAGCTCCCCAGCTGGTGTGATATTCAAGGAGGGGCCTGGGGAAGAGGGGGCTGTTGGTACCCAGCCAACAAAAGGAGAAATTAAATGGGCTGTCCTGGGAACCCACAGTTAGCATTTCAACTTCAGCATGAGCTGTGGGTTTCACCAGAGAGGCTGGGCTTTGGTGAATTTCGGCACCCCCTTTCCTCGCCTGTTTATGAGTATAGTTTATTCTGGCAAGGATGGAGGACCTCCAGAAAAGCCACTGAGATATGATGCTGTCGTGCCCAAGCTGGGGGTTTCCAAGGCATCCTGTACAGCATGAGGACAAACACTATGACAGAAAACAAATGAGCCTGGTCCCAGCAGCACCACAGCAGCGGACCCACTCACAGCCTCCCGACAGTGGCCCAGCCCACTGGGGACTCACCTCCCAGTAAGGCCAGGCCGAGTGCCCTCTGAGCATGCTCTGCAGGCTATTACCATGTGTGGTATGTCTGGAATTCAGAGGGAATGAGGGTTTCATTTCGTTTACTATCAGGACTGTTCAAACTGACACTGTAGCTGTGGGGAGACAGCGAGGAAGTACTGACAAAAAAACAACCACCAGATGCTGTGCACTGAGCACTTAATGTGTTTTCTCTCTCCTGTAACCTGAAGTGCACCCTTGAAAGATGGTGTATTGTCCCCTGTACAGCTGAGTAAAGAGAAGGCCGCAGATATTTCATGGCTGGTCCAGCTCTCACTGTTGCTGTGATGGAGATGGGGCACAAGGCCAGGTGTGCTGGACTCTGCAACTCTCTCTGTTTCTCTGCGCTGCTCTGCAGACAGCCAGCATCTCCCTTCAGGAGGTTGCAGAGTTTCACCGGCTCGCTTGTGTGGGAAGATCCCATGAAAGAAGGTCATCCTGAGGCCTCGACATGAGCTTTTCGCAGAAGAACTGAGGAAAGTGGGCTTGCCAAGGAATCTGCTGTCTGGAGCTGAGCAGGGGGTGGTGGGGGCGGGAGGAGAGTAGAGTCCTCAGCAGAGATGAGCTGTAATTTCTGTTCAGCTCAGGAGCTTGCCGAAATGACTTGCCCTTTTTTGGACTTCAGTTTCTTTCAGTAACTATGATGACAAAGAAATAGTACAATTAATGATCACAAGTGGGTTCATAACTGTTTGGGAATGAGTAAAGCCATGGGTCTTGGGAATGGATTCCAGAGGGAGAAACAGCTTCGGAAACACAAGTTGAGAAAATAGAAACCAGCTTGCAAGGAGGGGTGTGTCCCGAGGAATGGCTGGGCCCTCATGTGCATGTGAGTGCATTGTGCCCAGGTGGGTAGGCAGAGTGAACCACCTCTATGGCGTCTCCAGCCTGGAGGCTCTTAAAATTGTTTCTCCATCAGAACCACCCAGGGCCAGACAGTGCCTCCCACAACACCACCCGTCTTTATTACCCATGACCCCGCATGCTATCAAACTTAGGCACGTCTGTGCGACCAGTGCATCCAGGGCCGTGCCAAGGTCAGCGCTGGGAGCTGTCCGCTCTGGACAGGCAAGTGGACAACTTAAAAATGATAATAAAACTGACAAAAATCAGCCTGCTTCTTATTATCATCCTGTCCCGGCAATTCTGAACCACATCAGTGATAAAATACTCCTCCTCCCCAAGGGCAGGCTGCGTGCCCCACACCTCCACCCTGTGAGTGTGCTAGGGTCTGCATTTCCCTGTTGGCTGTTTGCTTGGTGGTTCTCCGATTTCGTTGGGATGGTTTTTTTTTTTTAGCCAGCAGACTGCCACAGCCTGTTTTATTTGTCTCCTGGTCAACCCCATGTTTACTGTACGATTTGAGTTTTTTGTGATTGTCTTTAGGCAGCTACCTTGAGAATGGTGGGAAACCCCAGGAATAGAGGGAGCAAGGAAGGAAACTACTACTTTCCTCCTTTTGTTATTTACTTATAAATGTCACAGAAATATTTCCACTCATTTTTGGGGTTTTTTGGCAAGTTTTGCAAGTGCTTTCTTTTCAGCCGAGGCTTAAATCCAGGGCCTCTCCTGGCAGTGGCCCTTTAAGCAGAGCTGAGGGAGGATGGCAGGGCAGGGGCACGTGGTGCTGCAGAGGTGCGAGTACTGTACAATTTGCTGGGCCCTGACTGATAAATTATTGTGCATCTTCTGTGGGCTCTGACATACAATACAATTTGTCCATGTAGTAATGATGATAGGCTGTCCTGGGCTAATAATCATGGACCCTTTATTTAGCTCCTTCAGCCTTTTAGAGAAATCTTAAGTAACCGTTCACATCCCTTTATCAGTTTTCCACATTTTAGCATTAGTGGAAAAAGTTTTAACCTTGAGAATTTCACTCACATGGGGCTGGGGGTGAGGAAGATGTGTTGTTAAAAGTGTCAGCAAGTGGGAGGATCTTGACATTCTGGGCTAGGATGGCTTTTTCTTGGCCTGCCTCATGGAGGAATGAGATTGTCCAGGGAGACAAGCAAACCCCCGGGTCAAGCACCCAAGTCACATGGCAGATGTGGGGCAGATCCTTCCGGAGGTGAGGTGGAGCTCTGCTCACCCCTCAGAGAGCCCTCTACCACACCCCCATGCTTTTCGTGGGCTTTGGGCCCTTATGCCCCTCCCCCCGCCACCCAGCATGCTAGTCAGTTCAGTCACGTGTTTCACACTCTGCCAAAATGGTTGAGTATTCCTTGCACACTTTTCTATGTCAGAATTATTGGTGGTAGATTGTGTACTTGTAAAGACAAGTATTGTTTCTTTTTCTCTGTAAATTGCTCTGTGTAGCATCTGTGTAGTCGGACCCTACCTGGGACAAAACAGGCTTGAACACTTACAGGTCACTTTTGGAACTTGGTTTTGCACCCTTACTATGAAGCTGTCTGTTGCTTTCTAGCACAGTGCGATTTGGATGGCTGAGAACCAGTATCTGGACAATGTTCTCTTGATTCAAATATACTTCCCAAAAGATGGGACTAACAGTGAGAGGACATGCAAGCATTTAGTCTGCGCATCTGGAGGCATTCATTAGTTCTCTGTTCGGTTTTCACCCTTTGGTAGCCTTCTACTAACCTTTTCTAATAAGCTGTGTCCTTAAATAGGTTGTTTAGATTGCAGATGTTTCTCTTTCCCCCTTTCATCCTTGCAAAGCAAATATGTAAGCCATTTGGGGCAGCCTTTGACACACCCTCCTGTTCCATGAGGTGGAACACCCATGTCTGCAGGCCCTAAACATTCCAGTTGTGTCTGAGCACCTTGGGTGGACCTCAGGGGGTTTCCACACTGAGGAACTTGTTCACAGCAGCCTCGCCTGCCCAGCTCTTCAACCCCAAGGAAAGACCCTGGCCCTTTTCTGTGTTAAGAAAAGCCCTTGCTGCAGAGGGATATGTCCAAGTGGGTATCACAGAGGTTTGTTCTGGGATGAAAGCTGGCATGAAAGGGCTCTGCCAGTGACCAACATTAGAATTAAAGACATGATAATACTAATTAATTTGCTGAGGCCCATGTTCTCTCCATTTATTATTTGTACAGAGATAAAGCCTTAAATAATAGGGCTGGCCTCTTTGGGAGCCCTGTTTTGGAAGGAGGAAGGCAATGTCCTCATTACGGCAAGTAAGATGGATGGTGTTTTGTGACTGTGGCACATCTTCCAAGGACAGTCCAGAGAAGGTGCAGCCTCCTTCGGAGCCAGGCCTGTGTCCTTGGATGTGTGTTTTCTCCTGGCTGAGTGTGGGGAGGCGGGGGGACTGAGGCACATAAAAGAAGAGGAGCATTTTCCAGTGCTTGGTCATCTACTGTCCTGGGCCTGTGTGAACCACGCAGCAGCCACCTTTGCTGGCTGCCAGGGCTTGTGGGTATGACCCTGGCTTCTCTGGCCCTAGCTCTGTCCTCTATGAATGGGGGAGTGTGGGAGTTAAGTCAAAAATTGTTAACCTGGACAGGCTTCAGAGTCCTTGGAGTTCTCAAAACTATATGCAGAATGAGAATGTGCTTCTGGGCAGTTTTCAGTGGTTAAAAGTCCATTGTTTGCATCTGATTCTCAAAGAGGTCCCTTGGACCAAATATTAAGGGCCGCTGAAGGAGGCAGTCCCCAAGGATGTATACTGTTCTTCTAGATCTAAAGTATTGGGGTCACAGAAATGGATGATGGACACTTGGGTCAAGTGCCCCGGAACTAACTGCTTTAAAGCAGTTCACTAAGTGGTCTCCCAGCAGTGTTCCTCAAGTGGGGTGGCTCTGATGTCCAGCAGCTCTGGGGAGCTGGTTTCTCTCCTCAGGTTATTCTCAACGCAAGTCCCCAGGACATTGTATCAGTTCTGGGATAACCTTGAAGACCATCCCTCCTGTTTAGTGGTTTCCTGTAATATGGAACTAAACCTCTCTCCTCAAGCTCACCAGCCACCCTAACTCCATCATCTCTCGATTTCCCGTCCTATAGCTTTCTCTCAGGTAGGCTGATCTGCAGAGCAATGGACAGACAGAGTGTCTCATTTGAAATTTTACTAATAAGTAATAATGAGTTTGACTATAGGGAATGCTTGAGAAAATCTCCCAGAGTACTTGAAGGAATCCTGGGAGAAAATAGAAGCAACTTTATTTGAGAATTGAGCATCTGGGAAGATTCTGAGACTCTGATTCCCAGGGACTTTCCAAGACTCAGAGGCCCTCTCTTCCACTAAGCTCTGCCTCCAGCCGAGTGAACACAGGTTCCTTCTCCTTTGTTTTCCCAAACACTCCCCATGCTTGAACCACAGGTTCTTAACCTGAGGCCCAAGTGGTCTGTAGGTAGAACTGCAGAGGCTCCATGAACTTGGTTGGGAAATAATTAGATCTTTATTTTCACAGACTTCTTACTGAAATGTGTAACATTATTTCTTGGTGAATATCAGCAGCAAGCCACAATGGTATTAGCAGTTTCTGTGACTTTGTCCACCCCTAAAAACTATGCATACTTTCCTATCATGTTACAATGGCTACAGATATCTCAAAAGGATTGCTTCCCTCACCACTGCTTTGAAGTTCTGCTGGTCCATTAGATTTTGTTATTAATACATTAACCAAGAAGCACATATATTTGTATATTGCAAACTTGTCTTTTAAATATTTTTGGTAACTGTATTTCAGCATAATTGGTTTTCTTTGCAATGCTTTATTTCTTTTAAAAACACTATTCTCAGAAGAGAGCTACAGGTTCAGCGGTTCTGCCAAGGACATCCAGATCACGAAAAGGTTGCAGATGGACAGTTCATTTTCAATCCTGTGCTGCTTATGTCTGGCTCATATTATGGGCTGAACCCTGCACTAATATGAGTGTCCGATGGGAGAGACAGAGTTCAGGGAGGGAACAGTTGGGAGCCAAGCTGTGTCTTCTAGGAGTTGAAACCAGTCACATACCCTACAGGGAAAGGTTCCAAACTTGGCAAACCCCAGAATGATTTTGCCTTGGACACTTTTACTTCCTCATTAAATAAGAAAATGACCCATGAGTATTGAAAAGGAACTTGCATCAGTGTGAGACTGACTGACTTAGAGCAGAGCTCACCAGCCCCCTGTCAGCTGTTCCTCAGAATCCCACAGGAGGGAGGGAGCCTCCCGTAATAATCACCCGGATCAGAGCTGGGGCTCTGGGTTACTCAGGGCTTGCCAGAGGCCCCCAGTATGTGGGAGGGGGCAGTGTCTCCATTGGTTAAATCATGACCTCTAGGGTCATCTTGAAGTAGTTTTCAATCTGTAATGCAAGCCCCGGCACTGTCACTAACTCTGTGACTTAGGCAAGTTGTTTAGTCTCTTTGCGCCTCAGCTTTCTCACCCATAGAATGAGATGGCAGGTCACTGAGGTGTGCCTGGCTTGGCATGAGCACTGAGCAAGTATGGCTGTTGCACTGTCACAGCGGATGTCCCTGCAGCATTTGGAAGGCTCAGGAAAAGAAGGGTGGGTAGGGAGCAGTGGAGACTGAAGCAGGGAATCTTATGGCAACATTTAGACTTGGAGCCTAGAACTTTCCTTTTACCTGCTCTTACTGTCAATTTCATCATCATAGCTCCTGGGTGACAAAAGACCAGTAATGTGGCTGCAGCTTTTTGGGTGCTAGGAATGTGTCCTTTCTCCTTGGTTTCTAAGTGATGTGTGTGTACCTTCATGTCCAGTTGAGTGAGAGGTCAGCTGTGACTCAGGAATAAATCCCTAGAGTTATAAATGGAAGTTATAAATTCCCAGACAGAGAGGAGGGGGAGTCAGTGAGACAGCAGAATAAGTTGGGAGTTGTCACTGCTTTGCCTGTAATGATAATGTTCATTGTCGTTATAAGGAAGGATTTTGTATCGGAGCCAGGGTAGGAAAAAGTGTTTTTTCCCATGCCTTCCTGGGCTGTGTTAGACACTCAAACCACGTCAGGAAAAAAAGGAACGAAAAACATACAGCAAGGTACCCTTTGCCCCAGTGGCCTACACAGAAAAAGCAGGGCAAGACAGCCCACTGCAAATGAATGGGCCTAGGGAGCAGAAGAAGAGGGGAAGCCAGGTTCTGAATTTATCTATTGGCTTTAACTTCCCCCTTTAATCACTTCAGAAGAGCCATTCATGCACAGGAAATCTAATTGATTAGGTTTTGCCTCCCAGCTTCCCTGGCTTCTCTTTCTGTCATAGGTGCTAACGAGCAGGGACATCACAGGTCTTTGGTGCAAGGTCCTTAAGAAGTCTTGCTATTGCCACCACCTCTACCTGAAGGACCTCAGCTCAGTCCCAGCAAACTGATAAGGGTCTGTCAGACTTTTAACTCTCAGTCAAGCTACTTTTCCTGGCTTTTTGATCACATACCACACAAGTTAGTAGCAGCACCACCAGGAACACTTACTTCCCCAACCCAAGTTCTCTTGCCTGCAACCTATCTGCTTGTTCTATTGGTCATCGTCTTTCTGTAAGAGTTCCTCATATTCTCAAAGGTGGTCATTACATCTGATTTCTACTGTTGGTCCTCCAGCTGCATGCACAGTTGTGCATCTCTCACCCTGTCTGGGCAAGTCATCCTTTCTGACCATGAACACTGGGCCCAGTTCCAGGAGGTCTCCTAGCATCCTGCTGGCCACTCTTTGTACAGCAGAAGAGGATGGTTATCCTGTCCGGCACGTAGCTCTGTGTCCACCCCACTCTCCCTTCACCCCTGTGCCATGCTTTTCTTTCCCTGGTACACAGTGCTGTTCTTTTTCTCATCTGAGCAGCAAGAGTGACAGGCAAGGGAAGCTAAGGAAGAGTAAGCAACATGGCCAGTCTGAACCTGTGTTACCAGCTTCTTTGAAGTCTTCATTCTCACCTTGGCCTCTCCAGTGCCAGTGAGGGACATGGTGGGGACAGGGCGCTCTGGGGCAGGAGCCTTCAGAGGCCTGCAGGGAAATTCCTTTGCAATCTGAACAAATCCCACTCTTCATCTTAGCAAATACCTTTTACTTCTTAGTACTTTGGAATTTACCACCAAAGCATTTATTCACAGGACAGGTCTGTGCCCCATTTGGCTTTAATAGTCTCTGCTCAAAGCCATCTGGAAAGGGGTCAGAGAATGATCAGCTTCTGGCCTGGGGGCCAACCACTGGGCAAAGGAAAGGAGATGGAGAAAGGCAAGCCAGTGCCTGTTCCCGGGGCTGGAACTCACTTCCAAGGTACTGGAGGCTTACAAAGTATCCATCTGGATTCCCAGAACAAATGAGTCTTCAGACCCATAACAGGTTGTAAGTTGAGTCAGTAGGAAGTGAAGAAAGTGACAGCATGAGCAGTTGCCAACGTGGCAGAGTCATAGTCTCCAGGCTGGAAGAGACTTCAGCGGGATCTGCTCAAAATCCCTCATTTTAGAGATGGGAAAGCCGGCCTGCCAGGCTCACAGGGCTAGGGACTGCAGGACAGGACAGGGACCAGGACTGTTAGCCTGAGTCTTCTGTCCTGTTTCTGCCTCTCTCTGCAAGTGAACCTCGTTCCTAATTTCAGATACAAAAAACAATCGCGACTATCAGCTAACTTCCTCCATTTTCTCAGTAGTCACCAGCAAATAAATGTGTTCTTATACCCACCCTTACTGTGTCCCCCAGAACAGCTAGGACCTACAGCTGTGTTTCTGGCATCCCTCACCCCACCCCACCCTCCCACACTCACTCCATGGCTTTATTTAATCCCTGCCATCTTTTGCCTGGAAAATAGCAACAACCTCTTTGACCAGTCTCTCCGCCTCCCTCCGGTCTTAATCCAATTGCCACGCTGTAGCTAGAGTTACCTTTCTAAAATGCAATCTTGATAAAAATCACTTCTCTCCTTAAAAATCTTAACTTCAATGGCCCCAGTTTCCCCTTAACGTTACCATCAACTCCTTAACATGGCTCACAAACCAGTGGTTTGTGCCCCTGGGTGCACATTAGCAGCACCTGGAGATGATTTACCAGGCACCTGTGCCTGCTTCGTGTGGGGGATCCCACAGCATCAGCCTGGGGGTGGGTGGTGCTGTGCTGCCACTGGCTCAGGAGAGCTACTCAGTCAGTTTTCGGGAATTTTGCGGGGGCGGGGGGTGGTTAAAACACAACTGCTATAAAAAATGAAATTAGAGAAGCTTACAGTTAAATAAGTTATATTAAAACAAAGGTCATAAACACTCAGAATTCATCACTCCGTGATGATTTTGCTACATTTTTTTGCTAGCGTTGCTCCTGAGGTTATTTACACCAACTGTACCTGGGTGGCAGAAACGCTGCAGAACAGCGAGCTGTGCGTCTCTTTCCCAGTCCGTCTTCACTGGCTTCTAATTGGAAGCCTGAAATCGGCCACGGTGGGAGTATTCATACTGTGAAAATTGGTGAATGCTACAAATCAGGGCCCCCTCCCCGACCCAGTTAAACTTTTCTAGCACTGGGTGGGGCCTGGGTACTGACAGAATTTTTTGAAGACTCCCAGCTTATTCTCATGAACAGGCAGAGTTGAGAACCTGCAGCCAGGATCCGGCTCCTCACTGCCTCTCCAGCCTACCCTGTTAGAGGACTCCTCCCTTCCCTCAGCCTCCATCAGTCCAGCCTCACAGGACCATGTGCCCGTTATTTCAGGCCCAACTATGTCACGTTATTTCTCGTTTCTGAATTTTTATTCCTCGACCTGCTGCCTGGAATGCCTGTTGTTTCCTTGTCTCTCTAGCCAGCACCTCTAGGTTTTCCGTAATGTAACCCATAATTTGTCCCATAGGAATCCTTTCCTAGTGCCTCCCCCACCCCCCGGGCTACCACCCTGCCTCTGTGACCTGTACATATTCCCATTGTGGTTCTTACAGAATTTTGTGGCATTATCCACTATCTGTATCTCCTCTTCCACCATTAGACAGGGAGCATCTTGAGGGCAAGGCCAGGACCTGCTCATCTGCAGTCCTGGTCCGAGGCCACATGGGTGACCTCAGCACATGCTGAATGAATAAATGGATAGATGAAGCCATGTCCCTGGACCCTGTGCAGTGCTCTGCCCTCCAGCACCTGGCTGACCCAGCCTTTCCCTGCTCCACACCTATGACTGGACTATGCTCTGCCCTGCTGCTGTGAAGCACCGTATAAGGATTGCTCTCACATTTTTTTTACTTATAAGACTTTTACTCCATTCGTTATTTGCTCGATAACACCAACATTACTGTGGGCATTGGGGACTGCCTCACAGAACCTGCAGCCATGTGACTCCGAGGAGAGGGAAAGTACTGATCATTGACTGGGTAAGTGCTGCAGAATGGAAGGCACCTGGCTCTGGGCTTCTCGCCTGGCCTGTGGCTTACATACAAGATTCCCAGAGCAGATGAAGTCTCCAGAGCAGATGAAGTCTGGCCAGACACCTGAGGAAGGGGGTGTGTATGGAAAGATGTTCCATGAGGCTGGAATATCCTAGTTCAGGATTCCATATCCTGAGAGAGCTTAGCAGGTTTAAGTGAAAGAAGTTGATTCATAACATATTTGGGGGTGAATAGTGACAGTTGAGGCTGGGAAATCAGTCAGGGACCAGGACCAGAAGGGTCTGGGAAGGTATTTTCAGGTCTCTTGGTTCTGTCCTCGAAATGGTAGAATACCCCTAAAAACATAAAGCAGGGGAGCCCCACCATCAGATCTGGGTTTACAAGAACTCACTTGCAGCTGTGGTGCAAGAGACAAGACAGGACAGGAGACCATGTCTTTAGTAGGGGACGGGGCTGTTGGGATGGGTAGAAGGGAATGGATTCAAGAAGCAGAACCATGGGACATGACAACCGGATTTGGTGGTGAGGTGAGGGCAGTATGAAGGCTCATTGGAGAGGCAGGGGTTGCTGGTCGGTTCATGGGCTCATCTTTGGGTTTGTGCAGTTGGTGTGTCTGTGACATACTCAAGTGCAATGATCAAGGAGGAAGTTAGGTTTTTGGATCCGGAACTTAGAGGAGAGAGGTGTGGGAGAGAAATACAGACTGAGGGTCATCCACTTACAGATGGTAACTGAAGCCATAGGAACCAAGGCTATCGCTGTCCAGGAAGAATGGAGTAAGAGATGCAGAGAAAACCAGGAGAGTGTGAGGTCATGGGAGCGGGGGAAGGCATGTTTGGAGGAGTGAGTGGCAACAGGGTCCCATGCTCCTGCTGATGGGAGAGGTCAATAAGAGAAGGACTGAGGCATGGCCACCGGATTCAGAACATGCCAGTCACTGGTGGGCTCAGCCAGACTGTTGGTGGAGTGGGGAGTGAGTAGAGGCCAGGATACACTGCACTGGGTAGGTAGGAGTGAGATGATGGAGGCAAGCTGGTAAACTCAGGACACAGGGCTGGCAAAGAGGGGTGAGAGAAGGCAGTATATGGAGGAGAATTTTGTAGCATCAAGGAAGGTTTTCCGGTTTTGTTGCTTGTTTGTTTTTAAGTAGAAGAAGCAAGCTGGCTGAATTTAGAACAAAAAGGAAGATTATGAGCCTTCCCTCTGAACAAAGGAGAGTGACCTTTTATATGATCAGTGTCGTTCTGTAACCCTGTGTCTGACCTGATAGACATTTAGAATTGTCAAAGTGCTTAGCCTCATCTCATTGATTACTGCTTCTACAGATTATTCATTGCCTCTAATTGCCCACACTTTGGACCTTTATTTTTCTTTTCCTTGGCAGAGTTTTTAAAATAAGCCTCATGTCACTGGGTTTTTGGGGGGCCTCATTAGTTCCAAGTGTTGGTGCTCTGTCCTGGCTTCTGCTCTGTTCTCCAGAGTAGGAAGTCCAGAGTAGGGAATGACTGGGGTGGGCAGGGCAGCTAGAAGACTCTTGACACCGCAGGATTGGGATGGTCCTGAACTAAGGCAGGGCCAAGGATGAGAATTTGACAGTAGAAATGATGAGACTTAGTGCCTGGCATGAGGGTGAGAACCGCTGAGGTATCAGGATGTGAGGAGTCTACTTTGAAGTCAAAGAAGGTGAGGCTTCTGTTCGATGAGCTGTGGAGTGATACGGGGCGGGTCTGGCGTTACTGAAGGCAGCTGGGAGCACGTGTTTAGGTGCTTATGGTGCATCCACACAGAGACGCCCATCGCATCTCTGGGCCTGGGGCCGAGGGGACAGATTCTTACTGCAAATGCTGATTCCTCAGGGAACTGATTGAAAACATTGTGGTAGATGAAGTTAGGCAGGGAACAACTGGCACTGAGAGGAGCTGGGAACTGAGGGTTGATCTTTGGGAAATGCCAAACCACAAGGAAAGGGAACCAGGAAAGGGAACCAGGAAAGGCTTTTCAGAGGGAGCAGTTAGTAGGGCGGGAGAGACTGTCAAGGAAGCTGGGAGAGAAAAACACTCAGTGACACCAGTGGTGACCAAGGAGAGGCCACTGGGTCTCAGAACTAGATGGTCATTTTGGGATCTTTAAAACAGCAGTTTAACCATGTGATTGGGCAGGAGCCATGGTTTGAGTCGGGTGGGTGGAGGGGAAGAGGGAATAGCAAAGTGTAGCCTGCTCCTTTAACGTTGGAGATGCGGCAAAAGAGAAAGTTTGAAGTTTGAGGGTGAGCCAGGGTTTAACAAAAAGCATTTCCTTTCAGGTCAGTGGAGTCTTAAGGAAGTCCCTTTTTACAGAGAATTCTTAAAGAACATCTACTCTGGGCTCTTTGGTGTAATGGAGACTTGACTCTGCCCGCTAGACCTGTGCTCTCCAATGTATCAGCCACTGGCAGATATGGCCACTTAAATGTAAATTAGTTGAAATTAAATAACATAAAAAATGTAGTTCCTCAATCTCACTAGCCATGTTCGTGGCTGCCGTATTGGATGGCGTACAGAGCACTTCCATCGTCACAGAAGTCCTCTTGGGCCGCATTGCTGTAGACTTCACCACATTTGATTATTTTCGCAGTCCTGCCTTTTAGAATTCTGTATGCTATCAGTGTTAATCTGATTTCCAAACCTAATTCTAAAGTGAGAGAAGCCAGATGATATTTTAATCCGATACTCTGAAGAATTGTTATAATTTTAAAGTCAACACTATCCCCAGACATCAACCTAAAAAAAAAATTGTTTCATAATGTTAAACAAAAGAGAGGGAGAGAGAGAAATGTGAATAAATGGATTATTCCTGATGGACCATCTATTTACAGCATTTTTATAGTTACCATCAAACTATTTCCGTCTGATTATTAGCCTTTGTGCATATACAGTAACTTCATTTTTCTAATTTTTTTTTTTTTACAGTTATGAGCTCATTAGAAAAATTTGGCAACATAGTTTGTTCCTTCTAGGAAGCTAGAGAGCCCTGCTAGCTTCCCACCTGTCTGGGCATTTTCGAGCAGGCCTTCCGCTGTGGGGATTGAATGCATCTAATTTGCTGGCTCCTTGGGTGTATGCATCGGGTGGTGGCAGATTTCTGAGAAACCATTGTGTCTGGGCACAGACCCAGAATACTTCTCATTTCTCCCTAAACTACTTTCCCCTTTATCCTTCAAAGGGAATTTGTCTTTGGGCAATTTTATGTCTCCAAGATGATTGTGTTTGAAAGGTCTTTCCATTGTTGTACGTGCAGAGGACTTGGACACAGGCTGGAGAAGTGTTGCTGATGCCCAGGTGGGAGACAGAAGGTTGTACCTGAGGAGATGCCCAGTGGCCCTTACCTAGGGGAGGAGAGCACATTGGCTGGATTTTCTCAGGGTTAGTCCTGCCCCACATGGTTGCATTCATGGACATATTCAGCAGAAATGTGGCAACCTGAGAGCATTACTCTATGTCCATCTGGCCTTCATTAGTTTGCTTAAACTCCTAGGGCAATCTAATAAGACCACTGCGACATTGCTTGCTGTTAACCCTCTAATATTAGTCCTCACAGCCAAACACTGCCCCACACTTCAGACCCCCAGACAGACAATGCGCTTCAGCCTAACTCACCCTGGTAGCCTCTCCTGGATTTAACAGCCTGTGAAAGTGCGCTACCTTACACTGAAGCTAAGGCTGCAACTTCATCTTCCCCAGAAATCTGGCACATTGGGAGAGTCCAGGCCCCCAGACCAATTAAGAGGCTGCCTGAAAAACAGGAAGCCTGGGCTGAGGAGGCTTCTTTGAATGAGTAGCAGAGGGCCAGGCAGTGTGTGAGTGACTTCCAGCTCTAGACCCAGACATGGGCTCCCCGCACCTGGCCTGGGCCTCATCACCTGCTTCTCCAGGGAAAGCCATGACACTCAGTGGTAGGGATAGGATACAGGCTTCCAACTGCTGGAATCCTCGTTTTCTGGCTCTGCCATCAACTAGCTGCATCACCTTAGACAAATGATGAGTGTAAAGGGCTTTGCAGTCTGATAGCTCACATCTCACCTCCACCCCTTGCTGGCTATATGGTTTGGGGCAAACCACTGAACTTCTCTAAGCCTGTTTCTAGTATGTAAAAGATGATAGAAATACTTACTTTGCAGCATTGTTGTGGAGATTAAATGATGCATATCAGATGTCCAAAATTGATGCTCAGTAGATGTTAAATTTCCCTTATTCTCTCAGGTTAAACTCCTTGTTGGGTCCTGGTTTTCTTACCTGTAAGTTTATAAGATCTAAAATTCTGTCATTCCAACAACCCATCAGGATAGTGTCTGCATCTCTAAATGAGACTGAAAATGGCACCTGGGAAAGAAAGAAGCCACACAATTTGCTCAAGGCCCCAGGTGAGCCACAGGTGGGCCAAAGCCAAGGCCAGCTTTGGGCGGTCCAGTGCTGTCCTCTCCCTGCCCCTGATGTGGCTTCTCTCTACTATGAACCCAGGAACCATGCCCTAACTCCTGGTCTACCTGGTCACAGCCATGGCAAATACAGGCTTCAAAATGTTAGGGGCTCAGAAAAATAAAAGTAACGTGACTAATAAAATAAAAATGTATCTATTTCTTGAGACTTTATTTTCAAGGGAAGAAGTAGAACAAACCCGAGGCCTTCTCCCACCAAGTAGACCTGTATACATTAAAGCTTTTACTTTACCTATAAAATAAACAGGTCCCCTGCTGCCTGGAGAAAATGGACATCTTCTCTCCTTGGTGGAGATGACATCATCTCACTTACTGTATATATAAATGTGAAGTGGTTTTAATACTGTAAAGCCAGGGGTGGGGTTCTGGAAGGCCTCTCCCCTGGGCCCACCCAAGCAAGTCTGCAGATAGGCAATGGGGAAGGGGCAGGACCAAGCAGGAAGGGCTCCAGGAGAAGGATGGGAGCCTACCTTCAGAGAAGACTCAGCGGGTAATGCCAACCCAGTCTGTAGCTGGTTAGAAGTCAGAGTGGTTCATTTTCCCATTGATAACTAGGCTAGCTATACCATGAACTGCCTCCGAAAAACCAGTCTGAGGTTAGACTTCAATTAGAATCCAAATTCTGCACTGTCAACTTGTCTAATTCCACATATTTGTAGTTTGTATTTGTTGTCTTTTTTTCTTAGTTTCCTAGTGAAATTTGCATATGAAAATTCCCAGCTTTATTTTAGCTGAATAAAGGCAAAGAGATTTTTTCCTGACTCTTAAGATAGAGGGAATCAAGTGCGCCCCTAGTGGCCATAGGTAGTAGCTACAGGGAAAATGAACCCAATGTCCCCCAGTGTCCTTGGAGAGGTGGTTCAGGAGACTGTAGATTTTCCCGGCTAGAGCAGTTTTTTTCTTCCTATCTGAGGTTTACCAGATATACCTTACAAGGCAGGACCTCTGTGTGCATCACTGAGTCCTATGATTTGAGAAAAGGTAGGCAGCAAACAGGGACCTCTTTTGCATTTGTATCAGCCCAGATCTGAGCCAAGTGAGCAGTTACTCATACTCATATCTGCCTTTTATTGAGAGCTTAGAATGTACTGACATGTATTATGTTATTTAATTGAAGCCAAGTCAGATATTAGGCTCCCCAGTTTTCAAATGGAGAAACTGAGGCTAATAAGATTAATTTGTCAGGATTGCATAGTGAGTAGATAACGGTCTGACTGAATGGAACCTGAGTGCCAGCCCCATGGTCTGCTCTCCTGACAGTGAACTTCAGCAGTGGATAGCCCTGGTCAGTTGAAGAGGTTCAGCAGACACAGGGGGTGCATGTGAATGGTATGTTTGTACATCTTAGCTGCTGAGTCCAACATAGGAAGCATTGTAGGGTGCTGAGCCAGTTTTGTATGTTTTAGTGACCTGCAATCACTCTCCAAGGCTTCTGAGGGAGGGAACAGCAGAAAGAGGTGAAGAGATGGGTCCCTTTGGGAAATGTGGAAATATTTGCAGCTTGATTATTCCTGAGAGTATTAATAGCAGAGCTGTTTCTACTCCCTTTCCAAGCCTGAGGACAAAAAGGTCTGTCCAAACAGAGGTTTTGGAGTTCTTTTCTTTGTGCTTGGGGGCAGGTAGAAAGACAGTCCAGCCCAAGCAGAGTGCTGGGCAGGCTGATGGGGCCTGCTGCCTGGGGAATGTGCTGAGCTTTGATTCAGCTGAGCAGAGGCTTGCTGCCCAGGCCTGTGGTCCTCCAAGACACCAGCTGAGGATCCTGAAACCTAGGGCCCCTGTGAACAGGGTGAGTTGTTGTCACCAGGACTTGCCCTGTCACCACCTATTAAATTTTCTGGGGACCCAGCTGCCCCAGCCTGTGGCCACATAGCAGCCTCTTCCTGGCCAAGAGCTCTGGCATGCAGCTAGGCCTCTCCAACTATTTAATGTTTCATTAGTGGTTTTCCAAAGGCATAGGTCCAAGCTTGGCTGAGGCACGCCATTCGGAAGTACGTGAACACTTAATAAAACCAAACTGTTAAAGGATCCCAAACCTAGGAATCTGGTCCCTTGGAAGTGCAGGCTGGAGGCCTGGGGAGGGCTGCTGCATTGTCTCAGCTCTTTCTTCTCCTGGATACTTCTGCTGTACATCTGTCTCTCTTGAGTTACTTAGCCTGTTGTTAGTAGCTGTTAACTATTTGGGGTTCATGAACTACTTTTTATATCTGATGAAAGCTTTCTGCTCTCTCCCCAGAAAAATGTACCCACACATATGAAATGCCTCATTTTACTTAGAATCACAAGGTGTTTACCAAGCCACCCTCTAAAAACAGGTCCCCATTGAGAACCCCTGTGCTAAACAGCAGCTTCCAGGATTAGACACAGGAGACTGGAGTGTTGTCTCACAGAGAAGAGTAAACAGGGTTTTGTTTCTGAAATGCCAGAAGGCCTTGACTTGCAGAATGGATCCTAAGTCACAAGAATCACCTCGGACTTCACAGGCAAGAATGGGAGCTCAGTTGAGTGACAGGCCCCTCTAGGGAGAGTCACTCCAGGGCCATTGTTCAGAGTCCCCAGGTTCTTTAGAGGTCTGGGAACAAGTCAGGTACAGCATTGTGGGACAAAGGATGGTTTTCAGCTGTTGCTAATGTCTGCTACTGAGAGAAACACAAGCTGTGCAGGGAACACAGCGGCACTCAGATGCTGATTGCTGTCGACTCTGTGGTCCTGGCAAGTCTGGAATCTATGGCCCTGTAAATGGTACCAAGTTTGTGTTTGCAGAGGAATTAAACTGCACAAAGTAGGAGCTCAATAAACTAAACAGGGCTGATGGTAGAGATGGTGGGAGTAGCAAACACACCATGTTACAGGTGAGTGGTGTTGGTGTCTACAGAGGGTTTCCTGCTGGTTTCTCAAGCCAGGAGCCTTTCAAAAAATATGTATTCTCCCCCACCACTCACCCTGAGCTTTTGATTTAGGGGGAGGTAAGGGCAGTGGGGAGAAAGCATAGTTAGGTGTTTGGGCAGCTAGCTGTGTCAGATGGCATAATTTGTCCCCCAGGTGAGCTGCAACAGGTGCCCTTGAGGGACAGAAGGGGCTCTGAAGTGTGAGCACCCCAAGGGCTGGCCCAAGGGTCCTCCTGCCCAGTCCCTGAGACTGCAATTCCTGAATCTCTGCTATCTGCCCAAGGACAGGCTCAAGGTTGAGGCAAACTCAGGCAGGCTGGAGAGGCAGTTAGGAAGAGGCTGTTTGGCCTTTTCCAAAGGGTGGGGGAGGGCTTCTCCCTTTTGTGCTCTAAAAAATAATGTATTCTTTTAAAGTCACATTTGCATCTTCTAGTTCCATTGCCCTTGGGCAAACCCCAGTAATGGAGCCTAATGAGTGCCCTGAGGGCCCCTCCCTTCAAAAATCCCCAACACTGTAGTCTCCTGGACAAGAAAACTGTGTCAAGCTTGACTTTGTGAAGTTTGTATTAGAAAAGCAATAGGTATTTTTTTTTACCTGTACATATAAAGTTATCACACTGAATAAGCTTTTCCAAACTACATGCTGTATTTGGATAGATGCCTCTGAAAGACTGTGTCCCTCTCCTTTAAGCATCCTGAGGTATTTAGCTGCAAACAAGGGCCTGGGAGGAGGGACGTGGCCAAGACTTGGGCATGAGTGTGGGTATCTGATTGTGTTTAGTTGTGGGGAGCACATGGAGCCTTTTCTTTCTTTTCCACATTGTCTCCTGTGCTCAGGTGAGCAGAATTGGCCACAGCTGGTCTGTTGCTGTCTACATGAGCGATGTC
Source organism: Anoura caudifer (assembly GCA_004027475.1). Classification (NCBI taxonomy): domain Eukaryota; kingdom Metazoa; phylum Chordata; class Mammalia; order Chiroptera; family Phyllostomidae; genus Anoura; species Anoura caudifer. The sequence goes on along the minus strand of PVKU01000570.1, from coordinate 285,547 downwards.
ACCACTTTTGCCAGCCTCCCCTGACCATTAGACACTCACAGATATTTTGCCAAGGTGTCTGACTGCTCTTGATGTTTTCTAAACAGATGGTCTTGACCTTTGTAAAGGGAAGGACAGTGAGGTTGGGTGACTCTAAACAAGGGGGCAGAGCTCTGGTTTGTGGGTCAGGGGACCTGACACTTGGGAACTAGGTGGCTTCTGAGTGCTGCATCTTCTTATGTGAAAGTTGGATAGCTTGGGTCCTCCACACCTTCCACCGTTGCCTTTCTTGGTTGAGATTCTGTCTATGGAAGCACTAAAATGTGCCATTCCAGATTTGAAGAGAGTTGCCTGGGCTATTCATAAGCTGCAGAAGGAAGCAGGGATGTGCTGGGTCCAGATAAAAGGGCAAACAGGCTCTAGAGCCCTACCGAGTGGGTCCTGGACCAGACAGCTGGCAGAGCCACCAGGGGAGAAAACTGAGGAGACTGGAGGCAAGCCCCTGCTCTCACTCAAAGCCGTGAGAACAGAAAGGGTTCTTAAAGCTGTGGTGGGGAGGCTGGAACAGCAATCCTGGGGGCAGGCAGGGAAAGAAACTCCCTGAGAGAGGCTGACAGCTCCGGGTCCCAGAGTATCAATAACTGTGCGCCAGCCATACTTCGACTGATTCATAGGATCTTATTTCTAAAATACAAACTTGATAGTGCAGTGTCCCTTTAAGAAGACTTCAGTGACTCCCATAGCCCAAGGAACTGTCTTTGTTCCTGAGCACAATATTGAAGGCCCTCAGACTGCTGGCCTGCTCACCCTACTGCCCCCCATACACAGCATGCGCCTTGCAGCCAATCAAAACCACTGCCCTTTCTCAAACCCCCCCTATGCTCTCGGCACACACTGTTTGCTCTACCTACAATGCCCTTCTTCACTACCCATGAAGGAGCGACTCAGATGTCACCTCTGTAGCGTAAGCCTTCCCTGGTCCCCCTGGCCTTCCTGGCCCTGCGTGGGTAGTACTGTTCTCGTGAGCTCACAGATCAGTTCTCTTCTGCATGTGTCCTGGCTCCACTAGGCAGAGAGTGCCCAAGCAGGGTCCACATCGATCTCCTCTTGTTCACGAGCACTGTGCCTGACTTGCAGGAAGTGCTGGGGAAACACAGGCTGACCAGCTGACTCTAGCTTCGTTTGCCTTGCCCCGTGATCTTGTACTCTGGACTGATGTCCATGTCTCGTTTCCATCTCCAAATCACTACTCTTAGACCAAATGGCCATTTCCTCGTGGGGACTCATAGGAGCCTTCAGTGTCTAAGTGAGTAGGCAGAACCTGCAGCCTGACCCTCTGTCACTGCATTAGTGGCCTGGCTTGTCAAGGTGGGCCCAGCACCCCACATCATGCAGGCTGAGCAGTGTGCAAGGCTCAGAGATGCAGTAAGTGAAGGATCCACTGAGCCAGAAGGAGCCTTAGGGCTACTGCCTTGGGCCAAAGGGGAAAAAGGCCTCTAAACTATCAGTTCCCACCCCTTGCCATCCTGTCATTCTTGCCCATCATCACAGTGGGCTCTCCTCTGACGTGATAAACAATGAACTGGCATCAATTTCTAATCTCTGTCTCTCTCCAATTGCCCTGCTGACATCCTCAGGAAGAGTGAGAGGACAGCTGGTTGGAGCCAGCCCCCGAGGAGGACCTCAGCTGTCCCCTAGCAACCTGCTTGAAGAGCACCAGGGGTGGACTGTTTCTGTCTCAGTGCAGCTTCTCTCCCTGAAGTTTAAAGCATTGGGGTTGAACCAGTCAAGTGGGGAGAACTTGCACACTGGACTGAGCAGACAGGGGTGGCAGAGGGAAGGTTTTGTTTTACAGGGAGCTTAAGAGAACAGTGACTTGGCTTAAGGACCTGTCAAAGAACAGAACATGCAAATAAGGGAAACAGACAAGCGACAGGCTGCTGGAGTGGAAATGTCTTGGGGAAATGGGAGAACAGAGGTGTGTTTAGCCAGTTTTGTCTCACTAAGCAGGATTGTTATTAGTGATGTTGACTGCATTATCCCAGCACCCAGAGGGAGGTGAGTTACATCACTGCTGAAGCTGATTAGATTGCAGATTATTCAGGGAGTTGACAGCAGGTCTGAAGATATGCCTGGAGCAAGCAGCAGGGTGGTGGGCAGCAGGGCGTGCAAGGTGGGAGGTGCCCTTGGCCAGGGAGGGCGAGTGGCCTTGAAGCCCCACAGCTTCCCCAGGAATGGCAAGGCCTGCACTGTGGCTCGGAGGCTGCTGTGGGGAAGCAAGAGCTCCTTAATCTGGAGCCCAAGGAGGGTTCACAGCACAGGTCTAACAGTGTATTTGACCTTGAACAAGTTACTTGACCTTTATGACCTGTAAGGATCTTCTTACTGAGGAGGGCATAGAGGCTCCAAGGGATTGTTGAGAAGACCAAGGGAGATAAGTGTGGAGAGCTTTGTGGACTGGCAGCAAGCCGGAGGCCTTCCGACTCCTTAGTGAGAGAGAACTGGGAAGCCGCCTGCCAGGGTATTTTTGAGGACCTCTCACCCTAGTGCCCGGTGGTCCTTCCTGATCCGGGGCCAGAATGGACAGAGTCCTTGTCATTAGACAGTTCATTCCTTTCTGTCTTTAAAGCGTGGGGGCCTCCTAGAGCCTTCCATTTAGCCTCAGAAGTAATCTGTTAGGAGCCAGCATCTCAGGGTTGGTAACTCAGAAGCAGAGAGACATGTCCTGGGGGAGGTAGGAGGTTGCCCCAGCCCCAGCCTGCTCCACAGCCTCTCCCGAGACCATGGCACTCCGAGCTTCCCTGGCTCCTCTTGTCACCAGAGCACAGTTACTTGGGCATCTCATTTCAGCCAGGATAGTTGGAGAGATCAGGTGTCCAAACGTTGCCTGGGTTTAGGGGAAGCCAGTGGTTTTTAGGCTCCCAGATTCATCAGTAACGACTCTGAGATGGCATCTCAGTGCCCTAGGCCACAGAATCCAGAAAAATGGAGTTTTGTCTACAATATGACCCATGCCTCCTCCCCACATGGGTTTACGCTCTGCTTATTAAAGAGCTGCTCACAAAGACCTCAGATTGTTAGGAACTCAGAAAAAGCTTGCTTTTCCGATTTGGAGCCCTGGCTTTCCTGTCTCTTGGCTTTTTGGAAATGTTAGTGCAGAGTGTCTGCCTTTCAGCCCCAGGGGTTTGATCCCCCTTGCAAGGGCTTTAGGAGATTTAGACAATGGGTCTCACAGCAGCAGTGGGAATTTCCTTCTAGAAAGTGAAAGCCAAGGGTCTGGGTTCCTGAAACTGCATTACTGAGCATGCGTTAAGGACCTGGTACTCTATCTCATTTATTCTTCATTTCAATGCTGTGATGTTGGTAATGTTAAGCTCATTTTACAGAAGTGAGAACTGAAGCTTGGTGAAGTTCAGTAACTTGCCCATACGACTCCTCACTGCTAGACTTGGATTCAAACTCAGCCTCATTTAGCTCTAGCCTTACCCCAAAGGCCAAACCAGAATGAGGAATAGCTCACTGAGAAGTAGGTTTCAGGTGGCTTCTAGAAGCAGGTGTAATGTGGTCCATACAGTCTCCATCTCTTCTACAGGTTATCATCAGTAGTAAAAGTATGCTATTTGGAGTCAGAGGGACCTGGGTTTGAGGGTCAGCTCCTTCATCCACTTGCTATTTGTATGACTTGGCCTTGCTGAGCCTTGGGGTCTTCATCTGTAACATGTTAACCCTAATAGAGCTGCTCTGAATATTGAACAGAATAATGCAAATAGAGTTCTCAGCATGATGTCTTCTCTGCCCACCCAGATTAGCTTAGGGTCCCCACTACGCACCCACAGAACTCTCTGCTCTCATGTGATGCACTATTTCCTCTTACCCATTTGCCTCCTCCTCAAGTTACCAAAGACCAAGTGCCCCGTCTGGCCTGCTCACTGTTGAGTCCCCAGCCTGACACTTGGTCAAAAGTCAGTAAATATTTGGTTGCTAATTATTAGCTAAAACTATGATTGCTATTGTTTCTTCTGCTCTGAAATCCTACTTTGCACTTGAGCCTGATGCGTCATCCCCTTCTGCCCTGCCTCTGCCCACCATGCCCAGGCACCTCCCCCTCTTAACCTTTTCTCCCAGGTTTCCCACCTGGAAAAGTGAGAACTCTCTGTATACCTCTTCTTATCTAAGTCTCTCCCAGGGACTTCCTCATGACGTTCAGAGTAACTGGGGTGCTCTTGGTGACATCTCAGGGCATGGTACAGGACAGAATTATTCTCTCACTACTTAGTGCCTGCGTGTTTTTGTCTCTTCAGCCCTTTTGTGTCTGTTGGACCTCCTCGTGGGGTGTGGGGGTGGGGTGGGAACATGTTCTCCTGCCTCCACCAGCAGGCCCAGTGCCAGGCTGAGTGTGAGGAGGCTCTCGGGAGCACTGAGTCTGCTGGGTGGTAAATATGGGTGCTCGCAACTCAATTTTAAGGTGCGTTACGTGGGTGTGGGGGATCACCTTTCAGTTTGTTTCCTGCCTATTAGACACTTCATGATCAAGGTTAAAAGAGTGGTTAAATTGTTTTTTGAAGAAAGGGCTAACATTTGGGCTAAAAAAAAAAAGGGCCTTTTTGTTTTCATGCTCCATCAGTATCTAACCATGCATCCCAAAATATGTATTTGGCACTTGGCTACATATGGTCCTCTGGTAGGCACAGAATCAAATAAGATTAGCAGGCTTGTTGATTAGTTTCAAATTTAAGAATTCAAAACAGACACACCAATGAGGACTTAAGTTGTTTTTAAAGATGAACGAAATAAAATTTATTATACTGATATTCATAAGACACACTTGTAAAACAGACACCTTTTCATTTCTGTGACCTCATCTGATCATCATAACCAGCCTACAAGGTTGATAAGCAGGACAGGTCTGCATGGGGTGTACGTTAGAGCTAGCAGACAGGGGAGCAACCAGAATCTCTGCCCCCAATTACTGGGTGATGCATCAGTGATGAAGGACAGAGTCTAGAGCTAGACTGTCTGGGTGTGAACCCTGGCTCCCCAACTTTTTAGTTTTGTTTCCTTGACAGTTATTTATGCCTTATGTTTCCCATCTTTAAAATGGGTAGAATGGTACTACTTCTAGGATCATTATGAGGATTAATTAATATCCACAAAGCAAGTATTAACTTATATGCCTGACATATAATAAGCACTGAATATTTATTCAATAAAAATACACACCTTGATGTGTATAAGGGGTTCTTTATATTTTGTCATCTCTAGTATACCTCTGAACATAGCCATTATACAAAGGAAGGGAACAAAGTGTCCCTTAGTTTTTAAAGGAGGCCCCAGATGTGGGTGAGCCTCCTGAGGATGAGAGCCTGTGATCTGAAATCCCTGCCTAAAACATCACGATGTCCTCTGTGCATGAATATTTCTTGTCCGTGTCTCTGGACAGAAAGCAGGAACACAAGCTGAATTACAGTGTCTCGATAATAAGATGTCTGTGTGAGTTGCACGTGCTGGAACATCCTGCTTGAGAAAAATCTCGATTTCCAGCCTGGTTCTATGGCTTACCCAAAGCTAGATAATTATCCAAGCAATACCTGACCTTTCTGACTGTTTATCTTATTGGCTGGCAGCACTCCAGGCTTTTAATGTTAAGCCTCTCCTCTTGTTCCTGGCACTTTGAGGATGATAATGAAGTGAAGGGAGAGTGTTGTGTGCAACATGTCTGGGTAGGCACCTCAGCCGGAGAGCTCAGTTTGGAGGGGCAATGCCATGTGCTTCTAGGTGTCAGAGCCAGGCCCCACATGGAGCTCTGGAGAACAGGAGCCAGCCAGCTGGAAGAGGAAGGCAGGAGGTGCCATTGTAGGCAGTGTGGATGTGGAAAACAATGAGCTTGGGTTCCTGGGCCTTACTCTGCCACTTACTGCTGTGGGCCTTAAACAAGGCCCTTCACCTCTCTGAGTCTCAGGGCTCCTGTCTGGGGAAAGGGTTCTGACTACTTCACGTGCAAAATTTATAAATCTTACGCATTACGCTGATGTTGTTATACACTGGAGACAATGGGTGGTATGCTAGCAATGGCTTTCCACCCCCAACCAGCCTTGTGGGATCAGTGTCCAGGAGCCTCTGTGGCTTGGTCCCAGGGGCCACAGGAAGGTTCTGTGGCACCACCATCACCAGAGCATTGTTGCCTTCAAGGATTTATTCTTTGGGTCATTATTTAAGCCATTATCAATTACTAGAATACCTTATGAGTAATAAATTAATTAGATTTTTGCCCCACCATTTGACCCCCTGCTAGGAGTAAGGTTGGGTTTTTTTGTTTGATTTTTTGAGAGGGGTGAGAGTTGAAAGGGACAGCCAGACCATGAGGGTGTTGGAGTTAGGGGAAATTAGAATGGCCTTGTGGGGGCAGGGGAGAGGGACTTGAGTATCTAGGTGGCAGCACAGAGGCACATGGAACCAGAATATAGGACTGGAGTAATAAAGGAGAAACCACAGTCTTCTCAAAGTTTCCGAGAGGTCTACCTGTTTTCAGTACTTTTAACTCCTTTCTGATCAGTGTTTCAGCCTCCCCAAAATCAAGTTGAAGCAGATGCAACTTCAGGCCCAAGATTTATCTTGTATTATTAACCTCTGGTCTTGCCACAGAGCTAACCACCTGGGTAGGTTTGCATTCACTCATCTGTGGAGGGAGTAGAAGGGGCTGTAGCAGGAAGGTGTGGGAGGCAGAGTGAGGTTGGTGTTTTTGAGGACATGGAGAAGGTGGGATCTGGGGCAACTTGGTCACAGAACAGCAGGCACATTGCTCCCACACTGGCACTGTGTCTCAGACAACCATCCCAAGTCTGCTTTCCCTCCCCTCCCTTCCCTTTTTTTTCTTTCATTAATTTAAACTTTTTTGATTAAGTGACAGCTTTCATCACTTCTGGCAGCTGCTGAGAGACAAGGTAATTTATAGATGCAATGACACTGTATGATTAGGACAAGTACAGTAAATAACAGATGAGAAGATGACTGTTAGCACCTGAAGCCCCCACCTTTCCAACCTCCCCCCATCTTTTCAGTTCTCTCACTCCCAAGCCACAGGTAGATGTCTGTTGCTGTCCCTCAGGGACCCATGGAGCATGGGACGCCTTTGCCTGCTGCAAGGTGATGAAGATGGTGGGCAATGGAAGATGGCCATTGTCCCAGGAACCATAGCTCTTCCCTGATGCCCCAGGGGCGTTCTCATAGCTGCCCATTTCTGCCTGGGGCAAACACTTAATTCTCAGTCCTGAAAGCTTCTTTAGAAGTCTTCTGGTCAGAACTCCCTTGCTGGTTATTGCTGTACAGCACAGGTGCAGTCCAGCCAGGATCGGTCTGGGACACAGGGTCCCTGGGCGGTTACTCCCTGCTGGCCATGGGCACCTCATCCATGGCATCCCCGAGAAGTTGTGAAAGTGCTGTGATTTCCTCGGTGTTCCTCGCTGTGAAGGAGGGTGAGAATCCTGGGAGCTAGTCTCTCCTAGGCCTCCAGCAAAGGCAGTCATTGAACCACCCTGGGAAATAGGACACCTGTCCTCAGCTCTTCAAGATTGTCAGGTGCACCTTGTCATCTCTTTCTTATATTAACCAGAAATATTCATGGGGGTCAGCCTAAACCACTCTTTCTTGGTAGAGCATGTTTCGCCTTCTTCCCCTTTCCTCAGTCTAACATTCTCTGTGTTCCTTTCCCTGGGTGAAGGAGCACCCTACCCAAGTAATAAGATCTTCACAGAGCAGGCATTTGCCCATGAGGGTGTCTGCGCCCCATGTAGTTATAATTAGTATTTACTAGGCAAGATTAAGTCGTGGATGCTCATGCATGTACTATCCAGAACAGTTCGATGTTGAATGGGAAGGCAAGGTTCTATCTCACCTCAGAGGTCTGACATAGTGTGCATGCCCCTCCAAGGTGGACCCTTCTCATGTGGCTGGGAAGGAGGAACCAAGCTCCCAACCTGATGAATTATGTACCTTGGGTTCTAGAAGATTAAGTGGACATATATAACTTGTCAGCTTCTGAGGGATTGCTTGTTTATGTGGGAAGAAATGGAGATTCCCATTGAAAGATTACACAGTTTGTGGGCTTTTTTTTTTTTTTTTTTAAAGAGCCAAGTATGACAGACTGAGAGGGAGTCCAGAAAAAGACGTGCTTTGGGATTAAGGAGAGATCCATATTGTACTTATTCCTAGTTTTCCCTCAAATGCCTAGCACAGTGCTTAGGACATAAATAGGTGTTTCCATAAAAGCATTGTTAAACTGCATGGGTTAACTTATTTTATTGGGGGAGGGTACCGCCTGCCTCAGTTTCTTCACCTGACAACCAAGGCTTGCTGGTTTGGATTCCTTGAAGGACTGAGCTACTCCCAGAAGTAAAGCAGGAAAAATTGGGGGAAGAGACATGGATAGGTTCTATTGATCCAAATTACTTTATTTTTTGTTTTTTAGTTTTAAATATTTAGGGATTTATAGGAACTTACAAATGTAAACAAATCCAGAGGGCACTGGAGTGAAAAAGGAGACTCTTATTGAAGTTTGCAAACTGAAGGGATGAAGCTTCTGGCAGAAAGTATGCTCCTCTGAGAGAGATGGGAGGTCATCTTTTATACAGAGAGTTAGTTCCTGGACATGTTCCCTATTAGGTCTGTCTTCAGTAAATGAGGTACCAACATTCACATGGTTCTGATCAGTCTGAATAGCATAGTCCTGACTGGTTGGTACAGCTGCAAATGAGGATGCAGTTTGTATAGCTCTGATTGTGCAGGGCAGGCCTCAGCCTGTTGGTGGACAGATGAGACTAGGGTTTTCCTGTGCTGGTCGACTCAGATGGCATAAACAAGCTGGGCCTGGTGTGGGAAGCCAAGGGTTCAGTCTGAGGTTCTTCTTGGGGTACAGAGTATGTGAGAATTCTTGTTAGCAAATGGCCACTTGGCTCTTACTATTTATAAAACTTGGGCCTTTGCTTGACCATGGGGGTCCATCTCAGCAGGTAAATTCCTTCTTTGGGATCACATCAAATGAATCTTTCTTCTTGGGGTCCACACAAAGATAGCACATTATAAATAGTTCAAAAACCTTATTTTTGGAAAATAAAGATATTTGGTAGACAATTTGAAAAAAAAATAGCACAGAGAGGTCCAATGTACCCTTAAAGTTACATCTTCCATAACAATGGTACAATATCAAAACCAGGCACTGACATTGGCTCCATGTGTATATAGTTCTGTGCCATTTTATCGCATGTGTAGATTCATGTGAGCACCACTACGATCAGGTTACAGAACTGTTCCACCACCACAAAGACCTGCTTTGTGCCACCCCCTTGTAGTCGCGCCCACCCTCTTCTCCTCACCATTCTTAATCCCTGACAACCATTAATTTGTTCTCCATCTCTACAATTTTGTCATTTTAAGAATGTTATATAAATGACTTCTTGTTGCCTTCCTGTGGATTATTGAACATTTTCAGAACTCCATTTTTACTTATATCTAGTGTTTTTTAGCGTATCTCCTTATATAGCTCATTTAGTGGCTACTCTCAAGTTAACATTATATATGCATAATCATGAGTCTACTGGTATTAATTTTACCGCTTCAAATGAAGTGTAGCTACCTTATCTCCCCTTACCTTCCCTGTTTATAATATAATTGCCTTAGATGTTTTCTCTACAAACATGAGAAACATGTCAGTGTTATAAGTCTTGCTTTAACCATAAACATAATTTAGAAAGCTCAAGAGGAGAAGGAGAGTCTATTGCACTTACCCATATTTTTGCTCTTTCTAGTGACCTGAGATTCTTTTTTTTAAAAAAATTATTTCCTTTCTGTTTAGAGATCTTCCTTAAGCCATTCTAAAGGTAGTTCTGCCTGTGACACATAGGTAGTTTTCGTCCATCTCTGAAAATGCACTTATTTCCCCTTCACTCATAAAGAGTATTTCCACTGGGTTGAGTGTTTTTTTATTTGTCAGGTGAAAAATGCTGTGTCACTTCCTTCTGATATCCATGGTTTCTGATGAGAAATCTGCCATCATTGGAATTGTTCTCCCCCTTTAGGAAAGGTGTCATTCTAACATCTGGGTCATCTCAGTGTTGGTATGTGGTGATTGTCTCTTCTTATTCAAGTTGACATTTTCCTGGTTCTTGTTATGAGCAGTGATTTTTATGGAAACCTGGGCATTCTGGGTATTATGTTATAAGAATATGGGTATTATTTAAAACCTTCTGTTATGGGAGTGGAAGTCCAGGTTCCTTACAAGGCCTCCACTGACATCCAGTAGGGCAAGGTCTTCCTCATTACTGGTGGTGGTAGTTCAGGCTCCCCATGAGAGCTCTGCTGATACTTCCCTGACTGGGGCACCATAGCAGAGGAGAGAGCTCATAACCATTGGGCAGCGGTGAAGGTTCTCACTCTCCAGTGGGCCTCCCCTGACCCTGCCTTGGCAGGGAGAGAAAGGTGTACCTCATTACTGCCAAGTCAGAGTAGAAGTTCAGTTTCTGACTCTCCACATGGTCTCCACTGACACCGTGGGGGTACTGGGGAGCTTTATTACTACCCAGTGGGGAAGATGTCCTGGCTCCCCACTTGGCCTTGTCTGACACCACCCAGCAGCAGGTTGGGGTACCTCATTATAGCCTGGCAAGGATGAAAGTCTAGGCTCTTCATGTGGCCTTTGCTAGAGGAGGTAGGTGTTTGGCTGGAGTAGAATGATAATTGTCTGAAGTATTCTCTCTTGATTTAAGAATGGTCAAAGAATTTGAATAGGCATTTTTTAAGAAGATAAAAAATGGCCAATTAACACATGAAAAGATACTCAGTATCATGTCATTAGGGAAATGTAAATCAAAACCTCAGTGAGAAACCACTTCACACTTATTGGAATGGATGTTGTGAAAAGAACAGAAAGTAACAAGTGTTGGCAAGAACATGCAAAAGTTGGAACCCCTGTGCATTGTTGGTGTAAGTATAAAATGGCACAATTGCTGTAGAAAACAGTACGATGTTTCCTCGGAAAACTAAACATAGAACTACATTATGAATCTAGCAATTGAAATAGGGACTGCTGATATTTTTACACCCATATTCATAGCAGCATAATTCACAGTAGCTAAAACATGAAAACAACTCAAGTGTCCATCAGCGGATGAATAGATAAATGAATGTGGTATATCCATATGGTGGAATATTATGCAGCCTTAAAAGGGAATGAAATTCTGACACATGCTGCAATAGGGATGAACCTTGAAAAAGACATTCTAAGTAAAAGAAGGCAGACCCCAAGGGACAAATATTATATGATTCCACTTATAGGAGGTACCTGGAATAGTCAAATCATAGAAACAAAGAGGAGAATAGTGGTTTCCAGGGGCTGAGAAGGAGAAAAGGTAGGAAGTTATTATTGAATGGGTAGAGTTTCACTTGGAGGAAATGAAAAAGTTCATGAGATGGATGGTGGCGATGGTTGCATAGCAGTGTGAATGTACTTGTGCTACAGAACTGTACACTTAAAAATGGTTAAGCCCTGGCTGGAGTGGCTCAGTTGGTTGGAGCACCATCCCATAACTGAGAGGTCACCGGTTCAATTCCTGGTCAGGGCATATGCCTAAGTTGTGAGTTCAGTTCCCAGTCGGGGCACGTGTGGAAGGCATTCCACCTCTCTCTCTCTCTCACTCTTTCCCCTCTCTCTTTTTTTCTCTCTCTCCTCTCTCCTTTTTCTCCCTTCCCCTTTCTCTGAAATGAGAATAAATAAACCTTTAAAAGTGGTAAATTTTATGTTATGTATATTTTACTAAAATTTTGGGAAAAGTTTTTGTGTTGTTAGGGTACCCTTTCCTCGGCCTTTGGCTAAACAGAGCAGACTTCACTTGGGTGTGTCTGTCTGTCTGTACCCAAGGCATTTCTGTGTTGCCCAGAAACCCAGGAAACTCACATCGGTGTCATTTCTCAGGTCCTGGGATCCCTAACCAGTCTGTCTTCTCTCCATCATTTAGTCTTTTTATGTTTGTTATATGGATAACATTCAGGGATTTTAGGTGCACTTTTTGGGAGGAGTAGGAAAAAATATGTCTACCTTTCCAAAACAGAAGTCTCCAAATCACTTTCCATTTTATGGAAAGAGTTCTGTACAAGTTTCATTTCTTTCTGCAGCTAGTGAAGTCTAATGTATTTCAATTTAGTGTATAAAACTATGGCTGGAAGAATTTTTGTTTCTATCGCAAGGGCTGCTACTTCTGAAATCTGATGTTAAAATTTCTGCACATTTGCAGAGCAGCATTCTAACCGCAGAGTAGTAGCATGTGGTCATCCACTGTAGCATTTCATTCCCAGCGCCTTTTTTGCCCCATGTTTCTTCAATAGTGCTAGTCCAGGTGTGCTTGACTAGTGCCATCTCACAATCAGAACTGTTCATTCTACTTGTGCTGACACTTCTCTTCTTGCCTTAACTGTTCATTTCTTCAGTTCATACTTTAATGAGCATATGTGACCAAACATACTTAGGTTGGATTTGTCCTTCTGTCCTCCTCAGAACGGCTAGTTTTTATAATATTCCTTGGGTGAAAAACCCTGCTATGGAAGTAAAAGCAATGGGTTTGAATTAGGATATTTGGGTTCTAGTCCTCATATTGCCATTAACCAGCTGATTATTTCATTTCTCAAGCTTCAGATATCTTATCATTAAAATGAGGGAAGGAAAATTCAGACATCCTTATGAGCGCTTCCTGTTTGAACCAGCTTTATGTTTAAGCTGCATACCTCTAATAAAGTCAAGACATTATCAGAATGGGGTGGGGGTGGGGGTTGAAAACACAGGTGTCACCACAGGTGGATCTCCTTGATGGTTGTCCGTTGATGGGGAGGGACCAGCAGTTGATGGACAGTGTGGGTAGACCTTCCATTAAGATTCCTGTTTGGGGTTTGCAACCATAATTTTTTATTTTCATCGACAGTTGCACTTGGAGCAATACCCAAATGATGAGTGATTTTTGTCCATTTTTCTCCTTGAAGTTATCTGCCTTAGTCTCAGGTCTTCTTTCTCTTTTGCCTCTTCTGTGCCGTCTCCTCACAGCCCCCTCCCATCTCTTCCTTTCTGAAGTTGAAGCACTCACCTTAGCAGAGTAAGTCACCTGTGTTTTCTCTATGCCTCCCATGGCTCTTGTGCCAAATACAGGAAAGAGCTGCTAGCCCAGGGCCTGCTGTCCACCAGGGGAGGCAGAAGCAATGCAGGTGTGATGTACAGAATTTCTTTCAGAGCAAGAGGAAGAAGGATGTGAGAAAGAAAATGGGGCAGAAGGGGAAGGAGGAGCGTGCAGGAGAACTAACGGAATGGCAAGATGGATGAGCAGGGTGGCTTGGGGAGATAGGAATGCAAACAGAGGGGAATTTTCTGTGGGGTGGAGATGAATCATCCTCACCTGTCAACCACCGGGCCTCAGCAAGCTGGCAGCCTCTTCCTCTCTCAGACTCTGGGTTGTTTTTAGCCGCCAGCCTTGCATGGTGGCATTCTGCATCCTGTTCCTAGTAATGTCAGCCAGAGGGATAGGGTCGTTCCTCAGAGCAGCATGGCTGAGCCAGTCACAAATGCCCATTTTGATCACAGAATCTGCATCACCTTCGCTGCTTGCAGGGCACTGTTTCAGCAGGTGCTAAGGGAGCACACCATCCATTTTCTGGAAACAAGACCCTGGCTTCCCACTGTCCATGACAGGAAAGGGCATAAAGAACCAGTATCCCCACCCCAAATCACTGGGCATTGGTTTAAGAGTTTTTCAAGAAATGGACCCCTGCAAGGAATTGGTGCATGATACAGTTTTTATTTCCAAAGGACCATGACTTTCATGAATCACTTTGTAAGGGAAGTCAAACCCAAACATTTGAGTGAATGAGAGTAAGCATGCTGGGGGTAAAAAGCATCCAGACTCTGTGAGTGTGTGTGTGTGCTCACATGTGTGTGCATACTCAGCATACATGTTTTTCAGGAGGTGATGCTGACTATGAACATGGCTCCCCATCCTTTCTTTCTCCTTGCTGTCACCTTCCTCTCCCTGCACTCCTTTGCAGGACAAGAGTCCTGGCCCCATCCATGAGATGGCTAGGCTCTGTCACTCTGGCAGAACAGGTGTGGAGAGACCTGTTCTGGCGGACTGGGAAGGGTTTGGGTCAGTGCACACCCCACCATCACAATGACCCCACCCCAAACTTCCCCCAGGTGGGCATGTGGGGTCCAACCTTGCCCAGCAGAGCCCACCTCTCCCTGACTTCTTAAAGTCAATGAGATGTCAAGAGTTTCCACCACCTGGGAGAAGGGAAGAAGGAAAGGACAGAATTACCAGCCCCAGTGCCAGGCCCCACCCCGGCAGAACTGTCAAGCAAGGTGGGAGTGAAAGCAGGCCTTTCTCTGGATTGTTGCGGGAAAGGTAACTTCTACGAACTCACTGCTCACAGGCAGTGCGAACCCTGGGCCTTTGGGGACAAGGCACATAATAGGCCTATTTAGCATGAGAGAATGGGGGCTGGAGATGGAAGACACCCTGGAATGTTATGCCTCTATTGTCCACTGCATAGAAACTACAGATAACCAACTAAGACCCTGAGAGGCAGAGCATTGGAGCCTCATGCTGTGCCCCTTCTGGCCTCACCTGCCCTGGGGTTGCTGGGGCACTGGCTGCAGCCTTCCAGCTGCTACGGAAACCAGCGATGAGATGGCCTGGCCACCCTTCACCTCTCTCAATCAGGGATCCCAGCTCCCCGTGAGATGTGTTTCCATGACAAAAAGACTGCAGAGCCCCTGGCAACAGAGGAGCTGTATGTTAACGAAGCAAGCCTCTAGCCCACCTTGAAGTTCCCTCCTGTGATCCATACCATCATGCCTTTAAACCTGTCCTCAGTGAGGAGGAAGAGAAAGTAGGCTTCCTTCTGTGGTGGTGCTGGGGGGGGGGGGGGGGGATTCAGAAGGCTGTTTTCTACCATCTGGGCAGTCTGGGGCCACGAAAAATGAGAGTCTCTGAGCTTGCATGACCTCTCCCTCCTGGATCTCCCTCAGAGTTCTCATTCTGGGGCAGGAAGAACCCTTTTGGGCCCAGAGCCATCTTCTCAATCAAGCCTGGTCCTGTCTCCCCATCACCAGGTTCCTCCCCACCAGCCTGCCCCTCCTCTGTCCTCTGAGCTGCCTGGGGCTGGACAAGCTGTGTGTCACTGTGAGCCACAGAGGTCCACAGGAAGACCAACTTCATGAGTAGGGGGACTCTCTTCACCCTCCCTTGCCACAGCCCTGAGGCCACTGCTTGTCTCCAGGGGCACCTCCCACCAGGCCTTCCTCTGCCCCAACTGGGAGGGCAGCCCCAGTCCAAGGAAATTAGTAGATTCCCAGAGCTCAGCTCAATCTTCACACAAATATCGATGCATGCTGTGTGCAGGGCTGGGACTCAGCTTCTGACCAGAGTCCTGAGGGGTGTTTGGAGTGTTTGGATGGCCTTGGCCCACCTCCACCCATGTCAGCCTCCTCAATTAGTAGTGAATCCAAGCCAACACCTGCTACAGGAGACAGCCTGAGCTAACCCCACAAAATTTCCATAAACTGTCGGCTTAGGTGGGAGAGGAAAGAGCCAGGAATTAGAGTCCTAGGATCTCATTCCATTTCTGTCACTAACTTTCTGAGTGTCCTGTGTAAAGTTACAAACCACTGGCCATCTTTTTTCCTAGTTTGGAATAACAGTAATCACCATTCATTGCATACTTATAGACTCAATTTTTATACATTCCCGGAGTGATAAATATATAACAAGCATAGAGTGCTGGCTGACCAGTCAGAGCAGATTAACAGACAGAATGACCTGTGTACTTTTGCCGGGGTGGCCCAGATGAATGTCAGCTCAGCATAGGTCTCATTTAAATTGCACACAACCACAGAAGATAAACATCAGTATTATCTTATTATAATTAGTATACTCTTGACAAATTCAAAAACTGAGACTCAGAGAGGTTAAGTACCTTGCCCAAGGTTACACAGCTAGAAGGGGAACCAGGAAAGGGGAGCATGTGGGAAGGGTGCCCCTTGAAAAGGATCATGGCCTTCTCTGACAGCTGTGCAAGCACAGTGCTGTCCTGGGTGGGAGACTGGGCAGCAACGCCCTACCCCATCCCCCTCAGGTCAGGGTCTTTGTCTTAGGACATGGTCAGAGCCCAGATTTTTAAAGGCCACCCAAATGCAACACCACCCCTTCCCGGGGCCACCCTCACACAGACAGCTCAAAGGCTGGACAGGCTGCAAAAGCCAGATGAGCTTGGGGCCTAGACAGGGCACATCTGACTGGCCAGAGTAGCTGGACCCAGTCTGCTTCCAGCATCATCACTGCCTGCTCCAGGCTAAGCAGTCCAAGGGAACACTGGGGATCCCACAGGTCAGCCTCAGGGGCCTGGACAGAAGAAAAAGCTATGAGTAGCTCTCACACCACTCCCCATCAGAGCCAGGTATACCGGGGACAGATAGACACATCATGGCTTCTGGCATTTGTCCTGAGATAGTTACCTGTCATGTCTTACCTATAGCATCATACCTGAGAGAACGTGCTGTGGCTCAGGGACTGAGTCCCTTAGGTAACAAGCACTGCTGCGGAGAGGGCTTCCCTACTCAGTACCTGTTAGGAAGTTTCTGAGAGAAACTCTGGCATCAGGCAGTATGTTTTGTGACACGATACAGTGATCGCTCACCTATCGTGGGAGCTACGTTTCAGAGACCCCGTGGTAGGTGAAAATCCACAAAGTAGCGGTGTTATATTTATTTTATTATTTGTACATATTTTAAGGCTTTGTAAACCCTTCCCACACTCTTATAAACCTTTTCCACACTCTTATAAACACTTCATATGCTCTTAAACACTTTCTACGCTCTTAAACCTACATAATTTTAACAACATATAAAATTCTATATGGGTACTCACCAGTGAAGTATACAGTCATCCCTTGCTATATTGTGGTTCACACAGTGAAGCTGCAGTAAGTGAACTGTGATATAGTGAGGGACGACCGTATTCCGAGTGCCTGTCAGGCCCTCTCTGTATTTTTTTGAGGTATCAGGAGCAGGGGGCAATGCCCAGCAGACCTGGCTACTCAAACCTGGGCCTCTGCGAGGTAAGAGGCGTATAAAGGCCAGTGCACAGCAGTGAGACATCACACTGCCTGGAGCCAGGCAGGCCTGGAGGCTCTGCTTGTGTGCAGCGGGAAGAGCACTGAACTGTGCATAAGGAAACTGAAGTCTGATTCTGTCCCTCCCATTAATTCAGTTCAATTTGGTTCACTCATCTCCAGTTCATAGTAAGTGCTCAATAAATCATCTCATTTTTTATTTTTTTGAACCAGGGAATAAATATCTTCATCAATATGTAACTAAGTAGATATTTAACAGATGCCTATAAAATGGATTTAATACATTTTCAAACACTGAAGTCAGAAGGAGGGGCTGTCTTGGAAGAAAAGACAGTGCCTGAACCCAGGTTCTCCTAATCTGTTGAATGCATGCCCGCCTTGCTGCCCTTCATGGTGGTACGGCAGAGTGAGTAGATGAGGAGTCATTGAGAAAAGGCTCTGAAAAGCATGTAGTTATGTCCAAACCTAATACATTAAAATGTAGGTGAAATTTATGACATAAATTTCAACGAGTGAACGAAGAAATAAAAACAATTTGATAAATTGTGAATGACTCCCACTCTTTTCTAACCTCATGTCCTCCTATACCCTTCCTGTTTGCTGCTTCAATTGCCATATGAATTTATTGTTCCTGCCAAGTGCGGGCAGCTGAGATGGAAATGTTAATTTATTGGACCAGACATGTGTCAACATAGCTCTGATAAAGTGCTCCTACGTGCCACTCCAAAGCCCACTCTGGAAACCACATGCCCTGCCACCGTGAAGCTGCTGTGTTTGAGGTCTCATAGCTGCTTCTGGCTGGATCTGGCCCCTACCCTGCCATCTGTCTCAAATCCTACTGCCCCTTCACAAACTTCTTATGAGCCACATGGGTCCCTGAAGCCACTTCGATGACTCAGTTCACAGTGTTCCTTCTATCTGAAAGGCCCTCTGTTGCCATGTGAGCCACCAGGACCCTACCTGTCCTTGAAGACCCAGATCCCCTGCTGGCCCCTCCATGCAGCCTTGTCCTGCTCCTCTGAGCTGGACATGAGCTCTCATTCCTCCCTCCAAGGCACTTCCCGCATTCCATGTGTTCTGTTAGCACCTGAGTGCAGCTGACCCTTGATAACGTAAGTTTGAAATGTGCAAGTCCACCTACATGTGGATTTTTCCAGTAAACACTGCAATTGTATTTTCCGTGTTATGATTTTCTTAAAAAATATGTTTTCTCTAGGTTAATTTGTTACAAAGATAAAATATATAATATATATAACAGACAAAATAGGTGTTGATAGACTATTTATATTCTCAGTAAGGCTTCCAGTCAACAGGAGGTTATTAGTAGTTAAATTTTGAGGGAGTCAAAAGTTGTATGTGGGTTTTCAACTGCATTCTTCAAGAGCCAACCGTATATGATATCCTCTCCTGCTAGACCACAGACTCCTTAAAAGCTGAGCCTGCCTTATGAATATTTAAGTTGCCCCACAGACCCCGTACTCAGTGTGGTGCCTTGTATAAGGGAGATGCAGCGTGGTACGGTGTGAGGAGAGTGGGGTTCAGAGTAAGGCACACCCAGGTTCTACTCCTAGTCTGTGGGACCTTGCTGTTTTGGGACTGGCTGTGGTACAGGTTGCTTAACTGCACTGGGCTGCAGCTTCCTCCTCTGTAAGGTGGGATCACACTAGTCACCTGCGTGATGGGAATTCATTGGTTTACCGTGTCTACACGTGGCAGTCACTCAAGTAGCCTCTTTCTTTTTATTCTCCTACCTCACTGGGCTCCGTCACTTTCAATGGACTAAGACCTATCAGCACAACCTTCCGTTCCTTCTTGATTCACCACTGGGAATGGGAGTTTGGCGCAGATGATCAAAGCTAGCAAGCTACAGGGAAGACACCAGCTCCTGAATGTTGCTTTGACTGGATTGTGATTGCCTGTGCTGGTGGGTAACATGCGCAGATGACTGAAGGTAGGGGACTTTACTCTAAGGAGGTTTGAATATTAACCTAGTTCAGCTCAAGGCCTATGCTGGGCAGTGGGCTTCCCACCCTGGTCTCAGAGGAAAGCCAGTGTGCTTTGTGAGGTTAATAGCTCTTCTGAGATAACAAAAAACAAAAGGATTCTGTGGTCCAAGGAGTGTCAGACACTGAACAGGTGGTCTAGAATAAAACTGAAACTCCCTCTTTGGTGTTAGGGGAAAGGGGACCCGTGGGTCTCACTCATCCTCATCACGTGCCTCTCCTTCTGTCCCGACCCTTCTCTGGGCTTAGGCACCTCCAGGCAGGGGCCACTGCTTCTTCACCTGTGGCTCCCCAGGGCCCAGCACAGTTCCTGGGTCATGGTAAACAATCCAGGTTTGTTGAAATTATGAACACGTGTGCCCTGAGGTCTGGGCACCCGGCTGGACTGGCAGTGTGTTTGATACCGGCCAGGCACATGGAGTGCATTTCCACCGGTCATAGAGTGCTGGGCCCAGGAGTCAGAGAAGGTGGCAGTGGGATAAGGTGACATGGAGGTATGTGTCTGCCCTTGAGCAGATGCTGCTTGTGCTCTGACCTCTCATCGAGTGTGACCATCCCTGAGCCAGAGGGGTGAGTGACTTCCAGCCAGAGGTAGGCAAATGTCTGTGGGGGACCCTGGCTTCCGTTGGGCAGAGGCGCTGGGATCACTGGCTTTCTTTCTGCACAGAATACATGCAGGTGGCTAGCTCTTTACCCAGAGGAACCAGAACAGTGATCCTCCATGTCCAGTTAGGTTACCTGTGGGCTCCTGGAGGCAGTGTGGACAAAGACATTCATATTCAACCCCAGCAGGCCCTTTCTCCAGTGCACCGTTTGACGTGGCACCTGCATGTGCTGGACATCCATTGCACACCCCTGCTGTTGGCCAGACACCCCTGGGGCATTGTAAGTGTGGCTGTGGGAACTGTAAACCCTGAACGTTCATTCTTGCCCTTCCAGTCCATTCTGGGTAGTAAGCTGACTCCGATGGATGTTACAGTTTTCTTTCTTGCTCTTACATGTTTTCTATTCCTGGCTGTTTTGCCTTTTAATTCTCCTTTTTTACTTTTCAATTTTTCATTCAAGCAATTTTTATCTGTCTTTTACCTCTCATCCTCTTTCTTCCCCAGTGAGCACACTCACCCCCTGCCTATTGATGTTCCATGAGCCACATCAACACTCTCAATTCAAGTTTCCAAATTCAACTCTGGCTGCCACCCTGACTTCTCTGCCCTCATGGGGCCCGGGCAGGCTCCCTGCTGTCCTCCAAGCTGCTGTCCTAAGCTGGGGTCATGAAAATGAAATATTCAGCTTCTCTTCCAACTGGAAATGCTTTACACGATTTTCTCCAAGCCCACAGAAAATGAAACTTTAAACAACAATAGTGGCAGGAACAAGAAGTCACCACAAGATTAACAACCAATAACAGGCTCTGGAACCCAAGACCCTCCAAAGTGATCAATCCCGTGGGCATCAGAGGGTAGCCATCACAGTGTGGGACCCAGCCCTGGGCATGAGGCTCGCCACCATGGTCCAGGCTGAGCATGTGTGCTCTCACTGTTTTATGGTGGCTTAACTAATGATCTTCCATCCATCCCTGCTGCTTCTCCCTTCTGCCTCACACTCTCCTGATGCTCTTCTTTCTCTCCTCCAGGTATGGTCAGCTGCTGTTTCCCTAATGCTCTCTGTACCCCATTCCCTGGCCCAGTTCCTGCCGCCTTTCCCTGCAGCTTATTGATCTTCACTCTCCACAGTCAGCTCCTTCTTTTGCCCCTTCCTTGCCTCCTCCCTCTGTCTTCCCAGAGGAGCCCTGGTGTCAGGCTTACTTGGGTTCACAGTTTCAGGGAAACAGACACCTCCAAGTACATGGAGCCTGTTCCTTCTTGTCCCTCAGGTCATAGCACACAACACCTCCTACTCAAACAGGCCATCCCTGTTCTCTCTGTAGATTTCTTTTGACTGCTCATCACTATCAAAAATATCATATTTTTTCCCTCATTCAGTGTCTCTCTCTTCTCACCAAATGCGAACTCTGTGAGAGCAGGAGCCTTTTCCTTCCTGTTCTCCTTTTCTCACTTTCTTTGTTCAATGCTATATTCCCAGGGCCTGGAACAGTGTCAGGCACAGTGGAAAATCTCCACTGGAAAGGAAGGGAGGAAAGGCCAGAAGGAAGGAAGAGAGAAAAAAAGAGGGAAATAAGGAAGAAAGGAAAAAGGGGAAGAAGAGAGAGGAAGGAAAGGAGGGAGGAAGAAAGGGATAATTTATACTATTTACAATATTAACCCACTGAATCCTCAAACAGTTTCATAGGTGAGCTCCTATTATCTCACTTTTCAGATGAAGAAACTAAGGCAAAATGTTTAGGTAGCCTGGCCAAAGTCAAACACTAGTAATTGGCAGCACCTGGACTCAAAACCAGGCAGTCTCACAGCAGAAACTGGGCTCATAACCACCATGCTCTGAGTCTCAAATAATATGCACAAGGCTAGTAGCACTTGGGCCTCCACCTGTTGTTCTAGGGCTCGTGTCTGTTAGGAGCAGGTGGAGGGAAGTTCACTTTTACTTGGCATCTACTGTGGGAGTCAAGCCACATGCAGGAGTTCGTGCATTTCATCTTTATATTCATCACAACCCTCTGAAAAAGGTGTTAGCAATGTCTCCTTTCACAAATGAGAACCCTGAGGATCAGAGAGACTGAGGAGCTGGCCAGTCATATAACCAGTGGAAGCAGAGGCCAGATCCCTACCCAGGTCTCCTGGTTCCAAATCCAGGATTTTCTTTGTTCCTCATGCTATTTGGCTGTCCATGAAAGATGCTCCTGTCATCATGAGTGAATGCATCTCCCTGTTTGAAAACTCTTGTTCTATATACATATGGCATAAGTGTGCTTATAATTGCCTAAATATGGGCTTTGGTTATTTCTATAAAATGTTGAGCATTGGGCCTCAGGCAAGGATATGACATGGTCCAATGGTAAAATCAGGTTCACCTCATGCCATTCCAGTGGAGGAGAATTGTCCAGAACATGGAGCCTTCCTTCAGTGGGGCCTCCATATACTCAACACTGTGTTGTGTGGTATGTTGGTTGGTCCTGTGCAGAGGTTTCCTGGGATGAGCAGCATCAAAACACTGCAGTCTCCCCCCCCCCCCCCCGCCATCATTTACCTTTATCTCAAAACCGGTAAAAGGCAGGGCTTCAGGTAGCTGTGACTGGTCAGTAGGTCTTTGCATTGGCTGACTGTATAATCCTGTGGGATGCTTTGAAAATTTTCAGCCCCGGGCCCCTTCCGGTCCTAATTAACCTCATCTCTGGGGATGGGGCTCAATACTTTTTAAGGTTCTCCAAGGGGCAAGCACTGATGGCCTCTGCCCAGCCATTTGGAGCCAGGAGCCCCAGGTTCCTGTCCTCCATGTCTTCTGGTGAGGTATGACATGGCTATGAGAGGGTCCAGGCAGATGAGAAGGGAGAGGTAATGAGGCTGTTAATCAGTGACACTAATCCATGCTAATGGATTGTCCCTTCCAGGTAGCAGCGTGGTCTCATTCAGTTAAAAATCGCATCTCCTTGAGAAGGCCCTTGAGAAGTGAGCGATGGGAATGCTGAGAATGTCAGAGAACTGGCAGGAGAGTGTTGGGGCAGGAGACTCTTCACTGCGCTACAGTTCCCTCTGTTAGTGGCCACCTCTGCAGCTGGTGACAAAGATTGGCACAGGAGTGGCAAGGATGTACTCCCAGGCAGACTTCCTTCTAGCCATGTATTTGACAAGCACCGATCAAGCTCCCCCCACCACCCTCACATGCAAGGCACACAAGCAAGCCGTTCTTTAACAGCAGTTGTGATGTTAAGGAAGAGAATAGGACCCGCACCTCCCCATAGGAGATTTTGACTGCAGTCCAACTGCAGCCAAGCTGGAGAAAGGACAGCTGGTGCTGAGGCTGAGCTGGGACATAAGAGATATACTATAGCAGGTGTTGGGTCTGCCCCATGCAGGTGTCTCTCCCACCATCTTCATCTCCCACATGCTCCAGCCTGACCTACATACAACTTACTCAACCTTGCCCCGGGCACTGCCAGGCTTTTTCTTATGGGTTCACTTGGCCATAGCCCCACCCCTCTGCAAGCCAGGATAATTCAGCTGGACATGGTAACCAGCATCAGGCAAAACAGTTTGTGAGTGACCATTTGGGGAACGGGGAGGAGTGGCAGTTAAGGGGAATAGTGAGTGTCAGGGAATTAAAGAGCTACAGAGCCCAAAGGGACGTGGAACCACTCCCACCAATTACCCCCCTTTCCCTCCCTCATCTCCCTGCTTCTCTGCCTCCACTCTGGGAAGAGGCTTTCCTCTCTGCTTCCACTGTTAATTCACGTGAGAGACTGGACCAGGGAAACACCACCAGTCTCTCACCAGGCTGTAATGGTGAAGTAGCCGGAGGGATGGGGGGTTGATTGGGGCCACCTTCACTAGACAGAGCTGGTACCCTACTAAAAGGTAGCTTCCGCTAAGCTGTGTGCTCCGGCTGACTTCTGTCCTCTCACCATGCCATGACCACTTGTCTCAGTCATGAAGCAGGGGTGGTTGGGCCAAGGCAAGAGGAGAGTGTTGCTATTGGGACCTAAACTCAAGTCCCTTTAGGTGTACCCTGTAAGTGAGGAACAAAAGCAACTTTTCATTTGCTCGCTGTCTCTCTAAGCAGAGTTTCTCTGAACCGTGTGGATGCTGAAACACTGAAGCATGAGTTGGAGATGGGCAGACATGATCTGTTCCACACTGACCCTCTGCTTGTTATGCTGAACACAACCAGGACTTAGGTAGGAACTGGGGCTAGACTCAAACCCTGCTCCCCCAAGGCACCAACCTCTCTGAGCCTAGTTTCCCTGTCTGGAGACCACCTACCCAGTCTCTGATGGTTGTTGGGAGGAAGAAATGAAGTGCTGTGTGTGAAGTTCTCGGTGCAGTCCTGCAGCCAGAGATGTCCTAGTGGAGCTCTAATCTCTGCCCCTTCCTCTCCCCTGCATGCAGGAAACACACATTTATGCCAGGTCTTGTGTGTCACATTTAAATGGCATAATAGCCAAAGGTATACTGTATTATACACCTGTATCTGTTGACTAAAAAGACTATTTTATTTGCCTTTAAATAAAATTATCAGATTATTTTTCTCATATTCCCAAACCAAAGGGTCAGAAATGTAAAGCTTAGCAAAACACTCTAACAGGAAGCCTATAAATATTTTTCAAACATGTTATAATTGTAATATTTTCTGTGTTAACTGGCCTTGCAACCATTTTATGGAATAATCTGCTCAATGAACTCAATAGTCTGATAACTTTTGAAAACTTTGCTTCATAAATGAGAAAACATAAGAATAAAATAGGACTTACTTGGTTGGTTAATATCCTAAAGCAAATTAGAGACACATCTGATTAGAATCTTCCACATTTGAAGTTTAATATTATTAATCAAATCTCTTAGTCACAGTTCTTTTCTTGAGGGACAAATGTGTTTTGTCAGAGGAAATAGAGTTATTGGAGAAGAACTCTCAAGGGCTGAGAAGGAAAAAGTCAACATAGCTCTATTACAGTAGTCCAAGAGTTTCATCTTGTTACAAGAAAAGATTTTTTCTCCATTGAATCTCTTAACTCTTTTTTTCTCTCTCCTAGCTTGTCTTTAATGGTCATTAGTATTATTGTAATTCTCTATGCCTTGTTATGGCCATGCTAAGAGATAGTGAACTTGATAAAGAAATATCTTGTTCTGTTTTTCTACTTGGAAAACCCCATCAATAATTAGACTTTAATGTTTCAATTTTGCCATCTAGAAACAGAAAATTCCCATAAATTTCCCAAAACAGGAATCAAATGTAGCCCATTTAATTACCAACGAGTAAACTAAATGATTCTTCCTTCATAAGATGCCTGAACACATTCAAAATTGGCTAATGTACCATAGAAACAATTCTTCAATATAAAGAGGAGAGAAGAGGAGGAGGAGGAAGGAGCTGCAGTGTCAGAGCCTGTGGAGTGGGGGGCAGATAAGAGGAGAGTGGGAAAAAAAACCCATGATAGCAGCATCGCTTCTATGGATGAGTCTATGAACCAAAGGTGGGCTTTCGTCCTTTCTCACCAAAGGAATATCTTCTCTTTCTCCTTGGTGTCCCATTGGTACCTCCCCACCCTCCTGAGGAAGATGCTCCCCAGCAAGCTTTCCTTCAAGTCATTTTCACAGCAGTTTTACCCTACAAGGAGTTAGGGGTATCCTGGATGCTTCGGGAGACTCGCTAAGGTATAATTAGGGGGACCAGAGTTTCTAGATCATACTTGTGTCCCCATGTAATTACAAAATGTGCCCTCTTTCACTCTCCAAAGTGCCCTTGTTCGAATGATAAATTACATGGTCTCCTTGTGTATCACATAGCTTAGAGTGAAAGAGTGTTGACATGTTAGCTGTCTCTGATAGCTTGACAGTAGTTGCCTGGAATACTGTGTTGAAAAGGTTTCTGAGGTCATGTGTGGCTCAACAGGTAAAGCCATGGAGATAGCCAGGCAGCATCTGCCCTCTGGGCAAGGACAGGGACTCCCTGGAGTGATGGAATGAACACTGGAGCAAGGCCAGGAGACCTAAGTTTAGACCAAACTCTGCTCCTACTTTTCAGTGCCCTCTTGGGCTGGATAAGTTTTCAGATAGGAAAGAATCCTATCTGTTGTTGGACAGGTTACATCCAAGGTCTCTTTCAGTTTCATGAATCTAGCTAATCTTGTGTCGAGTGGGAAATTGTGCTAGATGACATCTGACCCCACCCCTAAAATCATGTCATTCTATGACAGTTTTATGAGAAGTTTCTCTCTGCCCCCAGAGGAAGCTACACTTGGGAGCTGATGCCAACTAGTATCTCCATAGCACACTTTACAGTTTACAGGGCATTTTTATGCATGTACCCACAGCCACGTGTTGCAGCTTTATTTTTCTCATCCTCACTGTATAAGTGAACAAGTTAAAGCTAAAAAGGTAAGGTAACGAGCACTCTGGGCTCAAACTGCCTGAGTTCAAGCATGTGCCACAGCACTTTTGATCTTCAGGGTTTGGGTGAGCCTATGTCATCTTTGCACATTTCGATTTTCTCATCTGTAGGATCGTGATGGTCAAGATTGGAAGATATCATACGTGCAGGATGCTTGGGCTAGTGATGGGTGTTTGGGTGGCAGTAACCGCAGCAGAGGTGTGGTGAGGGTAACTAGCAGGCAAATGGCATAACCAGGACTCTTCTCAGGTACTGTGGCCCTCAGGGTCTATATAGAACCCTTGAATTCATTGTCCCCTGTCTACCTTTGGATTCATGTGCACAAGTCGGGAGCAGAAAGTGTGAGAATAAGAAAAATGAAGGCCATGGAGATATTTAACTTATGGCTAGTACTGAGAGAATGTTAGCTGGGGAGCTCCAACTCCTCCTTCCTCAATTTCAGACCATTCCAGTAAAGGCAGTGAGTGCAGGGTGGAGACTGCTATTTAGGCCATCATTGTACTTGTGGGTTCACAGTGGTCGGGTGATGGATCATGCTCACTCTGCCCCTCTCCCCCATGTCAACCAGGGCTATACAAGAATCAGTGTTTCTTTAGTAACCCATGTTCATTATGTGGTTCCACAATAGTTGAGAAATTTTCCCTCAGTCCATACCTAGCAGGGTCTGGTGTTTCTTAATGGCATAAGCTGACGTTTGTGGCTGTGTTTTTCCATTTTCAGTGGGTCTGCACAAATTTTAAGCAATTTGCAAAAAATGCTTCAATTAGCTGAACTCCCGTGTGACTCAGAGAATGCTGAATGTGCAAAGCTGTCCATTCCTTAGGTAGAGAAAGAAAAACCTGAGAGTAGTGAAGAAGGGAATGGAAGGAATAGATGAGAAAAAGAAAAGGCAGGCTAGAAAGGCAGAGGGGAGAGGGAGAATGAAGGAGAGAGAGAGGTAAGACAGAGAGAAGAGCCAGAGAAGGCAAGTGGAAGCATGGAGACCCAGCAGCTTGCACACAGTGACAGGAGATGGGAGGACAGGCTACTTTGACCCAGCATGAGATAGAAACTGTTCTTCTTTCTTGGATGTTTGCAGTGTTGGCTAAAAGTATGCAGGCTGAATGTCTTAGGGACCAGGAGGCAGGGAGGAATGTAACATTTTGCAGAAAGCACAGGCCTGGAGCTTCCTGTGCTCTCACGGAGGTGGGGTGGGTTCCTGTGCTGTGCTAAGAATTGAGACAAAGAGCCCTGGCCCACCTGAGCACCAGAGCCACAGTCCCCAGAGGATTGGGTGTTCTCATGATTAGAAGGGCTCCATGTTTCATGGTAGCCTCTCTTCATCCATAAAAGGAGAAAGGGACCCCTGAATGGGAGGGATCCTCTGCAAGGATGAAAAGAGGACTTTCCGAGTGTTCCAAGAAAGAGCATGTGCAGCCCCAGATGGGTGGAGTCTCATCTCTGCAGGAAAGCCAGGACCTGCAGGATCCCTGGGCCTGCCTGCCTCCCTCTTCCAGTTGCATTGTGCAGCATCAGGCTCCATGTGGGGCACCCCTTCTAGGAGCACCTCCTGAGGGCACCTGCAGAGGAAGGTGAGGGAAGCCTTTCATTGGAGTCTGAGCTGGCAGAGGCAATGGGCACAGAGGCTGCCTGAGGGCCAAGAAGTGTGGAGAGTGTCCCTACACCCCAACCAGGACAGGTGCCTTGTCAGTAGAGGAGGAGCAGGTAGAGCCAAGAGCACTGAATGTGGAGTCCTGGTCCCAAGATCCAGATGAGTCATTCCCTATATCTTACCCTCATTTTTCTAATCTGTAAAATGAGGGATTTGATTACATGCTCACTAAGATCTCTTCTAGCAGGAATGCTTGATCCTTGTCAGTGGTGCCAGAGCCCTAGCATCTCAGGGAGCTCTAAGGGCTGCCTGCAGGGGACACTCAGACCGTATCAGAAGACCGTAGTTCCCTTGAACCCCAGAGAAAGCAGGGCCCATTGGATTGAGCTGGGACTCTGCTCCAGGGGAAGGAGGAGAGTCCAAGGTAGGTTCATACAGCAGCCCTGGGGCTAAAGCAGGCTACTGGCCATCTACCTCCCCAAGAGGGACATGCTCCAAATTGTGTGTGGCCCAGAAACCTAAAGCACCAAAACTAGAAAACTGGGTAAATAAATTATAGTACACCTATCCACTCCACTAGAATGCTATAAGGTTATTATTGAAAGTGATACTGGAAATGAAATTGAATAATGTAGAATATGTGTTAAACCCACTGTTAAGCAAAAATAAAAAAGGTTATAAAACCATATGAACAGTATGATGACAATTTTGGAAAGGCAAAAATATGTACAAAGAAAGGAAATAGGATATTGCTCATTTTTATTTTCCTTTTTTTTTTTGCTTTATAATTTTCTTCGATTTTTAAAATGATTTGCTATCTTTGGTCTTAGAAAATAAAGTGATCAAGACTACAAGAAAGACAAGGACTCAAGTACAGGGACTGTGGGAGCACTGATTTAGGGACAGGCAAGGGTAGTGGCATAGCAAAATAAATAGTGCTGACTTTGTTATGGGCTATTTGAGAAAAAGGAACCATAGCCAGAAACCTTGGTCTTTACCTTCTCTGTTCAGTCGTTAGCAGCCAGTCTTCAGAAGCTCTTTGGAATGCACCTACCTCTTTTGGATCCCAGGCTTAATGCTGTCCTCATTTGCAATGCTAAGCTTTTTATCTGTTATTCCCTGGAAGCTTTGTAGTTCACTTTAAAGACCTTCGCAAGGCTAAAAGGCAAAGGAAGCCAAGATTATCTAATGCCAGTGCCTTGGGACAAATGAAAGGTCACAGAAATGAGAAGGGAAAGTTTCTGGAGAGCTCTGGAAGGTCCTGGGAGACTTGGAAAATCAAGTATGATTTGGCAAGATGGTTTCGTGTGCTTTGGTTCGGGTGCACCTCTCTGACTTCCCATGCTACAGGTGTAGGGGGAACAGAGGACCCCCCCACCTCTGTCTAGAAAGCATTTGTGGCGGGGTCTGAGCAATGAGATCATCCTCATGGCAAAAGAGGAACATTCGGGACACAGCTCAAAGCTGCATGGGAGGTATGTCGCTGAAAACTGACTTCCTGTGGGTATTCTCAGATACTCCTTGAATTTCCAAGTCTCATCAATCAATGAGTAATAAATATATTTCTCCTGCACAAGATATTGGGTTAAAAGTGAGTTAAATATAAGACAAGCCTTTGCCTGTGAAGGACCATCGATCTAATTGAGAAAGCAAGATGTGAAAAACACATGAAAAGTTAACATACTGTATGTAAGACATGCCACAAGGTGATGTGTATGATATTTAGGGCTAAGGGAGGAGCTCAGACAGTGAGTGCTACTTTTCTGAGAGAGGCAGTTGACCTGAAGCTTGAAGAATGGGTAAAATCTGAGGAGAAAAGAAATAGATATTTTAGACCTGAGCCTAGAGGGGGATAATTTAGACAAATTCTTAGAGACAGGAAAGCCCAACTTGTATTTAAGGGCAATGGAGGGTATAGAAGGCACATGCAAGTTGTGGTTGGAAAGGTGATGTGATGGGTAGCTGGTGCTGCATAACAAACACCCTCAGTCCTTAGTGGCTTTCAAACAACAACCATTCCTGTAGCTCACATTTCTGCAGGTTGGTAATGTGGGTTGGGCCCAACTGGGTGGTTCTTCTGGACCCAGAAGGGTTCAGCTGGTCTGTTAGGCTTGCTCAAGTATCTACAGTCAGATGCTGGGTTACAGAAACTACTTACTTCATAACGGCCTTGGCTGGGTTCACTGGTATGACTGAGTCCTCTTTCCACATGGCATCTTGTTCTGTAGCAGGCTTTCATGGATTTGTTCACATGGTGGGAGGAAGGCCCCAGAGTGAGAGAAGAAGCCGCAAGGCCTCAAGATGTTGCACACTGTCACTACCACAGTATTCTGTTGGTTAAAGCAAGTGACAGAGTCAGCACAGATTCAAGAGATGGGAAAATAGACTCTGATTCTTGATAAGAAGAGCTGTGAAATATTGTGGCCATTATTTGCCATATTTCACTGATTGGTTAGTTAGAAGCAAATCTTAGACAGCCTTGGGAGCCATAGCAAAGAACACCTTAGTAGGAAGGACACAGGAAGTATGCCTTGGAGGATGGCACTGGAGGATGGGAAGGCCCTAAGCTTCCCAATGGCTGCCTGCCGACCTGTGCTGACCTGCAGTGAAGGTTTTTCAGGCTGCATTAGATGGAAAAAGAAGCAGAGTGCAGTGTGTGCCTAGGAGCCATGGTGATGGCAGCGTGGGTTGCCAGCTGCCCATTATTCTGGGGTCGTTTCTCTCTCCTTTTGCAAAATGAAGGGATAATAAATGGTCATTGTTATTTTTAATGTTTCTACTTGGCAAAATAAAAAGTTGGCAACCCTACTTCCATCCCTACCTTTATTTATTTATTTATTTTGCTATTTTGCTAAATCATGAAATCACAATAAGAGCCTGGGAATTACTGGATAGACAAGGAAGGGGAAGAATTTACAGAAGGGAGAGACCCGTACCACACCATGAGGAAGGCATCCCAAGGGGCGGAGGGTCATGGCTGGGCCTAGAATGACTAGCATTTTGTGAGGCAGATTTTTAAAAGCAACATAATGTCTCCTTTGGAATGTTTATAACATATTAGTGACGCCTTATCAGAGCAAACATTTAGCTCCATCACTTAGGGATTTCAAGCTGAGAAACACTTTCAAAGGAAAGACTACACCTTGTATTATGTGCTTGGAAATTGAAAATCTGTTTTAATTCTACCTGAACAGTGCTTTCATAAGATTCACTTACACATTATTGGTTCAACACTGCCTACAGAAAAGAGCTCAAGTTCCTTGCCTGCCATCCTCAGCCCTTCCCGACCAGGCTCTGTTCCATCCTCCTCTGTGAAGCCCTCCTTTGCCTGGCGGTGGAATGCGTTCAGCCAGAACAAGCTTGCCTCTTGACCTGGGAGCTTCCCCTCCAGGTTGATGGCAGAGAGCAGGCGTGATAGCTCTTTGTTCCTGAACCTCCCACCCTGGAAACACACCCACTGCTGACTCCATGTCCCAGCACAGTGACTGCCCTCAGAGGGCTCTGTACAAGCCACATGCCACTCCTCTGTGGGCAGCTTCAGGCAGTGCTTCTGCATCTCCCCATCTCCTCTGCCTTTCTTGTCAGGTGTGGGAGGTCTAGGTTGTTCCCTGCAGAGCACCTTTGCTCCCGGGAAGCAGGGATGGGTTTGAGACTCTTGTAGCTGAAAGGAACTGTGGAGACCATTTTGACCTGTAGTTCCCAACTTGGGCTCTTCAGAACCCATGGGGCCTGTAAGGAATCCAGACTCCCAGGCCCCTCCCAGACTATCCTGATTCAGCAC
The DNA here is from genome assembly GCA_004027475.1 of Anoura caudifer. NCBI lineage: Eukaryota > Metazoa > Chordata > Mammalia > Chiroptera > Phyllostomidae > Anoura > Anoura caudifer. The sequence goes on along the minus strand of PVKU01000570.1, from coordinate 254,037 downwards.
ATTTGGGATGGGGGCCAGGAGGCTATATTTTTAACCATTGTCCAGGATATTTCTAGGTAGCCATCAGAAAACTAAAATTTGGGATCCACTGATAAAAGCCAACCTCTTTATTTTGTGGATGGAAAAAGTCAGATTCATAGAGCTGTGTGGCCTCCCAAGGTCACCCCACTTGATAATAGCAAAACTAAAAAGTTAGAACCTAAGATTTCTGACTTCCAGGATGGTACTCTTACTGCCACAGCTGACTCATTGTCTCCAGAGGGAGAAAAAGCAATGAGAGGCCTGTGGAATCCAGGGGTCCAAATGAGTTGGTGCATGCTAGGAGGCACAAACCAGCAGCGTGGTGCTAGGCAGACCGCAGTTCCAGTCCTGCAACATGAAAATGATGGCACCCACCTGCCAGGGCTGTTGTGAAATAACCTCTGAAAAGTACTGTGCCCAGGTCCACGCATGTGACCAAAGCTGGAGCCAAGAGTCTGCCCCGTTTGTGAGGTATTCAGGTCCAGTCACTTCGTTTACTTGCCATGAAAGGGTGGGCGGAAACCTCACCAACAGGCAGTGGGCACAGCTTCATCGCACAGTTTGCTGTGCGGTGAGCACTTTCCCACAGGGCTTAGGGAATGTCCTAAGGGTGAAGGCAGGACCCTGGGCCCTGTGGTCTCTGATGTCTGGATCCTGAGATTCCCATCCCCCTTCTCACCTACCACAAAATCCATCTTCACTTGGAGAGATAGCTTACCTCACTCACCCCTACTGGTCCCCAAGGGGAATAACTGTGAATCACTGTTACCACACTCCCTTTTTAGGGCATGTCCCCAGTTTTTATTGCTCTCTGTTTTATATCATTATAATTGAACCAATCAGCAAGCAGAACAGGTCCCTTTTTACAAGGGAAAGAAGACAGCCACAAAAAGCCAAAATTATGACTGTTTGCAGCATGCAAGAAACACTTATTAAATTAGATCTGCCTTCAGTGTAGGCGTCAGCCAGTTTCCAAGAAGAGCTCCACTGTGAGGAGTCAAGTCTGACTTGGAGGACAGGCCACTGAGCCCCTTTTAGGTGACTTGTGGTCAGCAGAGGGGCTAGGAGCAGTCATCAGGGATAAACTCACTGATTTCCCAGAGGAGGAAGTGGACCATGGGCTTCTGTAGAATGGAGACTGTATCTTCACATCTTTGCATGGCAGGTGCCCTGGTACTCACCACAGTGCCAGGTGACGTCAATGTCTGGAGAATGAAAATGGTTTAACCACCCTTCTCATGGCCAACCTGGAGACCTGCTCTAGCAACTCAGGGGAAGGGGCTCCAACACTCTGCAGTTTGGTTTCTCCTGCTCTAGGAGTCTGTGACTCTCCACCCACAACACTGCTCTGTCAGTACACTGGGGAGTGGGTGGCTGAGGCTAACAGAGAGTCAACGTGAGGCCAAACGTGAGTGAGCATGAGCAGGGGGTTGGAGGCCCCACTCTGGGGCTCTTCACAGCCTTCCTGTTTGACCTTGGAAAAGCCATTTCTCTTCTGCATGCTGCAGTCTCTTTTTTTTTAAATTAGAAAATTCAATTACAATTACATTCAATATTGTATTACTTTCAGGTGTACAACATAATGGTTACACATTTATGTAACTTACAGAGTGATCCCCTAAAACATCTAGTACCCCCCAACACCATACGTAGTTATTATAGTATTATTGACTATATTCCCTGTGTTACACTTGATATCCTTGTGACTATTTTGAACTGCCAATTTGTACTTCTTAATCCCTTTACCCAGCTCCCAACTCCCCTCGCTTTTGGCTCCATGTTTGTTCCCTGTATCTATGAGTTTGTTTCCATTTTGTTTGTTTATTTTATTGTTTAGATCCCACATATAAGTAAAATCATATGGCATTTGTCATTCTCTGTCTGACTTATTTCACTTAGCATAATACTCTGTAGGTCCATCCTAGAGATTTCACTTTTTCCTGGTTGAGTAATATTCCATATGTACCACATCTTTATCTGTTTGTCTATCAGTGGACACTTAGTTTGCTTCAATATCCTGACTATTGCAAATAATGTTGGAATGAACATATGGATGCACATGTCTTTTCAAGTTAGTGTTTCGATTTCTTTGAATAAGTACCTAGAAATGGAATTTCTGGGTCTTTCTTTGTCTCCTGTTAATAGCCTTTGTTTTAAAGTCTGTTTTGCCTGATATAAGTATTACTACCCCAGCTTTTTAAAAATTTCAACTTACATGAAATATCTTTTTCATCTCTTCACTCTCGGTTTGTGTGTCTTTCTATTTGAAGTGAATCTCTTGTAGAAAACATATGTATGAGTCTTGTTCTCTCATCCATTCAGCTACTTGTGTGTCTTTTGATTGGAACATTTGATCCATTTACACTTAAAGTAATTTTTGATAGGTATGTAGTTATTGTAATATTATTATTCATTTTTTGATATTTTTCTTCTTCTTTTTCTTCTTAAAGAAGTCCCTTTAACTTTTCTTATAAACTGATTTGGTAGTGATGAATTCCTTTAGCTTTTTCTCGTCTGGGAAGTTCTTTATCTGTCCTTCAATTCTAAATGATAGCTTCATTGGGTGGAGTAATCTTGGTTGTAGATCCTAGCTTTACATGACTTTGAATATTTCTTGCCAATCCCTTCTGGCCTGAAAAGTTTCTGTTGAGAAATCAGCTGACAGTCTCGTGGGAGCTCTTATAAGAGTACAGACTAACTGCTTTTCTCTTGCTTTCTCTCTTTGTTTTTAAATTTTGACATTTTAATTATGATGTGTCTTGCTGTGGGCCTCTTTGGGTTCATCTTGTTTGGGACTGTCTGAACTTCCTGGACTTGTATGTCTATTTCCTTTGCCAGGTTAGGGAAGTTTTCAGTCATTATTTCTTCAAATAGGTTTTCAACCCCTTGTTCTTCTTTCTGGTACCCCTATGATGCTAATGTTGGTATGCTTGATGTTGTCCCACAGGCACCTTAAATTATCTTCATATTTTCAAATTCTCTTTTCTTTTTGCAGTTCTGATTGGTTCTTTTCTGCTACCATCTCTTCCAAATTTCTTATTTGATCTTATGCTTAATCTAATCTGCTATTGATTCCCTTTAATGTTTTCTTCATTTTATTGTATTCTTCATTTCTGACTAGTTCTTTTTTATAATATCTATCTCCATTTTTATGTTGTCTATCTCTTTGTTGAGGTTCTCACGAAATTCCTTGAGAGCATTTTTATAATCAGTGTTTTGAATTCTGTATCTAGTAGATTGCTTATCTCCATTTTGTTTAGTTCTTTTTTTCTGGGGTTTTGTCCTATTCCTTCTTTTGGGACATGTTACTTTGTTTCCTCACTTTGGCTGTGTCCCTGTGTTTGTTTATATGTGTTAGGTAGATCTTCTATCTGTCTCAGTCTTGGCAGGGTGGCCTTAGGTAGTAGGTGTTTTGTGTGGCCCAGTGGCACAGTCTTCCTGGTCCTTAGCTGGGTGCTCTGGGTATGTCCTTTTGTGTGGGCTGTGTGCACTGTCTTGTTTTTGTTGAGCCTTGATTGCTGCTGGCACATCAGTGGGTGGAACTCATACTAAAGCTGACTGGCTTTAGTTATTATGTAGGAGCTGACCCCATAGAGTGGGATTTGCTGTAGCAGGCTCTGTTGCTGCATGCTTCAGCAGATGACTGAGAAATCAGTATTCCTCACTGTTTGTTTCATATTTAGATGAATTTTTTGCTTATTTTTATAGTAATGATAATTCATTTGTATTGTAGTTTGACAGTTATAAAATATCTTAATAAATATTATTTGCTTCTTATTTCAAATTCATGACATTGCTATGAGGTAGGTTTGGTCATCCCATTTTACAGAGAAAACTGAGGCTTAGAAAGGCAAAGCGATGTGCCCAGGAACCATGGTAACAAGCAGTAGATCAGGTCCTTATAGTTCCCTGTCCAGTGTTCTACCATTGTTTCAGGTGTGCGGATACATGGTGAAACATGGGCCCTGACCTTCAGAAAGGCCAGAAGTATGATGTGCTCATACTGATTCCACCAAGAGAAGTGCTGTGGAAGGTCAGAGAGTGGATTACTGCACATGCTATGGATGGTAGATTAGAAAAGGCATAGAAGCAACATGGTTTTTTTTTAAAAAACGGGCTGTTGCCCTGGCCAACTTGTTCAGTTGGTTGGAGCATTGTCCTGTATATCAAAAGGTCAGTTTCAATTCCTGGTCACAGCACATAGCTGGGTTGTGGGCTTGATTTCTGGTCGGGGTGCATATGGGAGACGACTGATTGATGTTTCTCTTTCTCTCTCAAATTAATAAATACATATCCTCAGGTAAGGATTGAAAAATAGAATCTTGTAAATGAGCATTATTACCATATCATTTATGTGAGGCAGCTTTGTGGCTTTGGCAAGTCATTCCTTTCTTTGAGCCTTACTGCCCTCATCTGGAAAACTAAGAAGTTGGACCCAAGGAGCTTTCAGATTCACTCCACTCAGATGCTTTGTGCCCAGATGCTTCTGCACACCACATAGCCTGGTGGTCCTCCCAGCCTTTTGAACAAACCACCAGGACAGAACCAGAGCATCAAGAGGGCAAACAAAGCCAAGACAGAGGCTAGGTGAGGGAAGTGTTCTCTTTGAGGCAGGAGCCTGAGGACCCTTAGACAGGCAGAGTCCCAGTCCCCCTGCAGCCAGCACTGGAGGAGCCAGCTGCCCAAACAAGGCTCCTTTCAGTTGATGTTGATGTGCACACTGATGCCTTCTGAACCACATAGGAAGTGTGGTCAGGCTGTCACTGGTGAGAATTTAATTTCCTTACCTGTTGATTTTTGAAGAGCCTGGATCTATGGTGCCACTTGCCTATCTCAGATCCAGAGGCAGGCTGAGGAGCTGAGGCAAAAGAGAATCTAGCCTGGTGGATCCATGGGGCAGAGAGCTAGAGATGGTCTCCTTAGGTCGATGCTCTTTTGGGGCCACAAGACCAGCAGCAGCCACAGGCTTAGTCACCCCCAGTGGCTAGCCATGACAGCAGAAGCATTGCACTGCTCTGCATTCATGCTTATCTGATGAATAAACTTTCTTTGCCTCCACCCATTCATTTATTCACCCATTCATTCACTCACTCACTTCCTTTGCTTCCCTCTCACTCACAAATGGCATCAAGGACTGCTGGTTATCAAAGGGGCCTTGGAGGAGATGTGATGTAACTCTCTAACTGAGGCTTGAATTCATGAATTCACACCCACACGTGACCTACTCCTGTGTCTGGGCATGTAATCCCAAAGGCAACCCTTGCCATGTGGAAGAGCTCCAATCCTTGAGAGTTCCTCCTCTGAGGCAAAATTCCACTCAATTCCTTCCTGCTTCCACCAATGGGTCCTGCTTCCTTCTCCTACCTGTTCGAGCAACATGAGGTTAGTCTCATCCTTTTAAGGGAGAGTCCCTGAGCCCAGTGTTTCTCCAAGTGTGGAATGAATGTGAACTTGGTTGGGGGGGGTCACCTTTTATCATGGCAAGCAATTATAGCAATACTTATGATTAAAAACTATTTCTAAATGTTTATATAAGAGAAGTTAGTTGATTTAAAGAAAAGTATTAAGTAACACATACTACACATACGTGGACGTGGTAAAATTAGTGATGGTCCTGAGAAATGCTATCCTGGTCCAACACCCCCTTCATGGATTTCATATAACTTTCACTGCTTCATCTAACCTGCAACCGAGGCTTGTGCCTTGACTGGGAATCAAACCAGCGACCCTTTGGTTTTCAGCCTCCACTCAATACACTGAATTACACCAGTCAGGGTTACATTTCTTAAATATTTTCTGTTTAACATGTTAGCATATACTTTTCCCTCAGTCCTTATGGAGTCTTGATAGGAAAATATTATCTCCATTTTATAGCTAAGGAGATGGAGCCATATGAAATTTAAATAACTTGGCTAAGGTGCAATAGTTGTAGAAGATCTAAAATTTAAAGCAGATCTGCCAGTGCCATGGAATTCCTGCTACATTGGGTCATCATCTAGCTGGATGCAGGAAGGGGAGTGGAGATTATCTGGCCAAACTTTACAGTTGGAGATAAAGAAATGACAGTCCAGGGAGTGTGTCTGACATCCTCAAGCCACCGTGCTGGGTCTGGCCAGCTCCTGCCTTGTTGCAAATGACACCTTCATTCCTCTAGCCATTCTGAATGAAGTCTTGGTGTCATGCCTGATGGTCCCCTCTCTGCCCACCTCCAGTCCCAGCATTTTCTGAATCTGTCTTTGTCTTTTCTCTCCTCTGCTCTGTCCCTCTCTACCTCAAACAGCCATCACCTATTCCTAGACTACTGCAGAGTCTCCCAAATCTAATCTAATCTAATCCATCTGTGGGTTTTTCCCACATTTGTCTTTATCTTGGCTTGGCATATATCACCCCTTGATCACAAATCATCATCACCCCAAATCACCATAGACCTTAAATCTTGGGACAACTCCCTTGTATGAATTACAAACTCTGTCCTGCCACTGCTTTAATTTAAGCCCTCCTGTCTACCTAGATTTACCTCCCACAATGTAAACTTCCTATCAAAAATTGTCGGCTTCTTGGATCTCCGTGAGAACTTGTGTTTCCCATATGGAAATCACCTCATTGTACCCAAGCTCAGCCTAGTCTCCCCTCACCCTCAAGCAAGCCCAGCCCACACCACCTATTCTGACCTCCAGCCCTTAACAGTCTGCCTTTTTTCCGAATTCTTAAATTGCTTATTATCCACAGTACTCATTTGACAAGTAGCAAATGTGGTGACCCTGTGTCCTAATTCCTCTCCACCAGGCACACCTTTCCTGCTTCCTTGACTGACTGTGAGCACTTAGAGGACAGAGGTAGCATCTTATGTCCTTTATAATCACAGTCCTCAGTCTCAGAGGCCTTCAGGGTGGGTCCCTCTGTACATGGTCTCCATGATGTTGATACTGTGTTGCCTGGTGGTGCTCCTATGGGGGAAGGGGAGGAAGGTTGCTGAGGAAGAAGGCCAACCAGCTGACCCACAGGCTGTTTAGGGAGCTGATAGAGGAAGATGTGAAAGCCCGTTGTAAACCATGAATCATGTCATTGAGAGAATCTGAGACCGGGATGTCAGCCTGACGCCCTCTAAGTGTCCTTGCAACTGTGCACTAGAGGGATCTAGGAGCCTCCAGTCCAGGGCACTGTGGATCAGGATGACATAGCTCCTGCCCTCGGAGTGCTGATGGGTAAGAGAGATCTGGGACACTTGTCGCAATGAGAGAACTTATAAAACATGCCATAATATCGTATGTAAAAATCCAAATGAACAGCACAGACAGACTGGCCATACGACTGTAGGACCCACAGGAAAAGGAGATTGAGAGTTCTGGAAAAGGCAAAGTAACTCCCTAACGGGTGGAGGAATCCTTCTGGCCCTGGAGAAAGTGAGCCACAGAGGCCAGCATGGAACTAAGTAGGGTGAGAGGTAACATCATAACTTGAGTGGCATCAGAAGACAGGTACACAGGTAGGAAGGGAAAGATTTAAGCAGAGAAGTTGAGGCCTGATGCAGAGTCCCTGTAAGTTCCCAAGGAGGGAAGTAGCATGATGAAAGTGAGATTCTGTTTCCAGAATCTGTTCTGTTCTGTGTTCAGAAATTCCTTCATCCTTTGAGAGTAAGAAAAAACCCACCCTAGGGGAAAAATACCAGGTCTGCATGTGTGTCCTTTATCTCCAGGCTTCTGCCACTAGGATTTTGAGGAGCTCCTCCCTGCCTCCTATCTCGTGTCTTGGACTGTAGCATTACTGCTCATGAAGCCATGCCCTTCATCTCAACATCCCTGTGCTGGGACAAGAGGCCGAGCACAGCTTACATGGCTGCCCTCTGATTGGGATTTGGTGCCATCTCCCTAGATCTAGCCTGAGACAGTAATCTGAAATAAGCATCTCATGCATAGGCTGAGAGCTAACTAGGAGATGAGGAGCATTTGTCTTACAGTGTTTACAAGCTCCTGCCTTTCCCAGATGATGAGACTCGGCTTAGTTTTAATGTGCACATGTGGCTGATAAGGTATGGGAGCACTGAGCAGGAGTGGGATACAGAGGCTGGAGGGGGAGTGGTCTGTAGAGATAGCAAACAGAGCCTGTTAATAAGGATGCTTTCAGATGCAAGCACAAGAAAACTCCCCTTGAAATGAATGCTGCAATAAAGAAACTTTACCTCACATAAAGTAAGCCCCAAATTAGGATGGCACCAAAGCTGGTTGAGGTAATTCATTGGTTGAGTTAATTCAGCAACTTTAACCAGGATGCCAGTTATTTTCACCCTTTCTTTCTGCCATCCCCAGCATGTTTCTCTCATCCTCAACTAGTAGTCTTCATGGTCCCCAGATGGTTGCCATGGTCCAGGCTCCGTTTATGGACGTGAGCATGTCCAGCTAAAGAAAAGATGATAGTGCCAGGGTTGGGCACATGCCTGGTAATGGTGATCATGGTGGTGGTGGTGATGATGACAATAGTGGTGATAATGCTGCTGCTGGTGGTGATGACAGTGGAGGGGGTGGTGACACTGGTGGAAGAAGAGATGGCGGTAGTGATAGTGACAGTGGTAACAGTGGTTGTGGTGGTTTTGAGAGGAGGCAAAGAAAGCAGGAGTGATAGGAGAAGAAATGTGAATGCCCTTTCTGCGTCAGTCACAAAGTGATCATGAGACTCAACATTTGGAGGAATGGGAAGTGCCTTGTGAACTGTAAAGTACTTCCTAATGAGTTACTGCTGTGCTGATTACTGCCTAGTTAGCAAACCAAAATCCTGAGAGCACTGACTCTCGCCCTTCACATTGTCCACCATAGTTAAAATAAGTCACTTCAGGAGGCAGAGGACTGGCAGGTTCCCAGAGACACAGGGAAATGCTCATGGCTTTGGGACAGGAGGTGCTTTAAGCCAGAATAGAACCTATTACTGCAGATCTGAGGGCTAAGGAGGGAGGTAGGGCAAGGACATTTGTGACACAGGGAATTCAGCAGTCTACAGAGGCATTATGTGTTTGTTTTGTCTTTCTTTGATAATAGATGTGAGGCCTCAAGTCTCTGGTTTGTGTTGAAGTCAGGAGGATCAAAAGAGACACAGAAATGAGTTGTGCCAACAGCTTAGAGGCCAAGAGAGTTGAAGGGGCCAGTGCAGGAGAGGAGATGGGGAGAAGCAGCAGGGGGCCATGGGGGCAGGCAGAGCCAGGACCTCTGGAGAGGACACTCAAAGTCAACTGCAGCTGGGATGTTCACTCTCTAAAGATATGGGCAGAACACCTACTGTGCGCAGGTGCTAAGGTTACAGTAATGCCAGCAGCTTCATTTGAGTAATGGCTATGTGATTTCTAATTCTCAAATCTATTCCTCAACCTGCATAACTCTCCCCTATTTACTGGTAAAGAAACTAGAGTTTGGAGAGGTTATGTAGCTTGCTATAGGGAAATAATTTGATCCCAAATGTGTCTGACTCTAAAGCCCTTTTCCTCTAGCATTTTGCCTTTCATTTAAAGACACTTCTTAGCCAAAGGTGACAAAGATACTTGCTTCTGCCCAGCAGGGGAGAAACAGAGCCCTGCAGGGCAGAGCCCCTGCAGGGGAGAAGCACCTAGAAAGCACATTGTAATAACTGCTCTCACTGTGCTCTGAAGAGAGGGCATTGGGCAACTAGGAGGCAGTACTAACTAATCTGCCCCTTCAGGGTCAGGGAGGCTTGGGTGGGTAACAAGGTGATGATGGGGGAGCTGTCCAGGAGCCCGAGAAAGAAGGGGCAGAACTTGACAGGCATAAAGAGGAGAGCTGCCCCTAATAACCTGTCTGGTTTGGGTGTGGTGAGTGAAAATTTGGTGTGACTGGAGTTCAGGGTGGGGTCAGCCTGTGACAGAGCTGGGAGCCAGGCACAGGAGGCTGGATTCCATTTTAATGCAGAGGGGAGCCGTAAAGGTTTTTAAGTGGTAACACAGACTAGGCGTCAATGTGACCAGTTAGGAAGGTGTTTTAATATCCAAACAACCAGTTTGGAAATTAAACTGGGGGCCTGGATGTAGACAGACAGTGGGGAGGACAGAAGAGACAGGGTCTGTTTTCCTGGGTCAGGTGTTAGTCGTTATTCTACTCCTCAAAAGAAGGTGGGCCCTTAGGAGAGAGTTTTGAGGCCGCTGCTGCACCCTCCCTCTGTTTGGGAAATGATACACTAGGCCACAGGTCACCAAGCAAATGCCTCATTGTCCTCAGGAATACTTTAGCCCTGATTGGTAGTATCTGTCGCCCTGTCCACTCCATTACCCCCAAGGAAAGGCAATATCCCTGAGCCAGAGGAAACTCCTTGGAGAGGGAGGGGCTGGCCGTACTCTGACAGCAGAGCTGCCCAGTGACAGGATGGCAGCCTCAGAAGGAAGTGACCTCCTGAGGTGGAGGGAACTCCCGCCATGTCCTGGAGACTGGCCTGTGCAACGCCTGGACTTCTTTTGAACTCCAAGAGAGCAATGCAGGCAGCATGTGACAAAGGCTGATTGTTCCCTCTGTACCATTCATATGCGGGACACCAGACACAGAACCCCAGCAGGCCAATCTGTCCCTGTGGGGGTTTGCAGTTGGGAAATGTAGCCTAGGAAGGGGCCTGCCCCATGGGTGGATGTAGATGCTGTCTCAAGGACAAGGGCAGTGAATGGCCCAGAAGGAATGGGCAGGCCAGTACCGAGACCGTTGAGGCAGCATGTTTGGCACACTTTGCAGCTGAAGCCTGTGTCGAGGTTCTGGGGCAGCTGAGGCTAAACCAGCCTCTGGAGAAGTAGACATGAAAGTGAGAAGTTAATAAGCAAGTAAGCCACTTCAGCTTAGCATCATGGGCAAGCCCAAAGGAAACAGAGCCATTGGAGGAGAGTTTTTGGTTTTCTTAAACTGAGCTTCTGTAAAACACTGGCATACTTTTCAACTCACCTCAATTGCTACTTGCCCTTGATAAATAGATCAAATGTTCTTTTCGAGACTGCCTTACTCTTATGATGTTAAATGGTTTGTCCTATCCCTTCTTCCTTTACCAAAAGTCTTGAGTTTTAAGGTCATAGCATCTGAACACCAGGTACCTTCTAAATAGGTTTCCATACAAGGCCCTTGGGAAGGGCCTGCCCTCAGGAAATTGTGAAACTGAAGCAGTTGTCTTCAGTGGCCTCCCACCTCCCTGCCCAGCCTCCCTCTTCCCAATCCAGGTACCCAGACATCCAGGCAGGATCTCACAACAAAAAGCTATGCTGTCAACATTCTGGGAATTAGTCCTTTTTAAGGTGGTACCTGATACAAGTTTAAATATGACCTCAGGTAGTTTAGGTAGAGATTTCAAAAAGTTAGAAAATCTTTAAGCTCCAAAGGAATGGATCTTTTATTCATTGTGGTAAATAACATAAAATATGCCCTTCTAACCATTTTTAAGTGTACACTCAAGTGACATTAATTATACTCACAGTGTTGTGCAATATAACCACTATTTCCAAAGTTTTTTATTGCTTGAAACAGTTTCTCCCTCCTTCCAGTCTCTGGTAACCTCTAATCTACATTCTGTCTCTGAATTTGCTCATTCTAGGTGTTTCATGTAAGTGGAATGTGTCTGCCTTTTCACTTAGCACAATGTCTTCAAGGCTCATCCATGTTGTAGCATGTGTCAGAACTCCATTTCATACATACACACCCACACCCCCCCTACATTGTGTTTATCTAGTCATCTACTGATGGAAGGAAGGCTTGTTAATGGCTGCATTTCAAACACCAACAGGGTGGAGGAGGTTTTGGGATCCCTGCAGCCCATTCTTCTAGCCACACCATATAAGTGGCCTTTTATTGCCCAGCGACCCCTCATGGAGACAGTAATTCAGGGATTCAATCAGCCCACAGGCAGAAAAAGCTGTGCTGTATCAGGAGGAGCACCAACTAGCCATTAAGAAACCTGAGTGCTCATCATATGGGGTAGATGTGAGGCCTTGGACAAGTACCCTTAAGTCTGCATAATGAGGAGCTTGTAATGTGTGTCCTTACTTCCTATTTCTACAAGTCTATCAGTGTCCTAAGAGACCAATGTCACAAGTGGTGTAGGGTTGAGCAGACCCTCAAGAAATAGTTGTGTCCTACTGAATGAATGAATGAATGAATGAATGAGAGAATTGGAGAGTGAGGAACTATGGTTTTCCAGTTCCTTTGTTCTCCTTCATTAGAGAATAAGGAAGAGGCTGTAATTTGAGGTCAGATTGAATGGTACTTAAGTTATGAAACAATCTGAATACAAGGTGCTATTTGAAGCATTGTTATTGTATTTATTATCTTTTCACCTTGTACCGAGATAGAATTGTATGACTGAGCTTCTCATAAATTTATTTGGTATAGAATTCTTGGCAGCTTTAATAAATACACTTGCATAAATCTAAGAGGGTGCACGTGGGCTTAGTATCAATTTTCACACCCCTTGTCCGTAATAAAGCAGATGTAAGCTATACAGTGTTCAACACAGATGGTGGGCATCACCCAGATGGGCCGTGTGTGTGTGTGTGTGTGTGTGTGTGTGTGTATGTGTGTGTGTGCAGAAATGTGCACATGTGAATAGACAGGCTCTCCAGGAGTGTCCTTGTCCTAGGAGTTTTGCCCTGGCATGGCCTCTGCTCACAGGGAGTCCATGTTCTCCTAAGGCACAAATATTACTAATCTCTTTAATGAAGGATTTTTATTATAAAATCCATTTGTATTTATGGTGATCATTAGAACAACGAGGACAGGAACTCTTTGTTCCTTTCCGAGTCTTGGAATCTGACTGGTACCTTAGGCAGAACTGTATGCAGCCCCGGCACTAGCATCCTCAATTGCCATAGAACTTTGGAGAGAATTTGTGTGTCATCTACCACTTTGGAGGTGGTGTTCAAAGTCCCAAGAAAAACACAAAAGTAGTGATTCCTCTTATCAAATAAAATCTTATTCAGAACCCAGCATATAAAGCCAATGAAAACCTCCCAGCCTTGTCAGGAAGAGGTGGCTGCTTTTTTACACACATTCTCTATCTACACCCCATCGGATTGATTTCCTAAACTCTATTCATAAAGTGTTAGGAGCTTTGGACAACTTAGCCTGTGTGTTCAAATGGCACTGCTCTGGTTCACAGGGTGGGGGAACCAAAGCCCCACTCTCTCTGTCTTCCCCTATCTTGTAACTGCTCCCAAAACAGCCCTGTAGAAACCTAGGGCTCGGCAGCACTGTATATTTTTTTAAAAGCTTAGCTAATGTTTTTATGGATGAGGAAATAGTCTCAGAGAAGTAGAATGACTTGCCCAAAGACACACAGTCAGTTGGTGCCAAAATCAAGGTTTATTACTGTCAAAAGAGAATTGAGTCTCTGTCTTCTAGAAGTTTATGATGTAGTTGAAAGGCCAGATATGAATACATGAAATGATAAATGGAAAACCAAGGTGGCCTGTATTCATCAGAGTCAAACTAGCTCCACAAATGTTTAGAAGACATGATGATTCCTGGGAACTGAGTGTTTAGTCCACAAGTGTTTAGAAGATGTTATAATTTCTGGGAACCGAGACTCTCTTTCCATTAATTTTCCTAAATATTTCAAAAAGGAATGTGACCATGGGCTTCGGTTGCCAATGGTAGCCCTAAGAAATGAGCAGGGAGGGAGGAAAGAAAGGGAGAAGAATATGGAAATGGAAAGGAAGCAATAGGAGGAAAATAGCATTAGAGAGAATGAGAAGTGACAGAAAAGAAGAAGAAAGACAGGAGCCATCTGACAGGGTGAAGTCCTCACGTTGCCCCAAGGAAGGGGTTCCTCCAGGAGCCCTGTAGAATCCAGTCCCAACATTCATAGCCTTGAGAGTCTGGTGCTTGGTTTGTTCTCCCTTCTGCAGTTTTTCTATCTCCCCTACGCTTTCCAACCTCAACACGGAATAGTAGTCTTTCCCTGGGCCTCCAAAGCTCCCTGGTTCCCAAGAGCACAGAAAAGGCCAGTTCCTATACTGACTATTGGGTGCAGTCTCTAAGAGCTCTGCCACCCCTCGGGATTCAGGAGGGCCCATGGAGCTCTGGGCTCAGGAGGAGGGCCCTGAAGGAGTGTGTGCTCACAGGACTGGGGTCGCTGAGGCATCGACTGCAAGAGAATGGTCTGTGACAAAGTGTTGCTCTTCTTTACCCCATTCGTATTCACCCTTACATGTTTCTGTAGCAGTACAACACATATTTTGAAAGAATCAACTAAGCTATTTCATTTATTTTAATTTTTTTGTTTTCATTTTTTAAAATTAATTCTGTAAAGGCATTCATGCCCCTAGGGTCAGAGTGAACACAATGCTTTTCGCAGCAGCAGTCAGCACAGATGTCTGTATCCAGACTTTGCAACCTGAGGCACTGCCCCTCCTCTGGGTTCTTGTTCAGACCCCTTCTTGCTGAATTTCTGGCCCCTTTTCAGTTCTATCTCAGATCCTTAGCAAGAGGAGTGTGACTCAGTTGTGTCTTTGGAGACAAACATGGACCAGGGAGGTCAGATGAGATGCCTGGCCCTTTGGATGAGGGTCAGGAGACCTGGTTCTGTTCTCAGCATGTGCCTCCCTGCCCTTGGTGTCCTGTTGGTATCCTAGTTTTTCAAGTGAGGAGGTTAATTATGTAACTTCCAAGATCCTTTCCTCTCTCAGAGTCATGGCTTTAAGCAGGATCCTGTAACCTCTGCCTAGGAGATAAATGTCGTGATGTGGAAGTGCTTTCTTAGGGATGAAGTTGTCCCTTACACAGCTGGATTCCAGCCTCAGCGTTTCTCTCTTTAGTCTGAGCCCTGTCCAGGGCCACCTCATTCAGCCCTCCCTGCAAGGTGAACTCTCCTCTGAGCCCCACCTCTCTGTGTCTTGATGTCCCACAGGTGCCCTAAATTAAGCAAGTCCAGAAATAGTGTCTCTCTCCCTTCCTCTTCCAAGTCCACTACTGCAGTGACAGGCATCGCCATTCAGAGCCACCAAATTAGAGAACTCAGGGAGGGGACCGAGCCCTTCTTTCACTGTCTCTTCCTCCAACCCCTACGTGCAACCAGAAACCAGATTACATCTTTTATAGAGTACCTCTCAAGTCACCTACTTCTCAACCAGTCCCACTGTCTCTACTGTGACTTGAGACTCTGTGATCTCTGCTTGGGTCATTCGCCCATCCTCTCCACACCCGTCGCCGCTACCATGCTCTACTGCAAAGCCACGCTGCAGTGCTCATCTGACCCAGCCATCCCAGTCTCCTCAGGATGGAGTCCAAGCATCCAGGCATGGCCACACAGCCCTGGTCATCTTGCTCCTACCCACCCCTCCATCCCCATCTTCTCACAGCCTTCACTCCAGCCAAATCAAATGTTTGCATTTCCTGAAGCTCTCCACCCTTCCCCTCTCCTTAGTTCTTCCTGCACTTGGAATGCCTGACCCCATCCCACCTTCTTCACCTGTACAATTCTTCACCTTCAAGCTTCACCTCGGAGATCCTGATCTTTGGGAAGTCCATCCACAGCAAACTGTGCTTGCCTCCAGAGCACCACTTACTTAATGTACTGGAATCATCTGTTCCTTTGTCTCTTACTGTACCAAAAGATGCCTTGTACCAACTTACCTAGGGTTAGTTTCAGAGCTCTTTTTCTGAAATCTTCAGCACCCAGCAAATAAATGTGTTTGTGAACGTTTGAGTGACTCACTGTCATGTCAGATGGGTCCTTCTGGACCTCCACATGTTATGTGCCAGGGTATGGGGCAAATATCACATAGTGCAGACTTCACTGGGAGAACCAAAAAGGCCAAAGATCACAAGAAAGTTACAAATCCCCCAATCCCCCACCTCACAAGGAGGTGTGCCAGGTCCAGGAGGCCACTGGGTGTGTGGCGTGGGGCTGCACTGTAGCCCAGGGGACCAGGGCCCTCCTCCCCAATGACTTTCCCCTTTTATAGGGAAATCAAGCAAGGCAGAGCAGCCTTGTGGATGGGGGAATAAACAGAATACTTGGTGCTGGGCAGTCTGGATTGGGGGTGCCAGCTGTTCACAGGAGTTTCCCTGGGAATGCTGGCTTCCCAGCACATAGGGCCCTCAGAGCCTTTGCGATTTTACTGTTCTCCCTACCCTGGAGAAGAGGTGCCCTAAGCTTGGGTGCTACCTCTCTCAGAAAGCTCATTGTCTGGACACACCAGGGAGAGCTCCAAAGTCACTTTCAAATAATTCAACTGGTTGTGCCACAGTGAAAATGAATGACTGGATGGGTGGGTGGACATGTAAAAGTGACTAGCACATATATGTGAACACATGAAAGTGCCTGACACCTAGTGGGCACCCAGCTCGTGTTTGTTTCCCTTTGCTTTTCTTCCCTTCTCATCCCAGCTCCAACTTTGTGAATTTCCACGGAGGTTTCCAGGGTCCAGAGGAGGTAGTCCTGTCATCTGGTACTAAACATAAAAGCTTTGACCACCATGGGGGTGGGGACTGTGGCTCTTTGACAGCTCCCCCATCTTCCACAAGCTTCCTCAGCTGGCACTGTGCCCTTTCGTAACATGCTTTCCCTTCAACACTATCCTGATGTTCATTTTAACACATCACCTAATTTTAAAAGACTGGAGGCTCCCACATACTGTGATTTGTACCTGGGTCATAGCCCACAGGCAGCCATGTCCCCAGATCAACTTAATGGTGTTTAATAGGTAGAAAGCAAAGGATGGGACGGCCTGCCTCTGAAGGGCTGATTCAATCCGAACTCTCTGTTCCCTTTCCAGGTTGCTGTCTGTTCTGGGCCCACGTCAGCACATGGGCCAGAGGTTCTTAAGCCTCAGAGACATCTGGAAATTGTCTATAATGCACATTGTCAGGCTCCATAGCCAGGAGATCTACTTCAGTAGGTCTGATTGGGGCCCAGAATTCTGCATTTTTTTAACTTTGCATCCTTAAACTGCTTCACCCAGGGGTGAGACCAGTACTCACCAGATGTCTAGGGGATCCAGAAAGAATGAAGGGAATGCAGGGACATGCAGAGCCACCCAATTAGTCTCCCAATGCCCAGTCTTGGAGGAGCCTCCAGCAGGCGAGGTGGAAGGAGGAAGGCCTCCCGGGCGATGCTCACACTTCACAATGTGGGTGAACTGGAGGTCTTCAGTGAGCCCCACCTGGCCTGCTAGAAGGTGGGAGGATAGGTCTGGGGGTTCTGAGTCAAGTGCACAAGTGCATCCTGGAGGTTGTGGACGACCTGCTTAGAAGACCTGTGGCCGAATGCCACATGGACTGGTGTTTTGTGGCTCCAGTGAGAGATGGGCTGAGGCTCCTGCAGAGACCAGTGGAGTGTAAAGGCCTCCAGGCAGCAGCCTTGGCTTGGTGGGGGCCATTAAGTATCCGCACTGGGGATGGTTGTGGGAGAAAGCAATTAGCGGTGCGGGAAGCCAGTGAATTAACACAGAGTTGGTTCACTCTAATGGAAAGCTGTTCTTCAAGGTGGTAGAGAGAGGAAAAGACTACCTATCTCTGCCCCTTGAGAAAAGAGATGAGCCTTTTCATTCACTGTCCACGCCCCCCTCCCAGTGCCTGTCTCCATCCTGGAAATGCTGATTTTCACTGCTAACCACCTCTCTGTCTTTGGACACAGAGTTTCTCGGGAAAGAGGGAGTTCAATTTTTTGGATCCGTGGGTGTAAGCAGTTTTGCCTATTTCAGCTACTGTTGAGAGATCTTCAGTGTCTCTGTTGCTTTGCAGCTGTGTTTTTGCTCTGTTTTGGAGAACTCAGCTAGTCTGCTCCCCTGGACTGTCTTGTTATCTTCAGGGTTTGTTATCTTGAAGTTGTGGCACACTTTTCCTGCCGTCCTGTCCCACCCGTCTCTCAGCACCCTTCTCCTCTGTCCAGGCATTGCTTCCCGTTAGATCAAGACACTATAGGTTCTCTTCTGAGAAGGTACAATGACATCTTCACTGATTAAATAAGATGTTTCCAAAATATTTGTAATTTTTTGACCACCCTAATATTTTCACTTAAACAGAGGACATTTGAAGACTTTTTTAAAAAAATAGCTTAACGCCCAGGGGATTGGAGTTCCAATAGTGGAACAAACTGTTGACTTCGCCATTTGCCCTGTGGGGGGAGGGGGCGAGGTTCCACCCAGTGTTTCTTAACTCCTCCCACGGGGCGGGGCAGCATTCTCCACCACCTCCGCCTGAGGTCTGCTGGGGCAGAGCTTTGTAAATCTCCAATCTAATGATTTTCTTTTTCTCTCTCTTCTATTTTTTTTTTTTCCTAGGAACGAGTGGAATATCTCTTTCTCATCATTTTTACTGTGGAAGCATTTTTAAAAGTAATAGCCTATGGACTTCTCTTTCACCCTAATGCTTATCTACGCAACGGTTGGAATTTACTAGATTTTATAATTGTGGTTGTAGGGTAAGTATAGCTACCCTTCTCTATTTCCTTCCCCTCACCCCTGCCACCAACCAGTGCATATCTCCTTTTTCTTCTGTATTTATATCTCCTTTTTTAAAATTTTATTTTAAAATATTTTTGTTGTTAACACTATCACAGATGTCCTCATTCCCCCTGCCTCTGCCCTCTCTACTCAGCACCCCCTCCTTCACCCCATTGTTGTCTCTGTCCAGAGCTATGTATATATGCATATTTGATTTGGTCACAGCGGCACTGGGCTTCGGGCAAGATGAGAGGATCTATTAAATATCTCTTCAAATTCAGACTTTCTCCAAGGGAGAGGAGCTATTTCCTAGGAACCTCCTCACCCCTGCTCTCACATGCATGTTGTACTCACACACATTCACACACGCACACACACACACGAGTTGAATCTGAGTGCTTTCGATGGAACCTAGGGTCCTTCACACAACTGAGGAAAGTCCTCTGTGTAAGGTGTTTTAGTCCATCTTTGACAATGTCTGGCCTGAGAGCTCCTCTGACCAGCTTCCCTGCGGTCTCACTGTGCAGATTCAGTTCAGCTCATCTGTGAGCATGTGGTCCGTGGGCACGGTTGGGGCTGGCACACAAGAACTGTGGATGCCCATTCTCACCTCTGCCGTGGGCCTTGTGCTGTGGCTAAGGAAACCAGGCTGCACAAGACAGGTAGGGGAGGAGAACACAGGGAGCTGTGAAGAACCAAGGCGACAAGTGACCAAAACCCAAATCAAACACAGCTTCCCCATGATACTCTGCTGGATTTTAGTATCAGATGAGTCAAAAAAAAAAAAAAAAAAAAACAATGTAAGAAATCTTAAATAAAATTCAGAAGTGATCTTCTTATCAAGGAATTAGTAACTTCACAGAAAGAGTCTCTAGGAATATTTGTACCAACCAGCCTACGTCTGCTGTGTGAGATGTAATTGGTTAGCACCCAGTGGACTATGTTCCAGTGACCATCTGTTTTGTTAAGGGAGGGTACTTTGCAGTAAGATTTCACTTCAAGAACAAGCTGGCTTCTTTGAGCTATCTGTTGTTACTTTGAGCCCAGAGAGTGGTCCAGTTGTGGCCACCTTGCATTTTCACTGCCCTGGAGATCCAACAGGCTTCATTGCCAAGGTCAATATGTCATTTGGCTCTTATCCTAAGAAACTATTTTCATAAATGTTTTTGTGCTGTCTCAGTGAAGACCAAGGCCCCTGGGGCTTCTCTGGAGCACTCATTGCTTGGGATCTCATGGGAGTGTCTGGTCTGTCCCACAGGAAAGAAGACAGGAGCAAATTGAGGTCATTTAGATGTCATGACCTTGTCTCTGGCCATCTGGATGGCTTGTTAGGGTTGTTTGGAACTGTTTTAGGGATTTTTCTTTGCCGTCCTTTTTTGTCTGACCACTGAGTGACACACTTTGGCCTCATTAACACCAGGGATATGTGGGTGGCTTGAGGAACGCTAAAATGAGAGTATTTGTCAGGTATGTATCTGGCTCCAAAGTATGCTTGCTCCAGAGGACTTGGAGTGAAGAAGCAGCTACATGAGAGATTTGGCTGCTTCTGTTCATGCCAGAATAAACAAAGAGTGACTCATCAAATGCCTTGAATTAACTCAATAATGTTCCAAATGCCCCTAAATTCTTTTTAAATCCAGCATCTTTCTCAAGGCCTCAGTCTCCTGGGAACCTTTCACACATATACGGAAAAGAGATCAAGGCTTGAGATCCAAAGCTTCTGGGAGCCATAGAGAGATGAGGTGTCTTGCAGGGACTAATTTTGTTTCAGCAGAGATGCTACATCTTTTCACGTTTATGAATGAGTCAGAGTTGACCAGATCCAGTGCTGTGCCCCATGCACGGATTTAACTGCAGCACTGGAGGTGAGGACAGGCAGTACCAGGCAGGCATCCAACAGGAGCCCTGGGCAGGAGGGGGCAGGTTCCTGACCATGCGCTGCACACTGGGCAACCCTGCTCGTCTCCAGCTTGGTTAGACCTTGCCGGATCCCTTGGGCTTCTGGTCCTCCCCACAACCAGATTCTGGTCACATCTTTCTGGAGTCTAGGCCATGAGGCTGATGAAGAAAGGGAGGCATTCAGGGTTGGCATTTTTCCAAAAGATGCCTTTCGTTGACTGTTGAAGCCACTTAGGTTATGATGCCAGCACTTGCTCACCTTTTGGTCTCCATGACCCTTTGGGTTCTTCCCATTAATTCCACATTTGGCCATACTTGGCACATACTTTCTCCTCTCCGTGGCCATTGGTCCGGGGCTTCCCATTTAGTCTAAATCTCAGCCCATCCTACTAATTCAAAAAATGGCACACATACCCCCACAGAAGGTGTAGCTCAGCCATCTGTCTTCAGCCATGCCTCCTTTACTGCTGCCTTTGCAATATTAAATGGATATCCCTCTGTTTCCCTTGCATCTCCTGGAAAACATCTGTTCTCCTTGGCACCCCCACAGCTATTTAAGAAAGGGCTCTCCTGGCCTCCTGCACATCAGGGGAGCCTGCCATGTCCCTAGAGAGGTAGGTGCACCTGTCTGCTGCCCGAGTGTCAGGTTGAGAGCCACACTCTCATCTCTGAATTGCCATTCTGGTGGCCTTTGACAGGAGGTGTTTCCTTCTCCCCACACATTTCCCTCCCAAAGTGGAGTTTTCTCCTTGGTACGAGGGGAGACAGTACTGTGAAAGTGGGGAGGACCTCTGAGGCCCCTGTGAGTTATGTCCCCCGACACTACCCCCGGAACTGAGGAATCCTTGGTAACTCCACCTACCCAGGAGATTCTGCTGCAGCCACCAAGGCCTTTGCTACATCTTTGTCACCCTCCTAATATGTTGGCTCTGACTCACTGGGCCCTCTGGAGCCTTATCATCTTGTTCTTTTAAAAGCTCTTCTGTCCAGCTGAGGAACTGCCAGACACACCTCCTGTAGAAATCTCTCCCCAAACATCCATATCTGAACCTGGCCCTTAGGGACAGGTAGGAACAAAGTAGTGGTTTCACCTCCATAGTGTCTAATCAAGGAGAAACAGCAGTTCCTGCAGACCAAGACAAGCATCCCCTAGACCCGTTCCTGCATTTTTCTACCCTTTCCAAATTAAACACAGACACTTAATAAGAGTCTGCATCAAGTTGGGGCAGGGATTAAAAGAGAGGAAAGTTGTCTAATCTCTACACCCTTCACTGAATAACATTTTGTGAACATCTTGCACTCCGATATGCATATCGCTTTCTTCCAGGAAATATCAGTAACCAGATCTGGTTTGGATCTGGTTTGGAATGTTATTTGACCAATTTGCAAACTGGTCTCTGTTTCAGAGATCTAGACTTGAATGGAAAGAATATTTCTATGTGGAGAAGGGAGCCCACTCCCCTGTCCTGGCAACCTCACCTGGGATTCCAGGCATCACCAACCAACATGTGAAACCGTCAGGTTGCCAAGCTGAGCTGAGAGAATCATGGAGCAGAGACTTCAGATGTGGTCTGACCAGGGTTATGAAGCTCCTTTGAGCTGTAGAACCCATTGTTAAAACCAAGCCTTACTCAGAGGCCCAATGTGTAAAACAGATCAAAGGGGGCCTGCTCTGTTAAATATGGGGAAAGGAGCCAGAACCCCAGTCACTCATGTCTGCCTCGCTGCCCCAATAGGTTCCATGGAGCACAGTTTGAGAATCCTTTATTTGGTCCAGTTTCATCATTACTGGGTCCTGCCTGGGTCTGAGCTCCTGAAAAGTTAAGCCCACACCTGCATCCTCCCAGTTTCCAGATAGTGCCCTGGGGCATGAGTTGTTTAAGGCTTGAGCCTAGTCCTCAAAAAGAAGTTGCCCTGGCCCCAAGTTCGGGTCTAATAATGTGACCCAGTTCTGATACCTGGACTTCCTTCTTGACCCCAGGCCATGACCCAGCACCCACTCTACTGACAGTGAATCAGTATAGTCATCTCAAGGTGCAAAGGACAGAAATTGCCTGGGTACCCTTTTCCCCATTTTTCTTAGTTACTGCAAAAAGTCGAAGACTGCAGACTCCCATCCCACATGGTCTGTGCATCCTCTGATCTAAACCCTTCTTCCTCTCCACCCAGTTCTGAACCCTTCCTTCTGTGGCCTCTGTTCCCTACAGTCCACCTCCCATTCAGGGGCTGCAGACACATTCTATAAAGGGCCAGGTACAACTTTCAGCTTTGTGAGCCATGCAGTCTGTGTCCCAACTCTGTAGGGAGAAAACAGCGATTATGAAAAGGATGGGTATAGCTGAATTCCAGGCAAACTTTATTTACAAAGCAAGTTCATTCTGATCACTCTGCTCACTCTCTGGCTCTAACCTGAGGGTCCTGCTTCCCTTGCAGTCTCCAGAGGTAGCCAGTCTCTCTCCCAGATGCCTCATTCCACAGCCCAGAGGTCAGGAGCAGGGCCCTACTTTCTCCTTATTTCTGCTTTCAGACCACTGTTCCTCCCACTAAAAACCTCCAATTTTGATATTTGTGTCGTCAGACGCTTCTATGCCCTGCTTCTCCTTATTGTAGCTTTCCATAGACCTTTGAGTTACTCCCCGTTCCTTGAAGATGTGAGCTCTTGGCTCACTCCCACTTTCTCCAACGCTCACTACTCCTGCCACTGCCATCCAGTATCTTCTTGGTTCTTCGATAGCTTCTTCCCTGGGGATCCATTCTGTCTCAGCTGCCCACTCCCATGGTTGTAGCCAATATCCCTGCAGTGCCTAATCAATATACCCTCCCTAGAAACCCAAACCAAACATCTTACTCTCTAAGCAGTATCACCCATTTTTCCAGTTCATTCCCTCTAGCAATTAACTCCAACAATCCATTCATCCTGCCACATTCCTTTTGTTCCTCCTGCCATCATGTGCATGCCTTCTTCCAGCCAGCTCAGATGCCATGTCCCATCATTGTAAGCCCTCACTTGTATTTATTATAATCACCTTCTAATCCTCCCTTCGTTTATCTTGCTCACCAGTCCTAATAAAATCTGACTAGATGGAGATCTGTTTGGTAACTGAAGCTGTGCCATCGAACGGGGTAGAGAAGTATGCAAAGTTGAGCTGGTGGGTCTCACTTTACACTCATGACCACCAACCTTCAAATAGGCTCGTCATGACTCCTGACAATCCTACCACATGTTCCTACCAGTTCACTCTTCCACTTTCTTTACCCTTGCTTTCTCTTCATACTTCCAATACCTCCTCTCCATTTACATTTTTAGCTGATGGTGACCTTGCTCCCTATTTTCCTGGGATAACAGATGCAATCAGAAGGAAATTTCCATGTGTTCCCACAACCACATCTGTGCCCCTATAATGTGCCTCCCTACCTGAACCATGATAGACCTCCCTGCCTCTGTATAAGGCCAGCATCCCTGAATGTGCATTAGGTCCACATCCTGACTACTGAAGGATGTCCATCCTTCCAATAATTGTTCTCTTTTGTGTATACATCATAAAATTGTTTGTCTCTGTTAGATGAATCCCATCATACACAAAAATGCTGATGTATCTCCATTTAAAAACAAACAAGCCCTAGCCAGATGGCTCAGTTGGTTGGAGCATTATCCCATGTACCAAAGGGTTGTGGGTTTGACCCTGGTCAGGGCACTTACATAAATTTCTGTTTCGATCTCTGGTCGGTGTGCATATGGGAGGCAACGGATTAAAGTTTCTCTCTCCCCCCCTCCACCTCTCTCTCTCAAATCAATAAAAATATTTCCAGACAAGGATTTAATTAATTAATTAATTAACAAAACTCTTGAATCCATATCCCCTCTGGTAACCACCATTTTTCCTCTGCTCTGTTTTATAGCAAAATTCCTCAAAGGAGTTGTCTATACAGTAGCCACCAGCCACACATGGCTGTCCAGCACCTGAAATGTGGCTACTCTGAACTGGGATATGCTATCCATGCAAAATATACAGTAAATTTCAAAGATTTATAACAAAGGGCAGTGACAATTAATTAATTCTTTATTTACATTTAGAAATGATATTTTGGTTATGTAAAATATATTATCAAAGTTAATTTCACCTGTTTCCTTTTTTACTTTTTTAAAAAAAGATTTTATTTATTTTTAGAGGAAGGGAGGGAGAGAAACATCAATGTGTGGTTGCCTCTTGTGTTCCCCCTACTAGGGACCTGATCCACAACCCAGGCATGGGCCCTGACTGGGAATCAAACCCTTGACCCTTGGTTCACAGGCTGGCACTCAATCCACTGAGCTACATGAGCCAGGGCTCTTTTTTTTTTTTTTTTTTTTTTTTTTTTTTTACTTTTTTAAATGTGGCTACTAGAAAATTTAAATTACATGTGTGGCTCACATGTGTGACTTGCATTATGTTTCTATTGGACAGAGCTGTCTATTTTCTCTGTCTTCAGTTTCTCCTCCTATCCTCTTTTGAACTCATATCTGTTAGGCTTTGTCCTCATCACTCCACTAAAACCCATTTTCAAGGTGTCAGTGGTCTTCATTTGCTAAATTCAGTGGTCAGTGGCCATCCTTGTACATGCAGCACGTGACACAGTTAATCATTGCGTTCTCGCAACCACTTCCTTCACAGCCCACCATCTGTCCATTTGCCCCTTTTATTGCTTTCTCCTCTCTGTGACCCCTCAACGCTGGAGCCCCAGGGCTCAGTCCTATCATATCTTCACTTTCTACACCAGTCTCCTGGGCAATCTTGTAGGATTTGACTTTAATGCCATCTATACAACTACCAAATGTTTTTCTCTAGCCTGCAGTTTGCACCCCCCAGAACTCCACACTCAATAGAGCCTACTCAAGATGTGCAACTGACAACAACTCAAACTTCACAACAATATTCAAAATAGAACCATTGATGTGCATCCCCCATAACTCATTCTTCCAGTTGCTCAAGCCAAAACCCTTGTAATGGTCTTTTATTCTTCTGCCTTCTTTACACTTCACATCCAGTTCATCGACCAATCCCATCACATCTACCTTAAAATAAATCCAGAATCCAACTATTTCTTACTACCTCCAACACCACCCCCGGTCCACGCCTCCCGCCCTGCATTAGTACAGCAGCCTGTCCTGGCCTTGTCCCACTGCAGAGTATTCTTCCCACAGCATCAGAGGGATTCTTTTAAAACTGTAGTCAAATCATGTCACTCTCCTGTTCAAACTCCCCCAGTGCCTTCCAACTCAGAGAAAACCATAGGGCCCCCACTTCCTCTCCAACTTCATCTCCCACTGTTCTCCACCTACTGTTTTGCCCCAGCCACCCTGCCTCTTGTCCCTGTAATGTACTACCATGCTTCTCCCTCTGTCTGGAGCAGTCACCTCACATAGCTCTGTGCCTACTCCTGCACTTTCTTTAGGTCTCTGATCAAATGTCAGCCTAGGAACCAGTTCCTTTCCCAGCTTTTTGATATCAAACAGGAAGGTCTCCCTCCTTAGCTACTCCAGATCCCCCTTCCTTGCTGCATTTCTCATCTTAGCATTTATCACTCTCTCAATATTATGTTCACTTACCGATTATTTGGTTTATTCTCTGACTCTTCTACTAAAGTGTGAACTCCAAGAAATTAAGGACTTTCTGTTTTGCTGGGGCCTCAGTGTCTAGAACATTGGTGGGTGCATAGTAGGTGTTTGTGTTGGAGGAATGGATATATAAGCAGAAACACAAGGGTGACAGCTGAAATTTCCATGTCTCAGGTTATACACCTTAATGCATGGATTTGCTTCCACTGAAAACTTACTCATTTAACCACTCAGTCAGTCATTTATTTGTTCAACATATGCATACTTCTTTTGAGCATCTGTTATGTGCCAGCACAAAATAGATTTCTTTGTGATCATTTATCTGTGCACAGGTACAAATCAAAGAGATGGGGAGGAGAAAGAATGTGGCTCCAGGCCACATGAGAGCAGGAGCTAGGATACCACAGAGGGGGTCAGAGGGCACCACAAAGGGATGGGGTTCCCTAGCAGCAAATTTCACTTGCTTTTTACTCTGTCAAGGGCTGCTTAGTTCACACAAAGCCAGATGTGTTCTCACAGCTTTATGATGGCAGATAGGCAAATGGCCTCCCTGACACTGGCCTCCCTCAGAGCTCTCTGGGCAGTGGTTATGCCCATGGCCAGGGTGATACCCACACTAACACACTGTCAGTTTCTGATGGTCACAGACTTTCCTGGGCACATGCCTCAGCACTTGCTCCTGGAGGGGAGACAGTCACAATCTCTGCTATCGTAGGCTCCCTTCAGGGAATTCGGAGCCCAACTGGACAAAGAAACACTGTCCTGACAGCTCCTTCTCTCCTTCCTTTCTTCCAGGCTTTTTAGTGCAATTTTAGAACAAGCAACCAAAGCTGACGGGGCCAATGCTCTAGGAGGGAAAGGGGCTGGATTTGATGTGAAGGCGCTGAGGGCATTCCGCGTGCTGCGCCCCTTGCGGCTGGTGTCTGGAGTCCCGAGTAAGTAGAGCCATTCTTCTTATGTTGTCACCACCCCCATTTTCCTTCACCCAAATGCAAAGAGCACTTTGCAGAGGAACCTGACTTCATATAAATGGAGGTTTTTCCTAAATGAATTCCTTTGCTTTAAAAACCCAATTCTGATGCAAGTCCATTAAAACACACTGTGGTCCCAGCTCCTATAAACACTTGGGGAAAAAAATTAAAAAAGAGAGCACTCAGACAGCCAAATGAAGATGGTCTTCACAGAGAAAACAATCCTTTGGCCATCTGAGTAGTGCCTGCAAGGCTCTGGGCTGGGAATTTAAATACATTTGTGGCAAAAAGAGCCAGGTGAGCAGACACAGCTAATCCCCAAGGCTCGCAGGGTATTTTAACTGATGGAATTAACTCTAATCTCAGTATTTTTCCAAAGAACAATCGGGAAAGCACAAGTGGATATTCTGAAACTTATTTTTCCATTTCTTCCAGCTCCTTCCTCCTTTCGTGTGAAAGGGGGCCTCTGGCCTCGGAAGCCCTCTTTATGGATTCTGCCTGTCATAATGAGAACTGGTTTTACTCAAGGGGTCAAGGGGGTTCAGTAATCTCACACAAGAAGGAAGGAGTTAGAAAGATCCTTTCTCTCAGGTCACCAGTCATGTGGGTGGACAGACCCCCTTCCGCGGTGCCTCCAGAAGCCTGCCCTGTCATGGGTGAGCCCTGGGCACTGGGCACAGCAGCTTTAGGCACCTGCATCAGCTGCAGGAAACCCCAGCAAAAGTTGTTCCTGGGGGCTAAGTCAGCTTTTGGACAGTTTAATTTGTGGTATCTGAGCATAATTCTGGACTTGTCTGCAGAGACTACACTCTCGAGTCAGCTCCATCAGATCTGGCTCAAGAATTAAGTCAGAGGAGATCCCTGTGACCAGGCTGAAAGCACACCAGTTTGGGAGGGATCAGGAAAACAAAGAGGTCCTCTGAACACCCCACCTACACCAGGGACAGAGCCCTTGTTGATGTTCTACTGCTTGGTGATGTCTCTTAGAGTCATGAAACCATGGAAATGTGCAGGACCTCACAGTAAACTGTTCAGTCCTTTTTTTCATGCACAAAAGAGTGAAAAGATGTTCTCAAAGTCAAAGTAACTTAACCAGTAGCAGAGCATGACTAGAGCCAGGTCTCCTGACTTTCAAACCAATGCTTTCCCACCATATCACAAGACCTCATGTAAAGAATTAACTCTTGATTACCTTAGACTTGTGCACATGCATCCTTTCTCTTCAATTACAAGTCCCCTGAAGCCCAGAACTGTGCCTTATATTGTCTCTGATTTCTGCACAGTGCCTAAATGGTCTCTGCACAAGGTGGGAGAATTTACTGGATAAATGAAGCAAGAGTTGGACTCTTTTCTTTGCAGTGAGGCCCCCTGGGCAAGGCTGATGGCCTGTCTTAAACTGGACATAGAGCTAAGTCACACAAAAGCATTTAGAGCAGATTCTCTCTCTCTCTCTCTCTGTTTGGCCTTAACCATTTGGAATGTCTAAGAATAAAAACAGTGTATATGATCACCAAGACCCAATTGCCCTTTTATGAAGCCTAAATTATTTGCATTTTCTTGATCAATCAGCCATAACTCAGTAGACCAAAATCAAGGAGTGAAAAGGCAGGGTGAGAATGGATTTAAATGTGACTTTAAGGAGCTTATCATGATGGTGCAGCTGATGTGTCAGTGATAGGAACCATGAATTGGTTTCAAACTTTAGCTAACCAAGCTGCAACGGACGTAATGAGCCTTACTTTGTTGTGTATGTGCTTATTAGGGGCCCCTAATTTCAGAGCATTGTGCTGGGTATGGGGACATATTACAAAGAATAAATATGGTTCCTTCACTTGAGGAATAGGACAATCTAATAAAAGAGTGTATCAGCCAGCTTTCACTGCAAGAGCAAACAACCCCAAACTCACAGTGACTTAAAACCAGAAACACACCTGGCTTGTGGTACATGAGGATGTTGGCCAGCTGCAGCTGTTCTGGGCTCAACCAGGTTCTGCATGTCATCTCATTCCAGAGCCCAGTTTGAAGAAGCACCCAGCACACAGGCCATGTTGTTCTTGTGGCAGAGGGCAGATAGATGCTCACAAAAGTGGCATAGAGCTAAACCACATGAGCATATTTTGTTTTGCTCAAATATGGCTTATATCAGAGCTGCTCACGTTCCAGTAGCCAAAGCAAGTCACATGGCTATCTTTGTCCCAAAGACAATGGGAACAAAGAAATATACTGTATTTATAGAAAAGCATGGGTAAAGTTGTGAACAAATACTGCAGTCTATGACAGAGGGATTGAGGAAATTGTTAGTAACAGAAATGGTTACAGTGATTACTGTAGTACAGAGATTCTTAATTAGCGATGCATATGGTTGAGAGCTACTCATGCTTTAGTGTATTAGAAGGGTGAGTTAGATAGAATAGCTGGGGCTCCACTGTAGGAGAAACTTCCTAAAGAAGGTGTCTAGTCTCCACATGCATTTAAATAATGGTGAAACTGTATTGTTGTGGCCAGGAACAGGTAACACTTTTTGGAATTCTCTCATCAGGAATGTGAAGACATGATAAAGCCCCTCATGTAAGGCCCCGATATTACTTGCCATGCAGTTCAGGAAGATATTTTTGTCATGAAAGGTGGTAACACTAAGTTGGTTTTGCAGTGGTGAGCAGCCTTAAAGGTCACTCCGTGCTTCTGCACAGGGCTAACAACTGTGTCTTGTTTTCTGTGGGTCACCAATAAAAGGAATAGCTCTTTTTGGAGTTTCAAGAAAGGGCTCATCCAGCCTTTCATCCTTTCTCAGTAGAATAGTGTCTGTGTGACTTTTTGAAACACTGAAGTAGACCAAGGTGAGTGTGTGCACTGTATTAGTTTGGTTGATATTATCTAGGACAATGTCAGCAATATCTTTTATACTACAAACCTAGACAAATGGCTCTTTCTCTCATTTGTTGTAACTTAAGGTTGTCTCCTTTTCTATTTCAGCAAAATTCTTCCCAAGGGTTGCCTTTGCCTGTTACCTCCCATTCTGTCTTCCCATTCTCTCTTGAATCCACTCCACTCAGGCTTTCTTCCTCACCGCTGCACCAAAGCATCTCTTGTTGAGACCACGATTTCCATGTTACCGAATCTAGTGGTCCATTCTCATGCCATTTTGCTTGATCTGCCTGCAGCATTGGGTCATCTCTTATCTTTGAACTGCTGTGATCATTCGGCTTTTGGAATACAGCTGTTTCTTAGTCCTGCCCTTACTTCACTTGTTTTCCCTTCTCAGAATTATTTGCTGATTTCCCCCTCACCTTCTCATCCTCTTAACATTGGAGAGCTCCAGGGATCAATCCTCAGACCTCTTCTCTATCTACACTCAGACCCTAGTTAGCATGTCTCATATTATTCAATATTATCTGTGTATCTTCTAATAACCACCAACTGTGCGTCACCAGCTCAGACCTCTCCTCTAAACTGCAGACTTGTATGCCTACCTGCCTACCCCACTCCTTTGATCAGATATCTAATAAGCATCTTGCATTTAACAACATCCATAACAGACCTCTCAGTCTTCCTAAGTCTTTCCCATCCTGATAATGAATGTCAGCTTCTAGATCCTCAGCCAAAAATCTTTGACTTCTTTCTTTCTTTCATCCTTTGTATCCAGTCCATCAGAAAATCCTATCCGCCATACCTTCAAAATATATTAAAAATCAGGTTGTTTCTTACCACATCCACATTTACTTGGGTGCCAGCCACATGATTACAGCAGCCTCCTAACAGGAATCTCTGCTTCCACCCTTGCCCTTTGTCACAGCCTGTTCTTGACATAGCAGTCAAAATGGTCCTCTTAACATATTGTACATGTCTCTTTTCTTCTCAGAACCCTCCGCAAGGCTTCCTCACTGAGTGAGACCCAAAGTCTGCAAGGCCCTATGTGATCGCCTCCTCCCCCTGACCTCATCTCCTTCTATCCTTCCCTCTCTCCCTCCTCGCCTGCCTCATGGACCTCCTTGCTGTGCATCCCACCCTCTGAGCTCACTGCATCGTGGGGCCTTTGTACCTGCTGCTTCTTCTGTCTGATGTCCTCACTTAGCTGTCCACATGGCTGGCCTGCTCACCTCTTTCTGTCTCTGTGAAATGTCCTCTTATTAGACAGCCCTTCCCTCACCACCTATTTCAGCCTCCTCACATTTCTGTCCCTTCCCTGCTTTATTTTTCCCCATATCATTTTTCACCATAGACATACTATACATTTACTTGTTTGTTTATGACCACTTGCCTCACAAGACTATAACATCCATGGGGACATTTTTTGCTTTGTTCACTGAGATATCCGCTTTGCAGAATGGCTGGACACTGTGACTCAGCCCCCTGGTGACTGAATGGCATTGTTACACATAGCCGTTACTGAGAACTAAGAGACTCACTAAAATGATGCTAGTTCTGAAAGACTTTCCATTTATGTGCCTTTTTTAGCTTTTCCAAGAGGTTTTTCTTCTTCTATTTTATTTAGTCTTCATGAAAATTGTATGATATGTATACATACACATAGGAGATGTGTCGAAATTGAAGTGGTTATTTCTCATAACCAATAGGTTAATTGGGTGGTTTGTGGGATCTGTAACACTAAGCCCAAAAGCTGCCATTAGTTTTTAAATGCCTATATGAGTATGAAATATCATTGGAATCTTAAGGTCACAGATTATGGAAGGGAAGAGATGATGGGGGGGGAGGGTACAAGTCCGTGAGTCACTTACTTATTTTTTCAACAAAACCTATGAGTACCTAATTTAGTAAGATTTTGTAGCCATCCCAGCAGATACAGAAATGAGTTGGATGTGAAGTACGTTCCCGAAGAGCCTGAGCTATAGAAGAAAAAAATGTTATAGAATTGATGGTATGAAACAAAAATTGCAAAGTGCCCCCCACACCAAAAAAAAAAACAAAACCAAAAATCTCTGGAGTAAGATGGAATGAGTTCCATAATGAGCATGATTTTGGGGCACCACACTTCTGGGAGTGAGGATAGAGTCAGGAAAGGCTTCTTGGAGGAGGTGGCAGTTGGGAGGGTTCCTGAAGGATAAGCAAGGAGGAGCATTCCAGGAAATGATGACTGTGGTCCTGGATTTGGGCACAGGTGGGCTGTACAGTTTAAGGGTTGATTTCACGGTGGACATAGAAATGATTTGACTCTTTCAGTGAAATTCTGTGTAATTGCCAGATCTGTCCACTTGACTCTTCCACAATGAAGGAAATCAGTTCCCACTGATTGTGAAGCCCTGCTCTTCCATGCAGAGCTGCTGTGAAGCATGCAGGTTGTACCAACAGACAAGTCACATGGAACAATAAACACTGCACAGTGAACATGAACAACAGATACAGAGGGTTGTGGTTAAATATTTGCCATGTATGTAAAGAAGTGTCTTTGTTTGTGGAGCAATAAGCAAGGTGCCATTTCCTCCTTTCCATATAATCCCATATGCCCTCTTGGAGAAGAACTCTCTGGAGTGGACTGAATAAAGGGCAGAGGGAGGTGAGAAAGTGTCCTTTAGATTTGTGAGATCTTTGACAAAGTGCACAGCAGCCCAGTCTTGGTCTGATGATGAAGGGGACTGAGCAGTCGGTCACCTTTGTGCAAGACCAGCGCCAGCCTTGGGAAACACCCTCCACTCACCATGAACACTTACTGAGCACTTTCTGTGAGCCCAGCACTAAACAAGGCATTGGAAACAGATTCATCGGATACTTTCCTCATCTGTCAAAGTACTTGAGTGCTTTAAAGACTTCTCATAAGATATGTGTTTTCCTGTGATACGATTTTTTTTTTTAAGGTTAGCTCTTTCTCAGTTAAACGTGTTATATCTGGAAGCACACAGAATAGAAAACAGCTTGTGATTACACAAGGGTTTGCTTCCTAATTGAAAAGTGAAGAGATTGAGGACTGCATGTGGAGAGGTGTTAAACATGTTCTTCCTGAGGTTAGAACTGTGTTCTGAAAACAAATCAGCACCAGTCAGTTGACAAGTATCTAGTATGCGGGTACCGTGTGGAAGGCACCAGCAGATAATTCAGGCAGTGGTTGTGAACATGAGCTGTTCAATCAGACTTTCCCTGTGACCTTGGAAAAGTTACTAAGCCTCTCTGTGCCTTAATTTTCTCATCTAAAATGGGAATAATAAGAGAACTCATTTCATATGTTCTTAGAAAAACCAAATTAATTAATACATGCAAAGTGTTTAAACAGTGCCTTATGTATGGTAAGTACTAGTTAAATGGTAGCTGTTACATTATATTACATTGCATTATGCATGTAAAATAAAAATTACATGACAAGAGCACTATCAAGACCAAAGATAAAGACTATTCAAGAGTTAAATATCAACCCCAGACTAAAAACACCAGAAAGGCATGTGTATGGTTACTTGATTGCATAGATAATGAAATGGATTCAAAAGGCAAGTTCCGAGGGACTCTGGCAGTCCAGAGAAGTTTATGAAGGAGTCAGTATTTGAGATGAGCCTTGAGGCTTACGTAGAAGAGGTAGGGATGGAGATGGAAGAACATTTGGGGAGAACACTTCATTTATTTGTGTCACCAGTACAGGCCAGCCCAGGCCAGCGCATAGGTCTCTGTGTGGACCAAACCACTATGGAGGAGGAAGTAGGACCCAAAAGTATGAGAACCAGGTGAGAGAAGTCATTGGGGAACTGTGGGTCCAGGAGTCCAAGCCAACAGGCAGTTTTCTGAACAGCCACTGCTGTTCCCTCTCTATTGAAAACATTCAAAAGACTGCACTGTGGAGAAACAGCTAAATGTCTCAGAAATCCCTTAAAGAGTGTCTGAATGGATGGTGGGCTTTTGAATACCAGGGAGGTTCGTTAACCCAGCCTGGATACAGATTGCTGGTAGCCACACTGGGTTCAGAACGAGATCAAAGCAGCCACACTCTCCTGCCTTACACAACCTTCCTTCCATAGGCCAGGCCTTGGCTTCCTGATCTCTGAGCAGTCTGCTAGAGATCTTACGCTGCAGGACACCTAGCACTCTCTTTTTATTGTTAATGATTGGATGGATCCTTGACTTCAGACTTTCCGCTGAAAAGGGAAAAGCTTGCCCGAGTACCTAGATGTACCACTCTCATCCTGCGATGTAGGTTTTCCTCCGGAATGAGTTCTCCCCTCCTGGGGCTTAGTAACTGTGAAATTGGCCACACTGATTAGTTAACATTGCCAGTTAATCAAGCCCACTGGGGGCACATTAGAGCTGCTGAAAACAACTTTTCTGAGTGTTTTCACACTTTGATAGTTTAAAAGTAGTCATGCGCCATTCTGCCTGAAATTTGCTCTTGGGTAAGTCAGGCCACTGTGGATTTGCAGTCACCATCACTGCTCCCAAGACAGTGTTCTGTGGCCCAGGGGGATGGGGGTCGTGGGGGGCACTGTTGGGGAGAGGGCTTGGGCACCAGAAGTTGTCCCCACAAATGCAAACAGCTCATTACTCTCACTTGTATTTAAGGACACCTCTGCATTCCAGATTCGATGGAGGAAAGTCTGTCTGTAGCTGATACTCAGAAATCAAGTAACCAGCCCCTGAAATTTATACATTTTGGAAGGAGTCCCAGAGAAGATCCCTAAGTCACATCAGAGACTCAGATCCACTTCCTTTCCCAGTTTTTTCCACTGCCTGTGTCATCATCATCTCAGACCTCCCTTTACTCCTGGCTACTGTGACTTAATTAATGCCCTAAAGTGTCACATGATGCAGGTAGCGCAGTGGCCTATAAGCGAAGTGAGCCGAAGACTCAGACTCCAGCCCTACCTTTTCTCCTAACCACCTTGGTGACCTTGGACAGGTCAGTTCTCTCTCTGGACCTCTCTTCCACAACTGTGACTTGAAGGGCCTGGATTGGCTGGCCTCTGCATCATCTTCCTCCTCCCTCTCCACACCAGCTGAGAGCCCGTGCCTCTGGCAGGCCTTCTTGCCATTCCATCCTCTGCTCTTTTTCTCCTTTCATGTCCTTGAAGTTGGCCCTCTTTTCCCCTCACTTTCGATTTTGCTTCCTGTGCCTTTTCATCCCTTTTGTTCTAAAGAGGTGTTAAATGTCAGAGGACCTTAGACCTAAATGAGGGAACACATACTACTACTTACAACGACAGGGACGTGGGTAGAAGGCCACCCATTCATCCACCTCTCACTCTACTTCTCATAGGGCCACAGGCTGCCCATCCCACTGCCCACCCTCTTCAGAAATCCTTGTGCAGCACCTTCCAGGCCCACTTCTCTACCATTTCTTTCACTGAAACAGAAAGTATAAAACCTTGTTCCCGGCGTTCAGCTCACAGTGCTATTCCTGAGTTAGAATGTCTGTGTGGGAGGAGACCAGCTATCTGGTCCCACCAAGTTTCCATTCTTCAGATAGGAACAGTGAAGCCCGTCAAGTCAAATGGCTTTCTCAAGGTCACACAGAGCTCTCTGGTGGCAGGCGGACAGGACTCTTGATTCTTATACCTAAGAATGATGGCAGTCCCGAAGGGACCCTCTGGTTTTGTAGTCTTTGGAGGTTTCGGACCTCGTTCATATATATACAGCAGTTCACAGCCCCTCCAAGAGGGAAGCAAGCCCCAGGGAATGTCACTGTTCCCTCCCACCTTCCCGCCCCAGGCAGCCCTGGGTTTGTGTTTGCTAAGGTGGAGCAGAGCCCTCTGGAGGCCAGCTAGGAACAGCATGACCTGTTAACATTCCAAACAGGTTGGCTTGCTGGCTTTGCTCTGAAGAGTCTGGCTTGCCTGTCAGACACAGAGCAGAATTTAGAATAGGATCCCACATTCCCTGCTCTAATCTCTCAACACCTTTCATGTTCACTGCATCTAGGAATTGATGCTCGCCCTCTCCCCAGTGTGATTCCTGATCTTCCACTGCAGGCCCGCTCTCTGATTTGACAGCTCTTGTCCCTCTCCCTTCCAGATGCCTCCGAAGGGAACCCTGGGCTGGAGTTCAAGGGTGCAGTTGCAGTCCCAGCTCTGCTGCTGACACCCTTTCTATTCCCTGCTTCACATTTTGCCTCAGTTAATCTACAAAGTGATATTTATAATGGGTATTGCATACAGAGAAGATTTTACCTGCAAAGTCTGGGAGCTTCTAGCAACAATGCCTCTTTTCAATCCACCTCTTGAAGAGAGACTTTATGGATTGTGATGAGCCACAGCATGCAGTAGACAGAAAAGAAAGATGGATGACCCAGATGCAGCAAAGCTAGCTCACTTAAACAGTGAGCGTGTTTCAAAAGTTCCGGTCCTGCTGCCTGGAGTTTTACTGAGAAGTTATTGAATATCAGTAACAGAATGTGACTAAACTGGGAAAGTCTCTATTATGTGGTGTTCTACATACAACAGCTTACAAAATAATAATGATAAAGAATGCATTCAATCACACAATAACTTGTTGCACAGACATTTCTCCCAGAGATGAAAAGGTCCCATTTTGATTTGAGAACAGAATGTAGGTCGTGAAGAATATTAGGGTTATCACCAACCAAAAGCACTATACAGCATCAGTGCCAGGCTTTCAGACTCCAAGAGCTTTATTCATTGATTAATCAGCCCCATGGTGTAGGAAGGCAGGGACACTGCCCCTAATTTCTAGACAGGCAAATACAGTCCCAAGTGCTTCTCCTATAGTAATGAAGATGGGGTAATGGAGTAATTGGAGAAGGGCTCAGACTCTTTTCCAGGTCCGGGATACACCCTTCAGCACTCTGACCCCTGCTGTTAGGAGGAGCACATAGTTCTCTCAGTCGGGTGCCCATCTGGCTTTAGAGAATCAGGACAGTTAATGGTTCCAGTGTTGGTTCCTTTATGTTTTGAGTGTCCATGAACCCCTTTGCCACAGGGACTGAAGAGAAATGGTACTACTGTCACCTGAGGGGTTTGTTTGTTGGGGGAGGCGCTCTGGGCCTGCAGGTAAGGAGACCAGGGCTCTAAGTCTGGCCAGTAGTGTGACCTTCCCTTTTGACCTCTGACCCTGTTTCTTCATTTGAGGAAATTATTCTGAGTAGTATCATTCTGTGCTTCAACAACAGAGAGCAGCAGTGATCTGAGGATTTTTAAATCAGTAATTCTAGATGTAGTTATGGATAAGGTATGACCTTGACAAATGTATTCACGGTTGCAGCTCCCTAGTACAGTAGCAATCAGTCCAAAGGTGGGAGAATGTGTCATATAGTAAGTGAGTAATATTTATTGAGCACTGACCATGCACCCAGAACTATGGCAGGTGGTAGTACTCACAAAGGAAGATAGAGCTTCTTTAATTCAGGAAGCTCCATGATGGATTCTCCTTTGTGCCTGGCCCTTCCCCCAGAGACTCCCAAACACAAACTAACAGCCAGCAGCAAGGTCACTGTAAATTTAAAGTAATGGTAATATTAAAGGCCACTTAGGCTTACAAGTGACCCATGCTTTATAAATGCTGCAGAGAAAAACAAGGGGAGAGGAAATGAAGATGCAGTGAGGTCGGTGTCCCATGAGGTCATCAGTATGCAGAGCATGAGCCCCATGAACCTGTTGTTCTTGGTTTGTTCCCTCTCACTGATTCATGACAACTGGTGGTTGAGGACATAGGTAGTGGAGTCCAATTGTTAGCTGCGTGCCTTAGTTTTCTGCCCTATAAATCAGTGTTAAAATTGCACTTACCTCATGGAGTTGTTGTGAGGATTAAATAACTAACTACTAATAAAGCATTTAGAATTGTGCTCAACACATAAGAAGCATTCAGCAGATATTAGATATTAATATTCATGTGGGTGCAACTTCTTTTCTACCTATCTCAGGCTGCAAGCTGGATTGATTTGAGGAAAGGGAGTTTTTACATTTGATTTAAGCAATCAACCTTATTGAAGTTCTATTCATATTCAGTAAAGTTTACGCATTTTAAGTGTACAGTTAAATTTGTAATAACCTCACAACAGTGTAATTTTGTTTACCCAGTCCCCGTCCTGTATGATTGCTACCCACCTTCCACTTACTCGGGTATTATAAACCCCACCCCGCAGTGTTAATATTTTTTGCCTTAAACAGCCAGGTGTCTTTAAAGTAAGCCATGAGAAAAAATAAAGCATAGTCTTATTGTTACCCGCCCATTACCATTTCTGGTGCTTCCATTCCTTTCTGTGGAGCCACATTGCCTTCCACTGTCATCGCCCCTAGCATTTCTGTGTCGCAGGTCCACGCTGGTGAATCGCCCCGGCTTTCACTATTGGAAAATGTCTTCATTGCATCCTCTTTTTAAAGAATATTTTTTAAGTTTATTGGGGTGACACTTGTTAGTAATGTTATTTAAATTTTAAGTGTATATTTACATAATCCATAATCTGCATGGTGTGCTCAGCACTCATAGTCTAATGATCTTCCATCACCATATATTTGATCCCCATGACCCTCTTCATCCTCCCCCACTTCCCTTCTCGTAGCCACCATATTGTTGTCTGTGTCTATGAGTTTGTTTGTTGCTTTGTTTTATGTTCTACATGTGAGTGAAATCACATGGTTTGTGTCCTTTTTCCATCTTATTTTACCTAGCGTGATACTAAGATCCATTCATGTTGTTACAAATGGCAGTATTTCACCTTTCTTACGAGTGAGTAGTATCCCATTATATTTGTGTGTATGTATATCTTTGTGTATGTATGTGTATATATATGTATACAATATATGTATCCTGTCTTTTTTATCCAATCATCCATCAAAGGACACTTAGGTTGTTTCCATGTCTTGGCTACCATAAACATAGGGGTACATATATCCTTACAAATAAGTGCTTTCAAAATTTTCAGGTAGATACCCAGAAGAAGGATTGGGTCATGTGGTAGCTCTATTCTTAACTTTTTGAGGAACCTCCATTTTGTTTTTCATAGTGATTGTATCAGCTTACATTCCCATCAGCAGCGTACAATGATTCCTTTTTTTCCAACACTTGTTATCTCTTGTCTTATTGATAACAGACTTTCTAACAGATGTGAAGGAGTATCTCATTATGGTTTTTATTTGAATTTCCCTCATAGTTAGTGAAGTTGAACATCTTTTCAAATATCTGGTAGCCATTTGTATGTCTTTTTGGAGAAAGTGTCTGTTCAGGTTCTCTGACCATTTTTACATAGGATCATTAGGGGTTTTTTTGTTGTTTAGTTTTGTAAGATTATTATATACAATATTTGACCCTTATTGCAGATGTTTTTTGCAAATATCTCCACCCATTTTTTGAAATTATATTTTGTTGATTATGCTATTACAGTTGTCCCATTTCTCCCCCATCACTCCCCTCCACCCTTCACACCCCCTCCCACCCACATTCCCCCCTTTAGTTCATGTCCATGTGTCATAAGTTCTTTAGCTTCTACATTTCCCACACTATTCTTGCCCTCCCCTTGTCTATTTTCTACCTACCATCTATGCTACTTATTTTCTGTACCTTTTCTCCCTCTCTTCTCCTCCCACTCCCCTGTTGCTAACCCTCCATGTGATTTCCATTTCTGTGTTTCTGCTCCTGTTCAATTTGTTTGCTTAGTTTGCTTTTGTTTTAGGTGTGGTTGTTAATGTCTGTGAGTTTGATGTCTTTTTACTGTCACATTTTTTATCTTCTTTTTCTTAGATAAGTCCCTTTAACATTTCATAGAATAAGGGCTTGGTGATGATGAACTCCTTTAACTTGACCTTATCTGAGAAGCACTTTATCTTCCCATCCATTCTAAATGACAGCTTTGCTGGATAGAGCAATCTTGGATGTAGGTCCTTGCCTTTCATGACTTGGAATACTTCTTTCCAGCCCCTTCTTGCCTGTAAGGTCTCTTTTGAGAAACCAGCTGACAGTCTGATGGGAAACTCCTTTGTAGGTGACTGTGCCCTTATCTCTTACTGCTTCTAGAATTCTCTCCTTCATTTTAATCTTGGCTAATGTACTTATGATGTGCCTTGGTGTATTCCTCCTTGCATCCACCTTCTTTGGGACTCTCTGAGCTTCCTGGACTTCCTGGAAGTCTATTTCCTTTGCCAGATTGGGGAAGTTTTTCTTTATTATTTGTTCAAATAAGTTTTCCACTTGTTACTCTTCCTCTTCCCCTTCTGGTACCCCTATAATTCGGATGTTGGGACATTTAAAGATGTCCTGGAGGTTCCTAAGCCTCTCCTCATTTTCTTGAATTCTTGTTTCTTCATTCTTTTCTGTTTGATTGTTTCTTTCCTCCTTCCAGTCCACTCCATTGATTTGAGTTCCAGTTTTTTTCCCATCGCTATTGGTTCCCTGTGCATTTTTCTTCATTTCACTTATTGTAGCCTCCATCTGTTCCTCTAATTTGTGCCCCAAATCCACCAATTCTGTGAGCTTCCTAATCACCAGAGCTTTGAACTGTGCATCTGATAGGTTGGCTACTAGTGCTATGAACTCTGCATCTGATAGGTTGACCACCTCCTGGTCGCTCAGATGAATTAGCTTTGGGGCCGGGTCTGTTCTCCCTTTTGAGACATCCTTGGTTTTGGTGTTTTTGTTTTTGTCTGGTCGAGGCTGTTACATAGTGAGGGGTGGAGCCTTAGGCATTCACCAGGGTGAGGCAGCCCAGTTGCTGGGTTGTGGTGCTGGATGTGGGGGCGGGGTCCAAGAGGGAACAATAGCACTTGCTTCCCGCTCCCTCTCTGATTCCAGTTCCTTCAGCCACTTTACCCTAGCAAATTGGGCCCTTCTGGTGCTGATTTCCATGTGGGTGGGCCTGCGAACACTCCAGGACCCCTTGGGTCTCCCCAACGAACTCTCCTGTGAGGCTGGGACTCCCTCTCAGGACCTCAGCCCCTACAAGTATTTTCAATGGGTGCTTTTAGGCTTCACTTCCCGGTGCCGGGGCCCTGCATTGCGCAGTCTGTCTTGCTGCCCATTTTCACCTGGTTTATCTGTGCTCGAATGTGTGTCCACGGTCTGCCACCTTGTGTGCCCCACTTGGCCTCCTCGCATTCGGCAATGCTGCACAGAGCTACCGCCTGTGCTCCTGAAGGGACTGTGCACCCGGGACCACCACCGGCTTAGGCTTATCTTGCTGCGATCCTTGGACTCTGCCCCTCTTACTGGTCTGGGTGAATTGCTGTTGTTGGACTGCTGCACAATTCAATTTTCTCTCTGTCCTGGTTGGGTTTTCTTTTTTTTGGTTCTATATTTTTGTTGTCCTTAATCTTGATTGTGAGAGGAGGCACAGCGTGTCTAGCTATGCCTCCATTTTGGCCAGAAGTCTCTCCATCCATTTTGTTGATTGCCTTTTTCTTCTATTCATTTATTTTAACTTTGACTTTGCTTGCCTTTGGGTCAAGGTAATAAAATCTTCTCTGAGACCAACTCCATAAGTTTCATACCTTTGATTTCTTCTATGTTTAGGTCTTTGATTCATTTTTAGTTCATTTTTGTGTATGATGTCAAATAGCAGTGTAGTTTCATTCTTTTCATGTGGCTTTTCAGTTTTTCCCAACACCATTTCTTGAAAAGAATTTCTTTTCTTCAGCATATGTTTTTGTCTCTTTTATCAAAAATTAGGAGTCTATGTACATGTGGGTTTATATCTGAACT
Organism: Anoura caudifer; assembly: GCA_004027475.1. NCBI lineage: Eukaryota > Metazoa > Chordata > Mammalia > Chiroptera > Phyllostomidae > Anoura > Anoura caudifer. Next base: position 212,564 of record PVKU01000570.1, on the reverse strand, counting down.
GTTAATTCTGTTTCATTGGTCTATGTGTCTGTTTTTCTCAAATACCATGCTGCTTTGATTATTGTAGCTTTATAGTATAATCTGAAATCATGGAGTGTGATACCTCTGACTTTGTTCTTTTTTTCTCAGGATTACTTTGGCTATTTGAGGTGTTTTGTGGATCTGTAGAAATTCAAGTATTCTTTTGTTTTATTTATGAGAAAAATGCCATTGTTATTTTGACGATGTTTGCATTAAATCTGTTTATTGCTTTGGGTAATATGGCCATTTTAATTATGTTCATTCTTCCAGTCCATGGACATGGAATATCTTTCTATGTCCTTTTTTGTCTTCCATTTCTTTCATCAGTGTGTTGTAGTTACTGGTGTACAGGTTCTTCACTTCCTTTGTTAAGGTTTTTCCTTGGTATTTTATTCTTTTTGCTGCAATTGCAAGTGAAATTATTGTTGCTGTTGTTGTTTGTATTTTGCTGTTAGTATATGGGAACGCAATGGATTTTTGTACATTGATTTTGTATCCTGCAACTTCACTGTATTTGTTTATTGTTTGTATTGATAATAACTTTTTGATGGAGTCTTTAGGGTTTTCTATAAAAAGAGACATGTCATTTGCAAAAAGCAACAGTTTTACTTCTTTATTCCCAACTTGGATTACTTTTATTTCTTTGTCTTGCCTGATTGCTCTGGCTAGGACTTCCAGTACGATGTTGAATAACAGTGGTGAGAGTGGCCATCCTTGTTTTGTTGCTGATCTTAGAGGGAAAGCTTTCAGTTTTTCACCATTGAGTATATTAGCTGAGGGTCTGTCATATATGGCCTTTCTTTATATTGGGGTACTTTCCTTCCATACCCATTTTATTGAGTGTTTTAACCATAAGTGGATGTTTATCTTGTTAAATGCTTTTTTGTATCTATTGACATGGTCATATGATATTTTTAAATATATTTTATTGATTATGCTATTACAGTTGTCCCATTTTCCACCTTTTATTCCCTTCTTCCCAGCATCCCCCCTCCCACCCACATTCCTCCTCCTTAGTTCATGTCCATGGGTTGTACATACAAGTTCTTTGGCTTCTACAATTCTTATACTGTTCTTAACCTCCCCCTGTTTATTTTGTACCTGCCATTTATGCTTCTTATTCCCTGTACATATTTCCCCATTCCCCCTTCTCCACTGAACCCTCCATGTGATCTCCATTTCTGTGATTCAGTTCTTGTTCTAGTTGTTTGCTTAGTTTGTTTTGTTTTTTTGTGGTTTTTTTAGGTTCCGTTGTTGATAATTGTGAGTTATTTTTGTCACTTTACTGTTCATATCTTTGATCTTCTTTTTCTTAGTAAATCCCTTTAACATTTCATAGAATAAGAGCTTGGCGATGATGGACTTCTTTAACTTGACCTTATCTGGGAAGCACTTTACCTACCCTTCTATTCTAAATGATAGCTTTGCTGGATAGGATCATCTTGGATGTAGGTCCTTGCCTTTCATGACTTTAAATACTTCTTTCCAGCCCCTTCTTGCCTGTAAGATTTCTTTTGAGAAATCAGCTGATAGTGTGATGGGAACTCCTTTGTAGGTAACTGTCTCTTTTTCTCTTGCTGCTTTTAAGATACTCTCCTTATCTTTAATCTTGAGTAATGTAATTATGATGTGCCTTGGTGTGTTCCTCCTTGGGTCGAACTTCTTTGGGACTGTCTGAGCTTCCTGGACTTCCTGGAAGTCTATTTCCTTTGCCAGATTGGGGAAGTTCTCCTTCATTATTTGTTCAAATAACTTTTCCATTTCTTGCTCTTCCTCATATTCCTCTGACACCCCTATGATTCAGATGTTAGAGCTTTTAAAGTTGTCCTGGAGGTTCCTAAGCCTCCTGTCATTTTTTTGACTTCTTGTTTCTTCATTCTGTTCTGGTTGAACGTTTTTTTTTTTTTTTGTTCCTCTTGTTCCAAATCATTGATTTGAGTCCAGGTTTCCTTCCTGTCACTGTTGATTCCCTCTACATTTTCCTTTATTTCACCTTTTCATAGCCTTCACTTTTTCCTCAATTATGCAACCATACTCAACCATTTCTGTGAGCTTCCTGATTGCCAGTGTTTTGAACTCTGCATGTGATGGGTTGGCTATCTCCTCATCACTTAATTGTACTTTTTCTGGAGTTTTGATGGGTTCTTCCATTCATTCAGGTCGTATTTTTTTGACTCAGTGTGCCTGTTACATAGTAAGGGGTGTAGCCTTAGATATTTGTTTGGGGGGAACAAACCACATCACTGTGTGGTGGGGCTGTATGTTGGGGAGGTGTCTGAGAGGGACCGGTGCTGCTTGCCTGGCTCTCCACTGCTTTCAGTCACTTCCTCTACTACCCACAAGCAAATTGGGCCCTTCTGGTGCTGATTCCTGGGTGGGTGGGTTTGTGTACGTTCTAGGACCCTGTGGGTCTCTCCAACAAACTATCCTGTAAGGCTGGGAGTTTCTCCCACCACCACAACCCCCCCCCCAGATTTTTTTCAGAGGTTTTGAGGCTTTCATTCCCCACACTGGAACCCTGGGTTGTGTGGTCTAACTCACTCCCCAGTTTTTCCTCCCAGTTTATCCACACTCAAATGTGGGATTGCCCAGTTGGCCAGCTGCCATCTTGCCCTGTCTGCCAGCTGCTGCCTTGCCATGTGTCCTGTCTGCCCCAGCTGCCCATCTCTGCCCCTCCTGCTGGTCTGGATGAATGTTTAACTCCTTGGTTGTCAGATTTCATTCAGTTGGATTTTTTTGGCAGTTCTGGTTGTTTTTGTTTTTAAGTTTGTTACTGTCCTTCTTTTGGTTGTGCAAGGAGGCACAGTGTATCTACCTACACCTCCATCCTGGCTGGAAGTCCTGATCATATTATTTTTATCCTTTATTTTGTTAATGTAATTTATCATATTGATCTATTTGATTATATTAGACAATCTTGTGCCCCTGGAATGAACCCCCATTGGATGGTGATGTTTATCTTTTTAAATCATTGTTGTGTTCAGTTTGCTAGCATTTTGTTTAGAATTTTTATATCTATATTCATCAGAGATATTGGTGTGTAATTTGTGTGTGTGTGTGTGTGTGTGTGTGTGTGTGTGTGTGTGTTGTTTTTGCCAGGCTTTTGTATCAAGATAATGTTGGTCTCCAAAGTAAGTTAGGAAGTATCACCTCTTTTTCAGTTTTGTGGAAGAGTTTGAGAAGGATAGGTGTTTGATCTTTGAATATTTGGTAGAACTCACTAGTGAAGTCATCTGGTCCCCAACTTTTACTTTTTGAGAGGGTTTGATGACTGTTTCAATTTCCTTTTTGTTTATCTATTTACATTTTCTAGTTCTTCATGATTTACTGCAGGAAGGTTATGAACTTACCCATTTCTTCTAGATTATCAAATTTGGTGACATGTAGACTTTCATAATATATTGTCTAGTTCTTTGTATTTCTGTGGTGTCTGTGGTAACTTCTCTTTCATTTCTGATTTTGTTTATTTGAATCTTTTCTCTTTTTTTCCTCAGTGAGTCTAGGCAGAGGTTTGTCAATGTTTTCAAAGAATAAGCTATTTGTTGCATTGTTTATGTTATCTCTTAGTTTTCTATTTCATTTAATTCTGCTCTAATTTTTATCATTCCCTTTCTTCTACTTACTTTGGACTTTATTTGTTCTTCTTTTTCTTGTTCTTTAAGGTGAAATATTAGGTTGTTTATTTGAGATTTTCTTGTTTCTTCTTTCTTGAGGTAGGCCTGTAATTATATAAACTTTCCTCTTATTACTACTTTTGCTGCATCCCCCAAATTTTGGTATGTCATATTATCATTCTTGTTTGTCTCTGAATATCTTTTGATCTCTTCTTTTATTTCTTCTTTGACACAGTCATTGTTTAGTATTAAGTTGCTCAATCACCATGTGTTGGTGTTTTTTTCAGCTTTCTTTTTTGCAGTTGCTTTTCAATTTCAAAGCATTGTGGTTGATGAATACACTTGGCTTGATTCCAACCTTCTTACATTTGTTGAGGCTAGTTTTGTGCCCCAACATATGGTCTATTCTTGAACATTCTATGTGCACTAGAGAAGAATGCATATTCTGGTGTTCTGAGATGAAAAGCTCTGTAAATACTGATTATATTTATTTGCTCTGATGTGTCATTTAAGGCTGATATTTCTTCATTGATTTTCTGTTTGGGTGATCTATCCATTGCTACCTATGGGGTATTTAGGTCCCCTATAATTGTATTTTTATCAGTTTCTCCTTTTAGTTCTGTTAGTAGTTGCTTTATACATTTTGGTGCTCCCAGGTTGGGTGCATATATATTAATAATTGTTTTATCATAAAGTATCCATCTTTGCCTCTTGTTACCTTTTTAATCTTGAAATTTTGTCTGATACATGAGGTCTACCCAAATGTATCCAGCCATGTAATATGAAAAATAGAGACATTGATTGAAGGAGATACAAGATACAAGACACATTGTACGTAAGACAATGATACCTCAGTCCCCTTTAAAATAGGCACCTTAGGACCTCACACAGTTCTCCCAGTCACCATCAACTGCCTCATCACATTTTCCTGAATCTCATCAATGGTCTGAAATCTCTTCCCTTTCAAAGGTGGTTTTAGTTTTGGGAAAACCCAGAAGACACAGGGTGCCAAATCTGGGCAGTTGAGGGGCTGAATCACCTGGGCAATTTGATGTTTCACCAGAAAACTCTACACAAGACATGATGCAAAAGTGGGTGCCTTGTCATGATGAAGCTGCCAATCACCAGCTGCCCACAACTACAGCCTTCTGAATCATCCAAATAGTTTCTGCAGAGGAATGTTCAAGCTTAATTCAAAATTTGATGTAGATTCATTGCTCTACTCACTCAGTCATTTTGAATATGATGGCCACACAGTACACCTGCTAACTCAGTGGTGTCTACTGCCTCCACTGACTAGTACAGTGAAGTGGTTATTGTTCACACATGCGCATTCCAGTCCACTCTCCTTGGCTGCCAGATTACATAAATGTCACACAAACCATTCTCATTATATTAACGTGTTTGTACTTTTTCTGGACACACCTGGTAAGTATGGCTACACCCACTTTTCTGGATGCCATTTGCTTGGAATATTATTTTCCACCCCTTCACTTTGAGTCTATGTTTGTCCTTACAGCTGAGATGTATCTCCTGAAAGTGGCATATAGTTGGGTTTTGTTTTTTGATCCATCACTACTCTGTGCCTTTTAATTGGTTAGTTCAATCATTTACATTTAAATTAATTAATTATATATGAGTTTCCTATAGCCATTTTATCTTTTCTGGTAGTTCTGTGTCTCTATTGTTTCTTTTATCTTATATTTCTCTGTGTTATTTTAATTTGCTGATAGTCTATGATATTTTTGTTTATTTTTTATGTGTCTCAGTTCTAGATTTTTTTTGTGGTTACCATTGGGTTCATGCAGAAGAACACTTCATATGTACAATAGTCCTTTCTCTTCTAATTGCATCTTGTCTCCATCCACCTGTGCAAGTTCAGTCCTTTCCTCCTCTGCTTTTATGTTTCTCAAAACTGCAGTCTTGAATTCTGTCATTTCAATCACAGTCTTCCTAGTCTTTAAGTTTCTTTTCCGTATATTTTTAATTTTCTTTCTGAATTCCCTTGTTTACATCTTTGGCTATTAATGTGCTTCATGGATTATTTATCTGCCTGATCATTTGTGGGAATGAAATCTTTTTTAATATTTTTAAAGTATTTGAGATTTTACTGTTTAGCAGAATGATACACAGAGTCTTTTGTTTTCCAGTAGGCAAGTTTTTATTTTTATTTTTTACTGCACTACTGGGACTTCTGGGATCTCTGTGGAGCAGTGTCACCTTGGCCATGGAAAATACCCCATACTCCCTGAAGAGGTGGGTGTCCCCTTTATGACCCAGTGGTCTTGGTCTCAGGTCACCTTTCCCATGGATTGGAAGTGGCGGGCTATGGTCTTCTGACCTGTTTGTTCCCAGCACTGTCTTTCTGTAGCCAGAGCCACTGGCAGAGCCACTCTGAGTTAATTTAGCTGCCGCTACCAGGCTCCTCCAAGAAGGGTGGAAAAGGTTTAGTGGGTGGAGGGGTGGGGGAAGCACATTGGTGTGTTTGTGGCTTTGTTCTCCCCAGTGGGTTTAGCCTCAATAAGTACAGAGCACTTAGGCTGGAATGGTTTTTTCTAGCCTTTTTGTGATCTGCCAAGTGAGGATTTTACTGCCAGGAAGATCACAAAGAAATAGGTTGTGATACTTTTTCATATGATGGTAGGCTATGACTGTCCAGTTTTTCCAACACCATTAATTGAAGAGACTGTCCTTTTCCTATTGTATATTCTTGCCTCATTTGTTGTAAATTAATTGACCATATGTGCATGGGTTTATTTCTGGGATTTTTATTCTGTTTCATTCATTTATGTGTCTTTTTATGTCAACACCATACTGTCTTGATTGCTACAGCTTTATTCATATACTTTGATATCAGGGAACATGGTGTGTCAAGCTTTGTTCTTCTTAAGATTGCTTTCTCTATTTAAGGTCTCCATAATTCCATTTGAATTTTAGGATTCTTAGCTCTATACTTGTGAAAAAATGCTATTGGGATTTTGATAGGGATTGCATTGAATTTGTAGATTGCTTTAGGTAATATGAATATCTTAACAATATTATTTCTTCTAACCCATGAGCATGGAATATCTTTCCATTTATTTGTGTCTTCTTCAGTTTCTTTCAGCAGTATGTTACAGTTTTCAGTATACAGCTCTTTCACATCCTTTGTTAAAATTATTTCTAGAAATATTCTTCTTTTGATGTAATTGTAATAGGATAGTTTTCTTAATATCTTTCTTATATATTTTTCCATGCTGATTTTGTACCCTGTAACTTTACAGAATTTGCTTATTAGTTTTAACAGTTTTTTTTTTTTTGGTGGTATCTTTAGAGTTTTCTATATATAAAATCATGTCATCAGTGAGTTTTACTTCTTACTTTCCCATTTGGATGCCTTTTATTTTTCTTGTTAGGACTTCCAATACTATGTTGAATAAAAGTGGCAAGAATGGCCAATTTTTCTTGTTTCTGATTTTAGAGGAAAAACTTTCAGTTTTTCACCATTAGGTGTGATATTAGCTGTAGGTTTGTTTTATATGGCCTTTTTTTATGTTGAGGTTTGTTCCCGCTATACCTACTATGTTAAGAGTTTTTATTGTAAATGGATGTTGAATTTTCCCAAATGTATTTTTTGCATTTATTGAGATGAGTATGTGTGATTTTTACCCTTGGTTACTGTGGTGTATCACACTGATTGATTTGCTGATGTTGAATGATTTTTGCATTCTTGGAATGAGCACATACAATTTGTTCATGGTGTATAATCTTTTTAATGTATTATTTAATTTGGTTCACTAATATTTGTTTAGCATTTTTGCACATGATCATCAGGCCTGTAAGTTTTATTGGCCTGTAAGTTTCTTTATTTTTGTAGTGTCCTCTGGTTTTGGTATCAGGATAATACTGGCCTTATAAAATGAGTTTGGAAGTATTCGCTCCTCTTTAGTTTTTTTTTTTTTTTCTTTTGAAGAGTTTGAGAAGGCTAGGTATTAAATCTTCTCTCATGTATGATTTTTTTTTATTTGAACTCTTTTTGCTTGAGGAGTTCAGATAAACATTTGTCAATTTGGTTTATTTTTTCAAAGAAAGCTCTTAGTTTTATTGATCAATTCTATTGTCCTTTCAGTCTCTATTTCATTTATTTTCTCTCTGATCTTTGTTATTTCTTTCCTGTGTTTGTTCTTTTTCTAGTTTCTTGAGGCATAAAGTTAGATTGTTCATTTGAGATTTTTCTTGTTTCTTGTGGTAAGCCTGTATTGCTATGAATTTTCCTCTTAGGACTGCTTTTGCTATACCTCATAGATTTTGGTAAGTTGTATTTCCACTTTTATTTGTCTTAAGGTATACTTTGATTTCTTAATTTATTTATTGACTGTTCAGTAGCACATTGTTTAATCTCCACATCTGTGTGATTTTTCCATTTTTCTTCTTATAATTGATGTCTAATTTTATACCATTGTAGTCAGAAAAAAATGCTTGATATGATTTAATCTTATTTAATTATCGAGACATGTTTTGTGGCCTAACATGGTCTATCCTGGAGAATGTTTCATGTACACTTGAGGAGAATGTATATTCTGCTATTTTTGGATGGAATGTTCTGTGTATATCTTATAAGTTTATATGATTTAATGTCATTTAAGGCTAATATTTCTTTATTGATTATCTGTCTGGATGATCTAGTCATTCATTTAAGTGGGGTATTAAAACCCCTACTACTATTGCCCTGGCTGGTGTAGCTCAGTGGATTGAGCATGGGCTGTGAACCAAAGGGTCGCAGGTTCAATTCCCAGTCAGGGCACATGCCTGGGTTGTGGGCCAACTCCCCAGTGGGGGCCATGCAAGAGGCAACCACATATTGATGTTTCTCTCTCTCTCTTTCTCCCTCCCTTCCCCTCTCTAAAAATAAATAAATAAAATATTAAAAAAACCAAAAACAAAACAAAACAAAACCCCTACTACCATTGTGCCACTGTTTCTTTCTCCCTTCAGGTCTGTTAATATTTGCTTTATGTACTTAGGTGCACCTATTTGGGGTAAATTAATATTTACAAATGTTACATTCTCTTTTGGATTGACCCCTTTATCATTACATAAGGCCTTTCTTTTTATTTTATTACAGTCTTTGTTTTAAAGCAAGGGTGTCCTACCTGCAACCCAGAGGCTATATGTAGCCAAGGATGGTTGTGAATGCATCCAGACACAAAATTGTAAATGTAGTTACAACATTATGAGATTGTTTCTGTGATTACAGGTCACAATGTATTTAATGTGTGGCCCAAGACAACTCTTCTTCTTCTAGTGTGGCCCCAGAGATGCCAAAAGGTTGGACACCCTGTAGTATATTTTGTCTGACACAAGTATAGCTAACCTAGCTTTCTTTTGGCTTCCATTTGTGTGGAACATTTTTTCCATCTCTTCACTTTCAATCTGTGCATTCTTTACATCTGAAGGGAGTCTTTTAAAGAAAAATTCCATTCATCCATTCTTCAGCTTTTGGTTGGAGAATTTAGTCCATTTATATTTTATGTAATTATTGATGGATATGTACTTATTGCCATTAAAAATGTTTTCTGTTTTTTTAAATTCCTGTTTCTTTCTTCTCTTGCTCTCTTCCCTTGTTCTTTGATTACTTTCCTTACTGTTATGCTTAGATTTCTCTTTTACTTTCTTTTGTGTATCTACTATAGGTTTCATTTTGTAATTACCATGAGATTCACATATAACAGCATATATATCCATTTTAAGTTGATAGCCACTTAAGTTGGAATGTATTTTAAAATTCCACATTTTTACTCCTCCACCCCATTTTATATTTTTGATGTCACATTGTACATCTTTTTACTTTGTGTATCCTTTAACTGATTATTTTAGTTATAGTTATTTTACTACTTTTGTCTTTTAGCCTTTGTACTAGATTTATAACCGATTAATCCACATATATACATATATGTATACACATATACATATATATTTACCTTTACCAGTTAGATATTTATATATTTTTTGTTTTCTTATTACTAATTAATGCCCTTTCTTTATAGCTAAAATAAGTTTCCTTAATATTTCTTGTAAGGTTGGTTTAATTTAATGAACTCCTTTAGCTTTTGCTTTTTTGTAAGGTTTTTCTTCAATTCTGAATAACTTGCTGGGCAGAGTAATTTGGGTTGAAATTTTTTTTCTTTTAGCACTTTGAATATATCATGCCACTCACTTCTATCTTGCCAAGTTTCTGCTGAAAAATCTCCTGATAGTCTTATGGGTGTTCCCTTGTATTTAATAAATCTATTTTCTGATGCTGCTTTTTAAGATTTCCTTTTTGTATTTAACTGTTGACATTTTAATTATAATGTGTCTTGGTGTGGATCTTTTTGGGTTCATTTTACTTGAAACTCTCAGAGCTTCCTAGATCTGGATGTCTGTCTCCTTCTTCAGGGAAAGCGTTCAGCCATTATTACTTTAAATAAGTTTTCTACAGCTTTCTCTTTATTCTTCTGGGACCGCTATAATTAAAATGTATTCTCCTTGATGTTGTTCCATAGATCTCAACCTATCTCTACTTTTAAAAAATTATTTTCCTTTTTTACTGTACTATTTGAGTGAGTTACACTGCCTTTGTGTTTTACATCAATGATCCTTCTTTCTGTCTCATCTAGCCTGCTGTCGTGCCTTTCTGGTGTAGCTTTCCATTCATTTCTTGTATTCTTCAACTCTATTACTTCTGTTTGTTACTTTCTTATATTTTCTCTCTTTGTTGAAGATCTCACTGTGTTCATCCATTCTTATCCCAAGTTCAGTGAGCATGTTTATGACCATTACTTTAAAATTTTTATCACATAAGTTACTTATCTGTTTTGTTGTTTTTTTCCCCCTGGGTTTTTTTTTTTTTTTTTAACTTGGAGTACATTCCCCTGCTTCTTTATTTAGCATGACTCTTTGCGTTTGTTTCTATATATTAGCAGCTACCTCTCCTAGTCTTGAAGGAGTGTCCTTGTGTAGGAGATGAATTTTATCTTTCAACCTAGTTCTAGCTTTGGTTGTCTCTTAAAATTTTGCGACTGTTTAAGCAGCCTGATTTATTCTTGATAAGTCCCAGTTGTTGAGGGTGTACCAAGATTTGTCAGTATTCCAAAGGGAGAGATCTTAGTCAGCACCTAATTTCAGGCAGATTGAAAGCCAGACCTTTACACATCAGCTTTTAAAGTATGCAAGTATATACAGTCTTGTGGGACCACAATCATAAAAACTGCTGGTCTCTAGCCCAGACAATCTGGAAGTGTTACTGGGGTAACAGTTTCAAAAATTGGGGCTTCAGACTAGTGTGTAAGCTCCTTTTGAGGCTTACCCAAAGGAGCTCACTATAGCTCCTTTGGGTACCAGAAGATATAGTGAGCCAGGGAGTCAAAGATGGCCCCCCACCAGCCTATGTTCCCTGAGAGTACATCCATAGTTTCTAAATGAATAGCAAACATGAAGTTTGCCCCTCAGGCTGGAGGTCCAGGACAAAGAAATAGTTTTTGTTTGCTGTCTGTGTAGTGCCCTGGAGAGGGGGTGCTAGCCTGCCAAGAACTATCTTTCTGATTGTTATAGTGCTGTGGGACCCAGGAATGCAAGCTCCCTGGCCACCAGAGACAGGCAATCAAGGAGCATTCCCTTTGTTGAGCCTTAATCCCACAGAGCTGGCAGGCACCAAATCTGAGCTTTCTGCTAACTTGGCTAACACCATTCATGCTGCTCTGGTGATTCCCTGAGGCCCTGCCCTTCCCAGCGTCAGGCTGGCGCCACAGACCTCTTTCTGCTTTCCTGCATAGCCTTCCTATACATCCTGTCTTGGCTCACATCACAGGCTTTCCTAAAATCTCTCAAAGGTTCCCAAACCCCAAACAGCAGCATCTAGCTCAGTGTACCTCTTGTTAAGCAGCCCCAAGCCTGGCACTAATGGCAGCAAGCCTCAGTTCACAGATTGGCCTCTCCTAGGTACCTCCAAGCCCAGAACAGGTGGCAACATTATACAAATCATTTTGTAGGTACTACTGGGTGACCCCAGCTGGGCACAGGCAGCTGCTGACGTTGGCCTGCACCAGACACCCTCCCAAGAAGGACCCAAACCAACACACCTGGTGGCTGGCTTCAGATCACACCAGAGTACCACCCAACCAGCTCCACACACAACACATCCAAAGGGTGGATTCATCAGGCACCAGAGCCCTGATAAAGAGAATCCTGCTTCATGGCATCAGCCCTTGCACAATAGCTTGTCTGCTATAGTCACAACCACTCCTTATAGCCAGTCAGCCTGAGGGAAAGTCCCTCCCACTGATTTGGCAACAGCAATTCAGGAAGGCAAACACAACCCACATAGGAGCCACCTGGAGGACCCAGCTCGGGTGACCAGGCAGACTGCACTACTGGGCCCCGTAGTAACCAGATGATGGGGAAAAGAGCCATATGTAAATCTTAGAAATTAAGAATACAATAGTAAATTTGAAAAATGCAGTAAATGGATATAAAAGAAGACTTGGCGTAACTAAAAACAGAATTATTGGACTGTAGAGAGATTGGGGGGGATATTGAGAATCATGCATAGAGAATCAAAAGAATGGGAAATATGAAAAAGAATGTAAATGATTGGGAAATAAATTATGAATTTTATGAAATGGTATTCTTAAAATCTATTGACAGATTCCTGAGTTTTATTAATGTGGTGAATTACATTTTATCTTGTTATTTAAGTATAATCTGTTGGCTATTTTGCTGTAGGAAGAGGCACTGCCCAGTATGGGACATGAGTGGGGCTTCTGTGGAGCTGGTGATGTTCTGTTTCTTGACCCGTGTAATAGTTACATAGCTATTTGTTTTGTGGTGAATTATACACTGTAACATCTTTGTTTTATACATCTGCATTTGTTATGTCTCACAAATTTTTTATCAAGAAGTTTTTTAAAAGAAGGAAAAGTTCAGGTCTAGGCATCTATATCGTAGCAGGTTCCAAAAGAGCTCTGCTTTCTATTCTGCCCATCACCAAAGATACAGCTTATCACCAGTAGGGCAGGGGCAAAGAGGGTGCCAAGCCATGATCCAATCACCTCCAGTGAATTCGTGTTGCCATGGGAGATGCACTGCTGAGAAGGATTGCAAAGCCCTTTCTGGGACCAGAGGGAGAGAGACCATGATTAATAGCAACATCGGCCATGGCACAGGGTCAGGGAGTAGTGCACTGTATTTGCCATTTTGCCAGGACAGTGGCTATGAGTGCAGGATTTAAAGTAAGGTTGCTTTTACTTTTAACTCCAGCTCTGGCATTTACAAGGTATAATCTTGGGCAAGTTATCTGTTTTAGTCCATTTGTCTTTATCAAGATAATCAAATAATGAAAGGAAATGATATATGTAAAGCATATACTGAATCCTCCAGAGAGGAAGCCAATATTATCATCATTGTTGTTTATTTTGGATCATCTTGTCTCCATTCTGCCATATTTACTTTTTTTCTAATATCCGGAGTCCTTTATTTTTTCTCATCCCCCAAAAATTACAAAAAATTAATTCAATATGAAGGTTGATATTTTAATTACTCCCATAGTTTTAAATTTATTAGGCAACAGAGTATCTACCATGTCTTTCCTAAGACAACACCTCCTTTAATGTTCATCAAACCACTCGTGGGATGCAGAAATTTATTAACATGGAAAGGTTCAATTAAAAATAAATGAAAACCTCTAATGAATAAGGACATTTTAATAAGAACATGAAAAAAAGTCTTGAGACTGCAGGAAAGCATTCCAGGCAAGAGTTCTTCTCCCCTTAATAGGCAGACTCTGTTCCAGTAGGAAAATGCTTTAGGCACCCGTGACCCTTAATGTGACAAACTTACTTTTTAATCCAAGAGAAAACTGCCTTCTTTCTATTTCTAGATCTATTTTCTTTTTTTAATTATATTTTATTGATTATGCTATTACAGTTGTCCCATTTCTCCCCCATCATTCGCCACCACTCTACACACCCCCTCCCACCTACATTCCCCCCTCTTTAGCTCATGTCCATGTGTCATAAGTTCTTTAGCTTCTACATTTCCCACACTATTCTTACCCTCCCCCTTCCTATTTTCTACCCACCGTCTATGCTACTTATTCTCTGTAGCTTTTCCCCCTCTCTCCTCCTCCCACTCCCCTGTTGATAACCCTCCATGTGATCTCCATTTCTGTATTTCTGCTCCCATTCGAGTTGTTTGCTTAGTTTGCTTTTGTTTTAGGTGTGGTTGTTAATATCTGTGAGTTTGCTGTTTTTACTGTCACATTTTTTATCTTCTTTTTCTTAGATAAGTTCCTTTAACATTTCATAGAATAAGGGCTTGGTGATGATGAACTCCTTTAACTTGACCTTCTCTGAGAAGCACTTTATCTTCCCTTTCATTCTAAATGACAGCTTTGCTGTATAGAGCAATCTTGGATGTAGGTCCTTGCCTTTCAAGACTTCAAATATATCTTTCCAGCCCCTTCTTGCCTGTAAGGTCTCTTTTGAGAAATCAGCTGACAGTCTGATGGGAACTCCTTTGTAGGTGACTGTGCCCTTATCCCTTGCTGCTTCTAGAATTCTCTCCTTCATTTTAATCTTGGCTAATGTAATTATGATGTGCCTTGGTGTGTTCCTCCTTGGGTCCAACTTCTTTGGGACTGTCTGAGCTTCCTGGACCTCCTGGAAGTCTATTTCCTTTGCCAGATTGGGGAAGTTCTCCTTTATTATTTGTTCAAATAAGTTTTCCACTTGTTGCTCTTCTTCTTCCCCTTCTGGTACCCCTATAATTCGGATGTTGGGACATTTAAAGATGTCCTAGAGGTTCCTAAGCCTCTCCTCATTTTCTTGAATTCTTGTTTCTTCCTTCTTTTCTGTTTGGTTATTTTCTTCCTTCTGGTCCACTCCATTGATTTGAGTCCCAGTTTTCCTCCCATCGCTATTTTCCTCCCATCGGTTATTTTCTTCCTTCTGGTCCACTCCATTGATTTGAGTCCCAGTTTTCCTCCCATTGTTCCCTGTGCATTTTTCTTCATTTCACTTATTGTAGCCTTCATTTGTTCCTCTAATTTGCGACCAAAATCCACCAATTCTGTGAGCTTCCTAATGAGCAATGCTTTGAACTGTGCTTCTGTTAGGTTAGCTACCAGTGCTTTGAGTTGTGCATCTGATAGGTTGGCTACCTCTTGGTCACTTAGATAAATTAGCTCTGGGGCCCCTATCTGTTCTCCCATTTGAGCCATCCTTGGTTTTGGGTTTTTTGTTTTGTTTTTTGGCCTGGTCACAACTGTTACATTGTGAGGGCGGAGCCTTAGGTGTTCACCAGGGCGGGGCAACCCAGTCGCTGGGTTGTGATGCTGGATGCAGGGGCGGGGTCTGAGAGGGAACAATGGCTCTTGCTCTGCTGTCTCCTAGATTCCAGTCCCCTCCTCCACTTTCCCCAAGCAAATTGGACCCCTCTGGTGCTGATTTCTGTGTGGGTGGGCTCTTGAATGTTCTAGGACCCTGTGGCTCTCTCCAATGAACTCTCCCTCGAGGCTGGGATTCCCTCCCAGCACCCCAAGTCTCACAAGTGTTCTCATTCAGTGCTTTTTAGGCTTTATTTCCTGGTGCTGGGGCCCTGTGCTGTGCAGTCTGTCTTGCTGCTCATTTTCGCCTGGTTTATCTATGCACAAATGTGTGACTGGGGTCAGCTGCCTTATGTGCCCCGCTTGCTCTGCTCGTTGCCTCCCCACACTCGGTAACCACCGCCTGTGCACCTGGGGTGTGCCAACTGCTGCCTGCATGCCTGGGACCACCAGCTACTGCTTCTTCCCTCTGGGATCCCTCTCTGCCAGCCGCCAACTCCTCCCCTCTTACTGGTCCAGGTGAATCATTGTCGGACTTCCGTACAAGTCAATCCTCAATCCTCTGTCTGTTCTGGTTGAGTATTTTGGGTTTTTTTTTTTTTTTTTTTTTTGGTTCTATATTTTTGTTGTCCTTAATCTTGGTTGTGAGAGGAGGCACAGTGTGTCCACCTACACCTCCATCTTGGCCAGAAGTCTATTTTCTTTTGAAAGTCATTAAGCCTATGAAACTATTGTGTGTTGCTATATTAGTCAAATGAAGGCACAAAACATGATCTATGAGGTTCTTCTTATCTCCAATTTCTAGCCAGTCCAAACTAGTTCATGCAGATGAGAAGTAAGCATAAGTCAATAGTCACAACCTGATGATGGTGATGATGGCGATGACAATGAAGGATGACAACAATGATGATGATGGTAGTCAAAACTACACATGCTGATAAGAAAATTCATTTGTAGATTCTAGTCATGTATGGCTTTGGAATATGAGGACCCGGAGTTGGCTAGTGAGTTAGAGCCAAAAGACATTTACTGAGCACCCTCCTTATCCTCAAGAAATCTAAACCTGAACTCAGTAGAACCCAGTAGAAATATATAGTAGCTGTGGAGCTACTCTGTTTTGAAATACTCAAAACAGAAGACAAAGAAAAATGTATTGCAAATTTAGACTCACTTATAATGGTGACTATTGAAAATTGAGGAGGGAATTAAGTGAATGAAATTCCTAAGAAAGGGAGAGTTTAGAGAGAGAAACACAAAGGGTAAAAGATTAATCATACAGAAGGGCAGAAAGAAGCTTCCCCCCACCTCTGATATAACTCCACTGGAATTTTTATCTTACTCTCCCAGGTTAAGGGAGTCTCTCCTTCCTTTCTGCTTTCATAGTCTTTGGACAAATTCTTAGGAATATTATCACCTTCTTCTGCAATCAGATGTTCTCCTGTCTGCCTCTCCAAGTAGCTGAAAGCTCCTCATGGGCAGGGACTTCATCTTTTTTGTCTTTGTAATATTCCTCAGACTAAAAGAGGTCCAGAAGGGAGGGTGAGAAGGAAGGAGGCAAAGAACTAATAGTAGAGTTGGAAAAACTAAAACTGCACACTGTCATGGAGACAAGGAGAGAAGAGAATTTTGTAATGACCACTGTAAAGGCGTGGCTTTGGCCAGTTGGAGGCAGTAAGTAACATTTAAGGATGCTAGCTTGGTAAGAGTGGTAATGATACAGGCTATAGGCCCACTGTCAGGAGGGAAAATTGATGTCAACTTGTACCTACCTTGCTGTAACCTCACAGCAGTGGGTTGCAATTGTCAGAGTCCCTTCCATCACTCTGTTGGAGCTTAAATTTACTGTACCTGGAAGGAGAGACACTAGCATCTGCCACTTCTGCTCCCCAGTGGTGCAGTGTAGACATATGTCCCTCTCTTGCCCTCTGCAGTGATCATGTGCTTAGGAAAAAATAAAAATTGACCCATAAAGTAAAACTTTTAGTACATGACCCTTAGGACCCTCATCCCAGTTAGAGTGTGGCATTTTCTGTATCCAACATTGGCTTCACATGCTTTACCAATTATACAAATTACCTGACAAGAGTGCTGTGTCAAGGATCACCCGCTCCAGTGTAAATCCAGTGAGTGCTTAAGAGCACCGCAGACCTCAGTCAGGCCACGTGAGACTATGGCCTCCCAGCATGACTGGGGAGCTCTATGGCTTTGCACCCAAAGTTCAGTCTGTGGAATGGCAACTTCAGTGTCACCTGGGACCTGGCCAGAAATGTAGAACTCAGGCCCCACCCCAGAGGGGCCAAATCTAAGCCTGCATTTTAACAAAATCCTGGATGTGGTTAATCCCATATGCATGTTCACTACTTTAGGGTTCCACAGGTGGCCTCACTGCACTTACAACAATGGCATTTACTATGGGCCAGCCATTGTTCTGAGCACTTGACATGAATTAACTTGTTTAATCCCCTCAGCAACTTTGTAAGGCAGGTACTGTCATTGTCCTCACTTTAAGATGATGTCAAAGTTCAAGCTTGTCTAAGTTCACCCAGCTGAGAAGTGGTAGAAACAGGGTTCAATGCAGTCGTTTGTCTCCAGGGGTCCCTGTGCTTTAACCACTGCACTGCCCCTTGTCCCCCACCACCCATGCCAACTCACAGGATACTTCTTAGGTGCTCTGAAGGTTCCCAAGTGAGGGATGCATAGCTGTCTGTGGCACTGGAGAAAGGCAACCTTAACCCCTAGAGGAAGAAATTAAGAAACCAGTACCTGTGGGTCTGCTGGTTCCTCTACATGGGGAAGGGGGCACTCCTCCAATGGCATTTCTGTCAGGGACGACTAAGAGAGGGAAGGGACCTGGAGAAGGAGAGCCTCATTGTAGATTCCCCTTCCTGGGAAAGGCTGGTGTTTCTTCTACACTTTCTCAAAGTCAGTGGCCCAGGTTCAAGGTGAGTGAGGTCCAGAGGGCTGAATGGACGTGGTAAAAGCAATGTTCTTTACTTGAGCATCTCTTTTGATGGGAATACACTTCTTTCAGACAGCATCCAAGTCTGAGGAGAGGCTGGTGAGGAAGCTTAGAGTTGGCTCACCATGTAGTGATTTTTTTAAATTTTATTTTAATTGTTGTTCAAGTACAGTTTTCTGTCTTTTACTGCCAGCCCACCCCCCCAACCCTCCCCACCTACCATGTAATGATTTTATTATTTCATTCAAATTTGGTTAATATGGAAGGTATAACTCACTTTGGTGGGTCAGCCTCTCAGTTAATCCTTATTCAGCGAATCAAACTTCTAGATTATTAGTGTGTTTTTCTGGCTGCCATTCTGCAAGGAGAGGACAGCCAGCTGAAATCAGGAAATTGTTGTCTAAACTCCTGGGCATGTCCTAGGGAGGGCAGTCCTGAATCTTCCCCAGTCCTGGACGTGGATATGTATCTTCTTAACAATAGCCCCAACACGCTGCAGAGTTCCGAGTCAGCAGTGAAACCACTGGGAACTTCATTGGGAAATGGTGCTGTCCCATTTTAGCACATTTTTTTTTTCCAGGCTTGAGGCTAGCAGGACATCTCTTTCCATGTAGGCTTGCTATGTGGCAGCATTGTAGGTGGTGCCATGGCTCTCCAGTTGGCTTGAGTCAGCTGGGAACATGGTGATAAAGGTGCCCCCCAAAGCCAGCAGCACTGGAGACCTCTTGACCTAGCTCTGCCTCCCTCTGCTGCACAGGATGGGGATTATTTCCTCCATTTCACAAATGAGGCAACTGTTAGGAGAACCCTTCTCATGTGATTTCTGAATTGTTTCCTCTAAAAGTGAAAGTGATTTCTGCTTCCTCAGACTTTGTACAGAAGCAGTAAACTGGTTTCCCAATCTCCTTTCACTCGTTTTTTAAAAAGGCAGAGCAAAGGCAAAGGGAAAACATGAGGCTGACAGGTAGGCATTGTGGGTCTCCCATGAGTCTCCAAGTCTCCCATGAGTCTCCAAAATCATCCTGGCAACGGTCCTCACCTGGAACTTTCAGCCACCTCCACCTCCACCCATCTTCCTGCCCACTTACATGGCCAGGTCCTCTTCATCCATCTTCGTTGTTTGGCCTTCACCTTCCTTCCTGAGGAAGAATTGCTCTACCCTCAGTGCTAAAGGAGGACCCTTATGATACCCCTCTGTTCTGTTAAAGATCTTAGCAGAGCTTGCAATCATGTATTAATTGTGTGATTATTTGATTAATGTTTGGCTGCCATTAAGTGCTCTGTGAGGGCAAAGCCTGAGGGCCTTTCGTTCCCCACACTATCCCCTATCTTTGTCACAGCAGGTGGCCCATACAGTATAGCTCAATTAGCACCCTTTGAAGCAGTGAAAATTAAGTCATCAAGTTGGGTGATTCCAAAGTCCTCTCCCTATTCTGACAAACTTTGACTCTATAAGTAGCTTATATTCAGCACCACTACCACACTAAGCCCAAACTTCTCTTCTAGTTCAGTTATTTTCAGCATTGTTTCCTTATGGATTCTGTGATCAGCCCCCCTTGATGATTTTTATTGCTTTCCTAATGCTTGTCTGGAATCTTGGAGTCTGAATAGCTGGGATTATGAAATGCACATTCCTAGCCACCAACGAAAAAGCTGTAAGTCAATGTAGAATCTGAACAGTGAAATCAAACTAACATTAACAAAGATCTCCAATTTTGGGTTTTTCAGTTACTTCTCCCTCTTCCCCTCCCATTCCATACTTTTTAAGAATGACTTAAAATTTGAATTTAAACAGGGGACTATGGGAGTAGAGTTTGCATGAAAAAAAGAGTGCTCTTGACCAGACCAGAGCTCTTCTGCACACTACCTTTCAGCCCCAGTAAGTTCTCATTCTTTTTTTCTCAGGTTCTTACTCATAAAGTAATTTTAAAACTCCTTCCTGATGTTACTGCTGGGGCCCAGAGCAGAATAGTTCATGGTCAAAAGCAAGGCTTGGTGGGATGCTCTTTAACAAAACAAAAGAACATAATGTGTCCTCAGCTGTGCATCCATCATGGGGGACTGTCTGTAACAAGTGTGGAAGCACCAGGTCTAGTCCACCTGGTCTTTTCCAGGGTAATCTCAACACTATCTTAAAGGCAGATACCAGGCTTTGCTTTCCATAACTGGTGGTTTCCCTTGATGTTTTGAGGAAAAGCAGAATGATATATGCAGATCCTAGAAGTCTTTCCTAGCCTGGAATTTTCAAGTTGGACCCCAGAGGGAATGCATTTGTCCAGAGGGCCTTACAGCAATACAAGAGGGAGAAAATGCCAAGTTACATATGTTCTCTAAGCTCCATCTCTGCCCTTTCTCTAATTCCAGCATTTAATGGGGCCACTTCCCAAAGCCCATCTCCCTGGAAGGTCTGGCAACTAGGCATTAGGTAGTTTTTCCATCCACCAAGAGAAGGTCAGCTGACATGAACTGCAAATTAGTAGAGACTGGATTTCTAGGTTACATGTTAATCTCTGTGGAACTGAATGTTTCAAATTTTCCAGTATAGTTTTTATATCAAATATTCTATCCATAAGTACTTGTGTATTTGTCAGATCTTGTATCCTGATTTTGGGTGAGGAAAATAGAATCATCATATATGTAAGCCTTATGATCTTATGTTCACAGGGCATTTTTATAACAGCTGTTTCACCAGGCTTATCAAGGGCTCATTTACTTCCACCAGTGTGATCAACCAGCCCTGAAGAAGGGCCTAGCAGTTACTTATCAGCTGTATGCATGACCTGTCTGAGGAGAAAACTTGGGTGGAGAAATGTCACTGTTTCCAAATTAGAACTTGAGCTAGAAGAACTGTCTGTGGGACAGCTGTGAGCCAGTTCCAGGAAGAAGCTATTAAGCATCCAGGCCTTGAGACCCAAATTCTTATAATAGACTGGAGAGAAGACATCCTGACCCCATGCCTTCCCACACCAGCCTGGCTACGGCTATCCCAGGTTGGCTGTGAGGAAAGCAGGCAGAAATGTGAGGCCTTTCCTGGGACTAGCCTGGGAAACATCTAGGCTCTTCTGGAAGCAGGGAGTAGGCTCCTGTACCTTCCTGGCAGATGTTGTAAGCCTGTGTGACTGCTTCATAGACAGAGATCATGGAGGCTGAGAATCACAGTGTATAGGCCACGAGGACGCTCACAGGCTCTGGAGCCAGGCTACCTGGCACTAAACTCCATGCCACCGGTCACCAGCTGTGCAGCTATGGACAGGCCATTGAACCTCCCTAGGACTTACTTTTTTCAATTGTAAAATATGATTAATAAGTGTACCTACTCCATAGGGTTGTTGTCAGGAGGAAATAGAATAATCTAGGTAGAATTTTGAGAGCTACACATGATCCATGGTACGTCTTCAGAACATGTCAGTGAGGGTATAGGGGCTTTGGTGTGCCAGGGAAATCCTTTACCCAGGCTGAATCCCTACCAGTGCATCTCCCCCAAGAGCTTATTTAGTCAGTAGTTGACTACTTATGAGAAGGGGAAGCCTACTACCTCTTAAAGCAGCCCGCACCACCTTCACATAAGTCTGTTTCTTGGAGAGTTTTTATTTGTGTTGATCTCACATCCATTTTGAATACTTCCTAGTTGGTCCTAGTTCCATCGTATGGTCATGCAGAATTCATCAAACTCCTCTACCTCAAAACCACAGTTTAAATCATGTGAAAATCATTGATATCACTCTTCCTGCCTGTACTTTTTTCCATTTCATGAGTATTCTTTTTTCTTGACAATACACCCTCAGTTCCTTCTAAAGAGCATCAAATGACATGGTTTCAAATTCCTTTGTCATTGAGGTTTCTGTCTTCTGACCTACTATGCACTGATGCAGAGATGAAGTGAGACTTCAGGGGCTCTTAGTTAGGGAATGGCATTCTAGATATGGGGAACAGCATTTGCAGAGATAGGGAGGCATGAACTGCACTCACATTTCAGACAGTTTGGTATATTACTGGAATACAGTATTAACTGGAATCAGATGTGGTCAAATCATGGCAGGAGACAAGTGAATTTTGCCTGTGGGCGATGGGAGTCTTTGGAGGACTTCAGTAGGGGAGAAACATGCTCCAATTTGTGCTTTAGTAGAGCATTCTAACTGTGGCATGAAGATTGGGCAACACTGAACATGGGGAGACCAGTTAACCATATGATGATCACCAAAGGGATGGAGAGGAAGAAAATGAGTAGTGGGCTAAAAATGTCCAAAAAATATACCAAAAGGCTAACACTGATTATGCGTGGGTGGTAAAATAATGAGTACTTTTCTTGTTCCCCATTGTTTTCCAATTTCTCTGTAATAAATATTTTCCTTTTTTTCTGTATTTAGCATGCTATTTATATAGTAAAAATAATTTAACTTGTCTGTAACACTTCAGAATCAAACTGACAGATGGAGGGAGGAGTCTGGAAAATCCATCTCCTGGCCTGGGTACCCAGGCAGGTGGGGTGACCACCAACTGAGACAAAAGACAGGGGACCAGCACTCTTTAGGAATTCTGTAGCATCCCTGTGACAGAAAGGAAGCCCCCAGTGTGCTATGACTTCCTTTTGGCTTCTTTGCATCCTGCACAGGAGTCTCTACCTGAGTCTGCAAGCCCCAGAAACTTCCTGGCCACTCACATCCCTATCTGTCCAGCAGACTCATTGCAGCAGAGCCCACCAGAGCTCCACAACAGCAGCAGCGTTTCCTTGGATCAGGTGTCATTCCTTCAGCTAACACTTATTGAGTGCCTGCCGTGTGCTCAGCCACAAGCTAAGTCTTAGCCTTGGTGCAAAGAACGGATAGTCCCCATCTTCGCAAAACTCATCCCATGTGAGAGATGCAAATGTTAAAAAAAAAAACAAAAACAAAACACTTAATGAACATACAACTCCAAACTGAGACTAATGTTCCAAAGGAAAGGAAATGGTTCCAAGAAGACATGTAAGAAAGGGAACTTCTCTGGTCTGGGAGTTTGGGGAAGGATCCCAGGGAAGAGAGAAACTTGGGCTGAGAGTCAAAGGGTGAGGAGGAGGGAATGGTGGAAAAGCGCTCTAGCTGAGGGAACAGCATTGTGACAGCTGGGTAGAGGGCGAAGTATGTCATATTTGAGTCTAAAAGAAAAGCTGTTTAACCAGGAGTCCAAAGAGTGAGGGTCAGGGGATGGAAGTGGATGGAGAGGTGGGTGGGCTGGACCTTCTGGGGCCTTGTAGGGCATGAGAAGGATTCAGTCTTCATTCTAAGAGCAGACCCTGTCGCCATGGCACAACAGAGAGTTTCCCATCCTATGTCTCCCACTATTTTCTTGCCATCAGAGGTCCTGGCACTGAAGGTCTGATGGCAAAGGCCCCTCATGGCCTGGGTAGCCCAGATGGGGTTCCCTCCCCTTTCTGTGAGTAGCCCTTAGCATGCTCTTCCTACAGTAGACACCTCTCAAAGTTGCTTTGCTGTTCAGTTTTCAACTTTCTCATGGCTTCGCATCCTTTACTGCTAATGTGTGTACAACTTGCTAATTAATGGAACCATTTGCATCTGAAAACATCTTGTTCTAATGGGAGGCTGCAAAGCACTCCATAATTCCACAGGTAAAATTATTCTAGCTTTTCTCTTTCATTTATTTATTTTTTTTCTCTCCAAGTTTGGCTATAGCTAGGAAGAATTCTTCTAATTAGCCTTGTGAAAACCACTCCACCAGATTAAAAGTGCCAGTGACTGCCCTGCCATCTGGGGAGTGGCGATCCAGCCTTTGTTTACCCAGAGAGGAAAGCAGTGGGTGAATACAAAGGTGAAGCTTCCAATACCTAGAGAAGTGGAATGATGTCCATGGTGGAGGTGGGAAAGTCAGATAGCAACACTGAAAGTGCCCTCTGTGGTGTGATTCAGAGGGGAGTGTCCTATCATACATGTGTCAGGGGTGGCCCACAGATTTTCTGCACAGCTGGCTAGATGTAAGGAAGGAGGGCCTGCCTTTCCTCTATATCTCTGCTAGGATGCAAAGACTTGGTACACTCACTGTTGACAGAAAACTTTCTTAAGACTAGAGGTAATCTGGTGGTGACTTGCCTGTGACTACTTGTTTGGCATTTGCAACTGAAAACTTGCAAAATCCCCTTTAAACAAGGAGCATTCATGCCCTGGCTGGTGTGACTCAGTGGATTGAGTGCCAGCCTATGAATCAAAGGGTCATTGGTTTGATTACCAGTCAGGGCCCTTGCCTGGTTTGCTGGCCAGGTCCACAGTAGGGGGCATGCAAGACACAACCAACTGATGTTTCTCTCACACATGGATGTTTCTCTCCCTGTCTTTCTCCCTCCCTTTCCCTCTCTCTGAAAAAAAATAATTTTTTTAAAAAAATGAGGAGCATGTTATTTATGGTTGATGTGTTTTTTATGGTTGAGCTTATAAGTGAGGGGGTCTTTCTCCCCAGAAGCCAACAGTACAAGCCTACATACGTTTGGGGTACACTGACAAGACCCATGTTCTAAATAGAATTTTTCATTTACTCTTTTTAAGGTACCTGGGTACTTTGAAAAATTTTTATTGTGATAATGCATGCATAACAAAATGTACCATTTTAACCATTTTTAAATGCACAGTTTAGTGGCTCCAAGTGCACTCACATCATGCAAGCACTACCACCACCATCCATCTGTAGAACTTTGCTCATTTTCTCAAACTGAAATTCCACGCCTGTTAAATGAAACTTCCTTCTGTGTTTTTTTAAATTTCATCTTTATTGTATTTTTTCCATTACCATTTAGTCCCTTTAC
Source organism: Anoura caudifer (assembly GCA_004027475.1). Classification (NCBI taxonomy): domain Eukaryota; kingdom Metazoa; phylum Chordata; class Mammalia; order Chiroptera; family Phyllostomidae; genus Anoura; species Anoura caudifer. The sequence goes on along the minus strand of PVKU01000570.1, from coordinate 187,839 downwards.
ACCCCACTCCCCCAAGCAATCACCACACCATTGTCCATGTCCATGAGTCAATGGAGTTTTTGAATGGAAGGCTATGATGTTCTTCAGACTTGGGTCCTGAGAGAAAGTGCCCTGGTCAGAAATCTGTAGGAAGAGAGGTCTGTTCATGTTATCCAGAGAAGGTGCTTTCAGAGCTAATTCCTCAGCCCTCTCAGGGAGGTCTCACCACCCAGATGTGTCTTAAGGGTGTGAGTCAGCTTCAGCAAAGGAAGTCCCACCCCCTTGATCTACTACTACCAGGCTCACCTGTTTTATAGCAGATGGGTCAGCCATAGGCTGAGTGATCAGTAAGTCCTTGCATGGCTGTCTTTAGTCAAAGTGAGCCCTTTCTGCAGTGAGACGCTGCTCTAGGAGAAGGTTGTCTCTAAGCTGAGGTATTAGAAAATTGAATACTTTTGGGTGAAACAACATGTTCTTCCCTTTGGAAGTATATCCCTGCCAGCCCTTTCATTTGGATATGCCGCTAGGAGAGACTTGGAGTCAGGCTACCCCAGATGTAGATTCTTGCTCTGTCTCTCAGTTTGTTCATCTAAAAAAACTGGGCTCGTAATACATCACTGGTACAGCTGCTAAGATTGCATGACATTGTGTCAGTATGGCATCCAAAATAGCATGTGGTTCAATACATGGAAGCTGGTATTCTCACTGTTGTTACTGTCTGTGATTTGTCGATGTAGGTCTCCAGGTGGTTCTGAATTCCATCATCAAGGCCATGGTCCCCCTGCTGCATATCGCCCTGCTAGTGCTGTTTGTCATCATCATCTACGCTATCATTGGCCTGGAGCTCTTCATGGGGAAGATGCATAAGACCTGCTACAACCAGGAAGGCATAGCAGGTAAGGGAAGATGCTGGCTAGCCAGCTCTCCAGAAGCTTCACTCTGTGGTCACTATTTTCCATTCATCTAGGGACACTGCCACCCTATGACCAGTGGTGCCTGGAAAGGCCCCTCCACTCCAGTGCTCATGTCTCCATACCATGGTTAAGTGAGAGGCAGAGATTGGTATTCTTTTTTTCTCTTGACATTTTTGTCTTTGCTAAAATTGACCTCTGTTAAAACAGCTAAATGCAGCTTTGTCCAGTACTACTAAACACTGTTTAAATGAGCTGTGTGATTCAAGAAACATCCCTTAGCCAATCTTGAATATATTCATTTATGAATCAGAACTATCCTGGGGACTATAGATCTCTGCTCTGTCGATTCTTCAGTGTTGCTTACCATCAGAAGCCATTTCAGGAAGGCAGCTTTGCCTGTAACCAGCAGGCTGGGTCCTTAGGGGTGGACCCTAATTCCCCCACTCTTAATATTCTCCACTGCTCAGTTCCTAGGCAGAATCCCTGGCCCTGTATCTCATACAGGGAGGAGGACGGTGGGTGGGGAATCACCTCCTTGCCAGCAGTGAAACTTCTTTCCTCCAGGAAAAGGTTTTGCTCCACCTCGCAGTTTCCTCAGGACCGCTCTACCACAGTCCTTTCCTTTTTGAGATTCTGCTCTCCATGGTTCTTCCATAAATCAATATATTTTACAAGCAGTGCTGGCTCATTAAGCACTTCCTTGAGTAGGTCTAGAGTTTTGACTTATGGGGTATAATATAAACGGCTGTCTTAAGTTACTAAAATCTCAGCTTGACCTTTAAAAAAACATTTAAACAGAACTCGACAAGGCTTTTAAACAGACATGTAAGTAGCGTAACATAAAAACTTGATGGAAAAAATACCCTCCCTCCCCCCCCCAAAAGGGGTTATTAATGTTAAATTTCCATGATTTTTCCCCCTCAAACAACATCTTGCATCTTAGTTTTTGGCACCTTGGTGAAGAAAGGGGAGTGTGTTTGGAGCATTAAAAGATACCTGACTTCTCTCCACCTGCTGCTTCTCATTTCCATTCAGCCCAGAAATTAAATTCAGTTTGACCCCTCCTGCTTTGGGGTGCTGGAGAGGGACATCACCTATACAACAAGGAGTAAAATGGATTATTCATAGTCAGAAAACAGAATGAATTACCTGATCTGGATGACCTGGTTTTGTTGGATATATTGGGTTTTTGCAAGGTCACTGCCACAGTCCCTAAAAAACAAACAAAAAGCTATAAACCCATAAATACACAACTGTTTTTGCTTTTTTGATGGAGAGTCTATTTTTTTCACTCTAGAGAGAACTTTCAATTACTTGAATCATAATTGTATAAAATAAACTATCTTGCTAAAAAAAAAAAACAGAAGCTCTTTAATACTGGAACAACAGGTCTTGATTTTAGCTAGAATTCTGAGGTTCCAGCCTTGCTTTAAGAAATACCAAATAATACAATGAATAATATTTTCCCCTTGAGTTCAAATCCTTCCTTATGTTCAGTTTGATCTTTAGCCCCAAACCAATAAATTTATATTAATTTTGTGGCTTCATTAGAGCTCATTCTAAGTCCTGTTTAGCAGCTGACTGTAATATGTCTAAGGTTTGTGTAGTTGTATTGAAGTGACCAATGACCCATTTGACCCAAATTCCTCATACAGTCACTGGGATCTTGTGTCTCAAAATCCCCATCAGTTCAGTGATGATGTGGCTCTCACCAACAACATATTAAGTGGTGGAGAGTGAAATGGTGAAATTCTGCCATACAGCCAAAGATGGCAGTCCTGTCCTGTGGCCCAGTGTCTGCACACCATTCAGAGAAGGGGTAGTATTCCCCAAACTGCACAAGACTTCTACCATCCTGCTGGAAAAATAGCAAAAGTGTGTTTTCTCCTGGTAGCAGGGTCCTCTAAGGGCCTATGCTAGCGAGCAACCCTGAATGTTGCTTGGAAGTCACTGGCTTTTGTTGAGGCCTTCAGCGGCCACACATGGCAAGAGAATGGTGGACATGGTACACAAGGGAGAGATACAGGACAGGACACTGTGCTCCGTGCTAGTGCTGGACAGTCTGGTGAAAGAGCCACCTCACCTGTTAAAAGTTAGTGACCTCCCTGCTTTTAGGATAAAGCTGGAACTGGCCTCACCAATTGCAGTGGCCAGTATAGATCCATATTATTATCCATCTTGGATAGTAAACAGGACCAGGAAAAGTACCAGAAGATGCATCAGCTTATTTATGTGGTGGGTTTTACCTTCACCCTGCAAGTTCAGAAGGGGAGGTGGTTCTCATCATGGACATGGCCATCAGCCCTGGGAGTCAGGTTGTCAGAGGCCAGACACCAAGAGAAGCGTCCTGGAGTAGGGAGCCACACCAGCTCCATTGGGAAGGTGATCTTGCTCTCCCTGTGGAGCCAGAGTCTCTGCTGGGGAAAATGACTGAGGACACTTGACTGCAGGAGCCTTTCATCTCCACACTGCAGTCAGAAGCTCACCTGTCTCCTCCCCCCTAAGCCTGCTGTTTGATGATAAACCAGGAGCCACTCCATTGTCCTGGCAGAACCTGGTGCGGCTATTGGCAAGGCCTCTTCCACCCACACAGTGACAAACGCTGATGAGGAGAAAAAATGTACTGGAGCCTGGACATACTAGATGCAGCCAGAGCAGAAAACCAAAAATCTGCAGTCTTTGAAACCAACCCCAGTGCGTTTTGGACAGTTTTGTACCACCTTCAGAATAGGTGATTTAAAAAAAAATTTTTAGACTTTGGATTCAATTAGCATATTTTCTGCAAATTTAGATTATATGAAAGTGCTTGTGAGCCCTTGTTAGAATCTTTAATAAAATTTACACCAAATTCCACTTTGAGGAATATTTTTCTTCAAAGTGGAAGATTTTTCCATTTTGAGATTGTTTTTCTGACTGAATTTTATGTGCTTATAAATTTTGGACTACATTGGATTTTGGGCCATGTTTGCCATAAAATCTATAAAGAAAGATCTGGAGCTGCCCAGGTGAACCATTCTTCTGTGTATGTGGCCCTTGCACCCCTAGAGAGGTGGTTTCAGAAGAGGCACTATTTCCACAATCCTTGAGGAATCTGGAAGGCGCCTTCCTTGTTCCTTCCTCCACAGACACGTGACCATATGCCAGGACCTTTTGTTTTTGGTCGTCCCATCTGGTTGATGGTGCTTTGAGCCAGGTCACTCTGAATGGCTGTCCCCAGCACAATAATTACTCCTGAGACTGGCAAAGAACGGGCTGACTAAAACCTAGAAATGAAATCACTTTCATTCTATTCACTCCTTAAAATTGGGTCCTAGGAAAGTAATTGATTTTGTCTTTTGTATTTCTCGCTGGAACCCCCAACTGGCATTCTCCCGAGATTTCATGGTCTTACTGGCAATGACTGCATTTCTAAACTCTCTCCTAATCTGGCCGCCATTATTTTACTGCAAACTTAACTTGGACTTTCCAGAATGACGCTCCCCTCCTCATCCATATTGCTTTATTTCTTCCTCCTCCCTCAGGTTCTGACTTTCCCCCACTAGGATATCATGACTCTGCTGAGGAAAACCAACACATTTTCCCATTAGAGCTGATTTCCCCTTGCTCTCCAGTGTATGTTCCAAGGACCTGCTGATTTGTGTGTGTTCACATTTTTTAAGTGTTCCCGTTAGTGCTTTTTATAGATACCTATTTTTACCAGATCATTACTGCTTCTTAATTGTTCTCAAATCTTTTTTTTATTGTTGTTCAAGACATTTAAAATAGCAGAGTGGCCCTTGAGTCTTTAGATAATCTTTCTGAATCTCAACCCTTTCTCTTTTATTAGAGACCACTTCCTCGTCATGCTATTTCTTTTCAACATAATAGTTTTAAAAACCTGAAATATGTTTTCCTTTCTTAAGGACACCCAGAACTCACATTGCCACCCTTCAACCCTTCATGTTTTCTTTATTTCTGCTCATATCAGGAACTGAGAACACAGGGAAAGATGACAGATTAGTAGTCACGATGCAAAGATTAATAGCATCTTTATTGCACTAAAAAGCAAAACAGGAGAAAAGGAGATGCGGGTCTCCTGTTTTTCCCTTCTCTTTTCACCCCATCTTTCAAATAATTCCAGCACTTTCATAACAGTGATGGAACACATCATCCTAGAAAGCCGTCACTAGAATGGGCGGGGACACAACAGAGTTTATGATCTCTTTGGTTCCTGGTTTTCCAGCCTCTCAACTCTCAGTTTTTTAGGTACTCATTATCTAATTCTTTAGGTTTGGTATTCACTTTTTAGTTTCCCTCCTTTTATAGCCTCCTCTTGTTTAAGTTCACATCCAAGTCTCCAAAGATTTCAAGATTTCAAAAGTCACAAAAATTTGCTAAAGTTCAGCTACAGGAATGGAGCTCTCCTGGGAGCCAGCCTCTGGAGTTGAGCAATGGTATGGATGCTCATTTTCTCAGGTAGCTCAGGGGCCAGTGGGTGATGCAGACCTGTACACCTCAGTGATCACATAAACATCTACATACAACCTGAAGCACCTGGCCGAGGGTGAGCCAGGAGGCAGCACTATTCACAATAGCCCAAACCTGGAAACAGTCCGGTTGCCCACTAGCTGGTGAATAGATAAACAGACAGTGAAATGTACATGTATATGAAATTTCTAGAAAGACAAAGCTATAGTGACAAAATGCAGATCAAGTTGATAGGACAGGAGCAGGTTGACTGGCACACGGGAATTTTGGAAGATGATGGAAGTGTTTTAGAATGGATTGTGGTGATGGCTGCACAACTGTACACATTTACCAAAAATAACTGAGCTGTACATTTAAATTCATGTGTTGTAAGAAATATACATTATATTTCAATAAAGCTATTTAAAAAAAGAGAGAAAAAAAGGAAAAAAAAAAAACCAAGAAGACACAATCTAGCATATATTTCCAGCCCTACTGCTCAATTCCATTCTCTTAAGAATTATCTCTTAGTTAATGATTAATATACTCTTCCTGTCTTCCACTTGGGAGTGAAGTTTCAAATCTGAAGCCACAAAATAAGAGAGAGCCAACAACCACCAGTCTTCAGTCCAGAAGGACTAGACAGTGCCATTGCTTTGATACATAGGAAACAAGAAAAGATTCTGGGTGACTCATTATCTCTAAATGAAGAACTGGAAGTAAATTCTCTCTGGGGCCATATTTTCACTGTTGTTAGAGGCAATCATTTATTTGTTATGACTGACAGCCATCCTGTTTATTATTGTTAATTTCTACAAGCATGAGACAATGTCCTTAAGTTCACAGACTTCTGTGGATTCTACACTATTCCCTTCCACAGCCGGGGCCAAGATTTTGTCAGTATTTCTCTATTATTATACCATAATAGAAATTCTTAGATCAATCAAGGCTTATTTCAACTTACTAATGATCTCTGCACCAAAAATATAAACCTCATCTTAATGTATTGACTTTTTAGCAGCTGTTTCTAGCATGCAGAATTAGTCCAAGCACTGTCTGTAGCCACAGATGCTGAACTGTTTCCTGAAAAGGCCCTATCCATACCTGCCTGGTGGTCTCCTTGCCATCCGTTGGCACTCTGTCTTGAGTTGAAGTCAGGAAAGATTCTGTCTTCTGAAAGGTCTGAGTGCTGGTGAGCCAAGGGTGGTGCTTCCAGGTTCCACTTAACCTGCATGAAACAGTCAGCGGTGCTTGTGCTTGGTCAGGGCTATAATAAAGACGGCTACAGTTGGTCCTTTCCCCACAGTCAGAATTTACTTTATCCTTCATCCACATAAGGCATCCTTGACAAAGTGACTTGCATCCCTGGTGATTTATCATGCAATATGTTATAGAACCTCATATAGTCTCAAAGTACCACTGGATGGGATCTGTTGGCTAATTGTGTGGAATAGTCTTCCAGCCAACATACCCTCACTCAAAAGTCTGGTATTTCGATGCAAGTGCCTACAGATATTTTACCACCAAAATAAAACATGGACTTCCTATCATCTTCCAGGATATTTTCCACTCAAAGTGGTTATATAATCATTATTTTTTTATTGGCCATTTGACTATGATGCTGACATGTTACAACAGAATGTGCAATAACCCTACTGTCTTTGAAACCAATTGCTGGGCTTAAAATGCAGTTTTACAATAATTAATTGAACATACTGACATTCTAAATCAACAGCAGCCTAAAATGAATACCTGGTCCCTTACATGGTTTAGTTCATACATGGGGGAACACATGAAAACGTGTTCTGATTGCTGTTACTGTGGTGGTTGTGCCTATCCCATCAACTTATCCTACACCTTTCCTGTCTGACTTCTTGCTCCTTTTTCTTTGACTCTCTCTCTCTCCCCTCTGTTCTTCTCCTCTCCTCTGGCCATTGGAGATGCTCCAGCAGAAGACGACCCCTCCCCTTGCGCTCTGGAGACAGGCCACGGACGGCAGTGTCAGAATGGCACCGTGTGCAAGCCCGGGTGGGACGGGCCCAGGCACGGCATCACCAACTTTGACAACTTCGCCTTCGCCATGCTGACGGTGTTCCAGTGCATCACCATGGAGGGCTGGACGGATGTGTTGTACTGGGTACGTAGCTTGCGACACACGGAGGCAGGGAGTCCAGAAGGCTACAAGGACTTCCTTCCCTCCACTCTCCTTGTTCATCCTTCCCATGATTTTGATGGAGAGGTTGATGAATTTCTTTGATTTCTTTCAGGCCTTTTTTGAGAGACAAAGCATGAGATGTTCACCCTAATGAGTCTCTCTCTGCCTACCAGCCTAAGAGAAATGCCATCTTTCAGTGTGTCTTCCACTGTTTCTAGTGAGAAACTCTGGCATGTCCCTGATGCCTGGAACAAGGTTGCTATTCATTCCCCCACCCACTCTTGGGTTTCCTTTCTTCTTATTCTCATCTTGCCTCTGTTCCCAAAAGACAGATACATTCTTAATTTTTAGGGCTAAAGAGAAAAGTCAGGCTCGGTCCTCTAAAAAGAAGCCATTTTTATTGAATGGTGTAACATTTTGGCTTGCTATTTTTATTTCTTATGTTAATCTTACTGTATCATGTTAGAATAGTCCAGACAAATACATTATTGTCATTTTTACTGCTAACAAAACAGGCTTCTGCCTATGTGATACATATTTGGAAATAGTACTTCTTAAGTGTCAACCAGTCAGCAATGAATGTTGTACTTTAAAGATGTCCCTTTTATTACCCACCAGCCAACATTAGTTTGCCAACCTTGGAAGTGCCAGATTTTTGTACAGCCTGCCCCGTGGGCAGATATACACACCATATTTGAGCTCTCTTTATTCTGGCAGAGTTAAATCCATTATTTGTAAAAACTCCAGAAAATATAATTCTTTATACTGTCTCCTATTTCAGCATGAGACATGATTTGCCAGAATCCAGCGTTGTCCTCCAACACTTGGGTGAAAGATGTTTGTTGTCATTCTTAAAAATGCCATCTCACCTAGCATTTTGCAAATGGTGAAATTTATTTGGCCATCCTGAAAACCACCTAAGAGCCTGCTTAGGGAACAGTGCCTGCACACTACAGCAGGAGAGAGTGGGGGCGGGGCCGGCAATGCCTTCCCATCAAGCAGAGGGGCCAGATAGAAAGGAACTAATGCCACAAGGAGTGCTGACTTGTTTTCTGAATCAGAAAAGTTTTGTAACAGCATAGAGATGTGATATAGCATATTGTAGCTTCTAAATCTTTTAATAAGCATCATGTCTTATTGATTCAAAACCCTCTTTTCCCAGTTTTTATGTTATAGTCCACATGCTGAATCCCAGTGTTGCTATGAAATTTGTAGCTCTCTGCAAATGACTACTTGAAACCTGCCTGAATACCTCTACCGAACAAAGATTTATTAAGCATTCCTCGTATGCCAGGGGTGCTTCTAGGTACTGAGAATTCAGATGTAAAAAACATGCAGTTCAGACTGAAAAGCTCAGCCTAGGGAAACGCACAGGATTGTAGCTGAGTGACAGCGGCACAGCTGCAGCCGTGCTGGGGCAGTTGCTGTGTGGTGATTCTTCCGAAGAAGACAAAGGTCAAATCACCCCTTCCTCAAACTAAAATGAAACATGGAAAAACATTTCTTAGGCCCATGCTGAATAAGAACTGGTTTTAAATGATTTGTACAAAGAGAAGGAATTGAACTTGTTATGCTTAGGCAAATTTATTGCATTTAGCAAAGCCGATCAGCTTTCCTAGTGGCCCTGACTGGTGCTTCTGCCCTGGGTAGACACCTCAGGCCAGCCAAGGACAGAAGCCTCCTTCTGCAAATGGGCAATTTCTGCCTGTGGGCCAGAAAATGTGATTGTATGGAGCTGTGCTTTGGAGCCTCATCATGTGAGTTTCAAACCCATGCTTTAAGTTGCTATGGAAACACCTTCCATGGCAGCAAATTGAGGGCAGGGTGGCAGTGGGTGGGTGGGTGTAGGGTTGATGGGAATAGGTATAATTTACTTTGCTGATGGCCCTGATGTATTTTTGTGATCTTCCTTCATCATTCCCTCCCTTTCCCCGACTACAAGTCATTGATACTCCAACAGCCAGATGTGACCCAAAGAAATACTGTCATAATGACAGCTGGAGTAGGGAATGAGAACAAGCATAGAAATGCAACTACCAATTTTCAGCAGCTGTGTTGTGTTTTCCCCCTGGGGTGTGTGTGATAGAGCTCAGACTGAAAATGGAAAAAATGTCAGAGGTGAGCCTGGGAACAGTCCCAGGCTCATGGGACATGCCTCTCTCTGATTTTCCCAGCACCTTTCCCAACTGGCCATGTTGTGTGTGCATGTGTGCACATAGACATGCGCACATACACCTAAAGCTGAGAGATAGCCTTGCACTTGAGTGTTCATGATGGAAGCACCTTCCAGCCCAATGCTCCTGCTTTCAGGCAATTTCTCTAATTGCTTTGACCTTTCTATGGCCATTTTATTCTTCCTTCTTCTCTGTTCCTCCTCCTTCCTCCCCCTTGAGTATTCCTCCTTCTGGCCTGTAGGCCTATATCTCTAAACCCACAGACTCTCAAATCTCCATGTGCTTTAGTGTAACATGGAGCTTTCTAAAACGAAGATTCCAAGACTTCCCTTTAAGCCCTTGGATTATAAGCTCCAAAGTCAGAGAACTCAGTATCTGTATTTTGAAAAAGTTCCCCAGGTGATTCTGATGCTCAAGCTGGAGTTTGAAAACCCTCAGAAGTTTAAACTATTGAATTCAAGTGGTGCTGCTTTGATTCTCTGAATTTGAACCACTCTAGAGAGATAGTTTTCATTGAAATTGGGGAAGTGGGGTCTTCTGTCCAGAAGAATACATTTCTCTTCACATCCAAGGGACAAGTCTGGAGGACATGGGAAGGACCAACCCAAATTTTCAAGTATGGCAACCCCAGAGTTAGGTTCCTTCTGAACCACCAAACAGCTGGTTGGAGGATCCTAGGGAGAGACTAGGTCGTCACAGCAGTAAAGAAGCATTCAATTCAATCACTAGATATTGCCTGGGATAGAAGAGATTCAGGAGGTCACTGTAGCTGTTTGCTCCTGCCATGGAAGATACTGAGTCTGTTTCCCTTTTTCTCTGACATCCATTATTTGATCCCATTGTTATGATTTTGAAGAGTTGGTGGACTAAAAGTAAAATCTAACTCAGTCAAGTAAGACTTGATATTTTTTCTGCTATTCAACCTTTGACCACTAGGTTGAGAACCCAATAAGCTGAACAATTAGCTTAAAACATTGCTTGTGCTTAGTGCCCTTTTCCAGAGGTCTGCAAATGACAAGCTATGGGGACTGCGAAACTAAGACAAAAGTCAGGTTTGGACTGTCATATTCTTGGGAAATGGCTTCTTCAGCCAAAGCCTCTCCATTTACTCTTGGAAAAAACTATACCTCTTCAGAACTAGGGGAGGAGAACTGTTCTTATAAAAAGTGCCAGCTTTCTTTGGAAGCAGTGAAGCACCAAGACAGGGAGAAAACTAGGGTTGTATGGAGGGACCATTGCTTTCCAATTCTACTTTCAGGTGTGTCTGATTTTTTAACCGAAGGTCCCTAGAAACCTTCTGCATATGATTCACGACTATTTGTCTTACATGGTTCAGCCATGTGCCTTCCCGAATGTGTAAGAGGCTGCTAGATCAAGATGATATGTTGAGTTCTCACATTAGGGTTAGTTTGAAACTCTCTGCATTACCCCTCCTACAATAGCTCACAATTAAATAGCTTAACATCAGTCAGTTATCTGTTCAGTGCTGGCTTTGGGCCCAGCACTTGAAATAGCTCCATCTGTGCTCATGGCAAACAGAATAGCAGGGCCACTGAACTGGGGTTGGAACCCCCAGAGCAGGTCACATGTGAGAATTGTGCAAAAGGGAGGCAGTAGTGAGAACAGGCACCACACAAGAATACACTTTTCCAGGTCTGTAGGAGTCCAGACACCTGCATAATTCTTCAAGAAGAGGATCATGCTGACTTCTCCCCTGCTGAAGCCCTTCTGCTCCAGGGCCCCTAGGAGTAGTGCACACTGTGTGGCACAGTAAAAAGCACTCTGGTCTATGTTTTGCTGGCCTCATGCTCTTCCCAACCCTACCACCATTGGGGTCACCTTCTTCCCAACACCCATTGCCACCCCCCTGGTTTTTTCTACTGATTTAAAAATATTAGCAATTGTGCTTACAAATAATATTAGAAAGTATACTTAATGAGAAATCATATAAAGGAAATATTTTTAGAATCACACATAGTGCCTTCTGTAGTATCTGGATTACTTTTGGTTCAACTGGAGGGCTTGGGAACAAAAGTGTAATGTTCTAATCTTAGTCATAAGTCAGCTGTCAACATTATACTTTGTCTTGTCATTCCACTACATGTCTGGACATGCTGGGAAGATGTTCCTGCCAAACACACACACACACACACACACACACACACACACACACAGAGGAAAGCCACTCATCTCTGGTCTCAATGCTACTGAAGTACCCCTTGTTTAGTACAAAGGCCTTTTGCATTCAAGCAGGTTATAATTCAGGTTTTATCCTGTTTTTCCCCTACTCCACTGTTTCTTCAAGAAGCCCTCTCTTTTGACTACAGAATATAGAAAATGAGACTCTGAAGTCATCAGGAAAGCAGAAAGGTGGACCTGAATTCTATTGATGGCCTAATAGTCATTTTAAGTGAAGAGCCGAGAAAAAAATCCTCAGGTAATCCAGAAACAGTATCCTTGGCTCTTTAACAGGTACCAGAGTAGAGAAAGTGGTGGGTCCTACTTAGGACCCTGTGGTCTTTAACTCTCAATCTGCCTCAGGGTGTTACCCACTTAGCCAGCTTTACACAGAGCATTTGTTATCTAAAATTTGAATAGCTGGTTCATAAACATATTAAGAAAGAGAATTAACATCTTTCAAAGTTATTATTTATTTACTTAATGGGTTTTACTGTATTCATTGCACTGGTATTAGGTGAGTCATTACAACTATTCAATAATTCAATCTAACATTTATTGAGTATTTACTATGCTCCTAGGACTGAATGGGGATTGGGGTGGGACTGGTGAGGAGGAAAAAAAGGCCTGCCCTGACGGAGTTTAGGGTCTTATTGAAGAGATGGGGTCACACAAAGAAATGTGTCCTAGTAATACAGAGCAATATACTCAGTGAGGGCAGAGAGAGCATTGCATGGCACAGAGCAGAGAAAGGTGGGATTTTGCTGCCCTTGAGGCTGGATGAGGAGGACAGGAGAAAGCTCCTCTGCCTGGGAAAGTAAGCTTTGTAACAGTTCAGGAGACTGGAGAGAACTGTGTTTTAGCCTCTCACAGACCCAAAAAATAGTGTTCTCACCCAAGTGTTGAAAGGCCATCTGTGGGGGTGCAGTCCCAGGCATCATAGTCAACCCATGCCTGCTGGCTGCCCAGGACAAACAAGCATGTCTTCTTGGCCATGAGCCAGCTGTCCCCTATACAGGTGTCATACTGGGAGCTACCATTCCACTCTCCAGAGCTCCTAATCTCCCCCAGGTTGTCAGTGCATGATCCCATATGAGTTGAGTGATTTTTAAAATAGATTGTAGATGGAGGCGGTAATGTTGTTGGCTTGCCTTCCTCTCTGTTAGAGCTTGTTGGTGTCTTTCCCACGCAAACCAGGCTTTTTACGGTGTTGCACAGCACTTACAGGTTTTCTGTGCAGAACGATAAACAGGTGCAGGTAAGACCTGTTGTCTGCCTTGCTGCTCACTCAGTGACCTGTGGGTAGACAGCCCATGTCCCAGCAAGCAAGGTGGCAGAGGTCATGAGTAGTCACAGACTTATCAAGTCATTGCTCGTAGCACTGGTGCATTTGGCAGCAGCAAATCCTGTCCTCTAATGACACTCTGCATATAGTGCTGTGACTTTTATGGGTTTACACCTCCTGCCTTTGTTGGCAAATGACAGCCTCTCTCAACGTTCACTGGAACTGTTCAGTTTTTTTAGATTCACAGTGGCTGAGCCATGAACCGTTCAGAAAAAAAGTGGCACAACTTGAAAACTCATGGATAGCAGCTGAGATCAAGAGTAGCCTGGAGGGAATGGGAGCCAGGAGATGTTCCCTCTATTTTTTCTTTTTGGGGAAAACTATACCTTGATTTAAGGCTGGGATTTGCCCCAAGGAATTAGATATTGGCTTCAGAAGGGTCTCTGTGTTTTTCATTCAGTATTCCCTTTGTGCACTGATTACGAGAGTAGTGAGGTATGTGTTTCAGCAAAGGCAGGGCCATCTGGGGGCTGTTGGTCCTGGAGGCCAAGGCTGCCGATTGTGGATATCAGGAGAGCTCTCCATGGCCTTTCTTCAGAAAGTCAGAGAGATGCTTTTGTTACAGGCCTGAGAAACAACTAGCTTTCATCGTTCACGAGGACCTGTTCTTTTTTACCTCTAAATAAGGATGTCAGCCATCTGGGTCATTTTCTGAAAGCATGAATGTATTTATTCTCTCTTCTCAGTGGCTCCATTCTAGCTGATTTAAGACATCACTCTATCACTCCAAGCATTGCCCTACTTCAGAGCCACCCAACATTGTGTGCACTCTACCCAGTTGGCCCCCAAAAGTAGGTGGCCTAGAATAAAGAAGAGAAAGTAGGAGGGGAAATAAAGGGGCCCTTTCTTATCAGGCCAGAGCCAGGCAGACCAGAGAATCCCCCTCTGGTGGCACTGAACACTGCTCACTGAGGGAGTGATGGGGTCTTAGGACCACCTTGAGGCTCATTAATTTCTCATTTGTCCTCCTACTCCTCACCTACCATTCCCCATCTTGAACCTCTGAAAGAGCTATCCCATAGCCAAGGGCAAAACCAAAGCAGAAACGCAGGACAACAAGGGAGAGACGGAGAGCATGAGTCTGCTGGATACGGCTGTGGCTGTGGGGTATATCTATGGGTCATGCGGCTAACTCTGAGATATCTCTGGGTGACATGGTCTGTAGCTCCATTCAGGTTGAGGTTCTTAATGATGCTGGAAGTCACTCACGTTGTGTATGGCACAGAGGAGAGTGCAAGCAGACTAAATAAGGCCCAAAGAAATCTCCAAGGCCCATGGGTTTATTGGCCTATCAGAGATGTGTGGCCAGGAGAACCACATTTTCTGTGAGGTTAAGTATTCACAAAATTGAAGTGGTATGAGGAAGCAGTCAGGAGAAATCTCGTTTCAGGGAGCCAATCAGCCCTCCCTCCCACTCACCACCTTTTGGGCTCTGGGGCAGTACCACGAGGGTGAACTGTGGCGAGGAAGAAGTCGCTTCCTGGACTGCCTCTGCTGGCCATCCTGAGGGAGGTGAGGTCTGTGGCCTAGGTGGAGCTGGGGAACTTCCTCAGAACAGACCCCCTGACCCCCTAACCATGCTTGAGGAAGCACTTTCCTACAGTTAGTGTGGAACAAGCAGGCTAGACTGCCCTGCCCCACGGGGCCCAGAGCACCCGTGAGATTATGTGCAGTGGACTACATGTATGTGCATTTTCTCTAGTGAGAGCCCACAGTTGTTGGTTGTTGTGTTGTGTTTTTTTTTCCAGCTTTTCCTGACCTCCCCACCTTCCCAAAAGAGCAAAGAAGTACTAAGTTAAGGAGAAGGAAGGGACCTCTTCAGACCTTCAAGGGCAGAATTTAATCTGAGAGAGGAAAGACTTCACGTGACCTGAGATCCAGGTTTCCATAGAAGCCTCCTCACAGATGCCTCCTCTCATCTTAGCGCCATTTCCAACCCTGTGGCTTTCACTGTGGCACAAAACACAATGTCTTATACACAGCAGGTAGTCAGTAAATACTTGTTGGACCAACGTGGACGCTAACAAGACCGCTGCCGAGAATAATAGAAGGATTATGTCACAGTTCCCCATAATAAAATGTGACATACAGACCCTGGTATCACATGACCATCATAGCCACCATTGTGTGCCCTGTGGTTCCCGAGCTCCCTGTGGCTCCCATGCTTTGCTTCTTCCTAATTTCACTTCACCAGTCTCACTCCTTGTATTAGTGCAGCTTTGTTTTTCTCCTGTTACTGAAGACTTCCCTCTGCTGCTTTGGTTTCCTTCGCAGCTTTGGCTCAGATAATTAATTACCTTCTGGCTGAAGGAGGCTCCCAGACGCCCTGTGATGGGGTAGCTCTAGCACACATGGAACTCTCTGCCCTGCCCTCCTCACAGCTGCTGTTGTGCTGGATATTTCAGTGCTCAGCCACTGGGAAAAGCCTCCATCCCAGAGCCAGGATGGCTTTCCAGCTGTAGGCTCTATTTTTAACAATTGCCAGGTTCTTAGGAAAGCCCTGTTTCTATCACAGGATTCCTCTCTGCTCCTGCCTGCCTTGTCCTGCCCAGCCTGGCTCTTGCTTGCTTCTTCTGCCTTATGCAGCCACTCTTGCCTTTGGGCTTCTAGAACCCTGCATGTTTACTTTTATAACTTCACTTATCACCTTGCATTGTGGTTGCCTGTTATTCATCTGTTCCCCTTTCAAGCAAGGGCTTCCTCTTTATACCACAGTGCCTGACACATATCAAGTTCATTCATTCACTCAACAAATATTTACTGAGGACCTTGCTACATGCAAGGCATTGTTCTAGGCCCCTGGAATATACCAGTGAACAAGTAAGACCAAAACTGCCAGTCTTCATGGAGCCTACATTCCAGCGTGGAAGATAAACACATAATAAATTAATAAATTATAGATTAGAATGTGATAAGTACTGTGTAAAAAACAGAGGAGGGTTTGCACAAGTAGGAATGATCAATAACTCATATTAAATTGAATTAAATTTGACATGGCTCAGTAGACATAGGTGGGAATTGTTCTTTTCCTCCCTGATTCAGTTCTAAGAAATGACCCCCAAGCCCTTGGCATAGTATTTATACTTTGTACAAAAGTATGGGCACTCTGACTACATTTGGTAGTTTCCTCTAACTAAGATATAGCAACCCCAGATAAATAGTAATAAATTTGCAAACAATATATTTGAATGTAACATTACAAATTAGCTTAGGTAGGTCACTTGTACTTGTCAATCTTTTTTGTTTACAGCATGCAAAGAACATCTTTGTCTAGCATACTGAGGAACGTGGGTAAGGTTCCCCAGAGTCTGAGGGCTGGGGGCGGCACTATCCCAGCACACCTGGAACTCGTTTCCAGCACCTGGTGGTGGTCAGCAACTTCAGCCTGCTTCAGAATCACCTAGGTGATTAATATGCGGAGTCATGAGGCCCACTGCATTCTTGGGGAAGGGCCCAGGAATCTGCTTGGTTCACACCTCTCCCAGATGGTTCTGGTCCTGGTGGTCTTTGGGTCCCACATTGTGGAAGATTGCAGGGCAGCAGAGCAGGGGTATGTGGTAAATCACAATATTTTCCGTGTCCTTATATTTAAAATTTGGAGTTAAGGAATGATCCATAAAGCAGAGGCATTCTCAAACTTACATGCATCAGACCCACCTGGAGGGCTTGATAAGACATAGGTTGTCGGACCCACCCCCAGAGTTGCGGGATGGAGCCTGAATATGTGAATTTCAAAACAAGTTCCAGCTCAAGGTGATGTTGTTGGTCTGCAGGACACTACTCTGAGCACCACCGATGTAAACCATTTAGGAAGCTTTGTACATAGGAATTTGGATTCCTGTAAGCCAAATTCACAAAGACAAAGTTGGGGTTCATCTTTGGAAGATAAGACTAAAATAGTCTTGTCAGAAAGCATCAAAAGAAACAGCCAGTTGTTAGGGACCACAGGATGGAGGGGCCAGATCTGTATCACTTGCCCATTTCTGTCCACCATGGCCGATTTCAAGCTACTGTTGTGAAGTCACTGAACACAGAGCTGGGAGGAAATGCATGGTGGCTCTCTAATGCCCACAGAAACCAGCTCTGCACACCATGGCCTCCAGCTACTCTAGGAGGTTGCAGCCTTTTCTGGGGAGTCTTATGATTCAGTTACTTACAGATCACAGTTTCCAGGGTAAGGATTGTGTCCATCTAGGCTGTGGTTATAGTCATAGGAACCATTCTCTGAAAACATAAACCAAATGATAGTCTTTCCTGCTTGTGGCCTGTAGTGTTGGTGAAGCCCTGGTGTTCCGCCTCTAAATTCTGGGGCCAGCTCAGATCCAGGCAGCAAGCCCCTTGGGAAGGCCTCCTTCCCCCACACCCTTGGAGATTCCAGATCTCTGGCTCTCACAGTAAGAGCTGAGGCACTTCTGACACCAAGCTCATGGTGCAACAGAAGATTTAATGCCGCGTAAACCCAAATGAGCTAAAACCGTTCCTTGCTGAAGAAATTATTTTTTGAACCAACCCCACCTTTCTAGACAGGTGAGTAGAAAACATTGGGGAAATTATTTTTTGTTCCAGAAAGTAAGACAATAGAGAGAGCCAGGCAAGATTTCTCTTAAGGCAGAGCCTTTCAAAAATCCCTGACAGTTCAGGTCAAGGTCATGGAAAGTAGTCTGAATATAGATGATGTGATGTGAGAGTAGCAATGGACCATGATCCACATAGACAAAGACCAAGTTCAGCCCCATTTGTCTCCTCCAGATTCTCTCCACTCCCTTCTCTACCTGCCTCCTCACTTTGACTCACTTCTGCTTTCTCTCTTTCCTAACTTTCCTTCATCTTTCCAGATGCAGGACGCTATGGGCTATGAGTTACCCTGGGTGTATTTTGTCAGTCTGGTCATCTTTGGATCCTTTTTCGTTCTAAATCTGGTTCTCGGTGTGTTGAGCGGGTAAGCTGACCATTTCTATGTCCTCCTTACAATGCAGCCGAGCAAGGTCCCAGGTTCCACTCTGTCCATCGCCAGGATCCTCAGGAATAGGACCCTATGAGGCCCAGGAAAACCAGGGGGAAAGGTCTCCTTCAACCACAAATTCTTACCCATTGGCTGGCAGGCTGTTTGGCCTCTGATTTGCACCTAGAGGATCGGGTCCTGGCGCTGTGTGGGTCAGTGTCTGGAGCCAGTGATGGGTGCTGGGCCATGCTCGACTGCTGTGTGCACCTCACTAACTATCATTCCATTCTTCCAGGTCAATGATGCCGTAGGAAGGGACTGGCCCTGGATCTATTTTGTTACACTAATCATCATAGGGTCATTTTTTGTACTTAACTTGGTTCTCGGTGTCCTTAGCGGGTAAGCAAGACCAAGGAAAAAGGTCTTGATTTTTCAATTTTATTTACTCTTTCTGCTATTCCTGGCTTTATTCTTTTCCCGGCTCTGATGAACCTGGGATAAGGGGCCACCTCAGGAGCCTTGAAGTGAATGTCCTTGGCCTGGCTGGGCAGAGGGTCAAATGTACAAGGATTAATCCACTGGTTTAGGCGTTACCAAGAGATACCAAGGCCCACCTATCTCCTGCCACCTCATCCAGGCCCCTCCCTCCCTCATGCAGCTGCTCAGGTAGGCAGAGTGCTCCTTCTTGTACCCGAGGAGTAGCATGGTGACCCTTGGGCTAGGAATGCTTTGGCAGCTGGAACTGGAGGGAAGATTCATAGACTGTGTGCTTTCAACATATGCAGCAGTCTTGCAGATGGGTCATTTCCTGACCCTTCGAGCTAGCCACAGTATGTGCCAGGCTCACAGTAAAGACTTCAGAGAGCCTTTAGTCAGTGCTGAACCAGGGTAATAAGAGTTTGATTTAAAATATAGATGGACAAATACAGACTAAAAATAGCATTCTCTCTGGTTGTAATTCATAGACTGAGAAGTCCATATCTGGCATCCTCTT
The DNA here is from genome assembly GCA_004027475.1 of Anoura caudifer. Lineage (NCBI taxonomy): Eukaryota > Metazoa > Chordata > Mammalia > Chiroptera > Phyllostomidae > Anoura > Anoura caudifer. The sequence goes on along the minus strand of PVKU01000570.1, from coordinate 168,712 downwards.
GTCTGAATGGAGAGGACATTTAGGTGTGTAAAACCCTAGATTATATGAGAACTGAGGAGAAGGAATATACTTTCCTTTCAGTTCAGTTTATCTCCTCAGCTCCAAGTATAAAGCCTGCCTAATTTTGGTCTTTGCTCAGATGAATTTAACAAGTGGTAGAAGCAGCAGCTGTGCAGGGCATCAAAGAGCCCTGGGGATGGCCACCTTTACCAGGAGCCTTCCTGGATTTCCTCAGCCCACTTCCTTCTTCCCAAGCCCATACCAGCCGTGCCAAGGCCTAACACCTAAATGCTCCTGGTGACCTGCTCATGGTGACATGCTCTGCTGCCTTGGCTATGAGGGGAGGGCTGCAATCTATTTCTGCTCTGCTCAAGACAGGCCAGCTGCTTTCAATAGTCTTTCCTAGATCTCTAGGAACATTAATGCTGGGAGAAAGTCAGGCGTAAGGAGAAAGACTGATCTTCATTTTTACTTAGTAATAAACTGGGAATAGCTACTCCCACTTCCTACGATAGCCTAAAGCAAAGCAGGATTATCTGGTTTAGTCTTGGGGATTGGGTGAAAGGAGGTTTCTGCTTCCACTCTCACCCTTTCCCAAGGTGGGTGGCTTGTTAGAGATTTTGAGGACAGGATGCCTCTGCCAAGGTAAGATTATACCAGCAACTAGTGTCTTCCCTCAGGGGTAGGAGTGATGAGGACAGCACAGTCCCCTGATTAGCTGCCTGGAGGGTGGAAGGATTTTCCTGTCTGTGTTCCAACATGAGAAAATGCCCTTGTGTTTATATGTAAATCACCATAGAAAGCATTGAACAGAATCAACCTTATCACCCCCACTTAAGACAGAAATTCAGATACCCCAGATCTGCGCTTGATGGATGCATAATGTTGAACGACTTCACCTTTTTAAACTTTAGTTACCCATCTTAAAAAAAATTAAGATAATAATAGGTTGTTGGAGTGGTAGAATAACATCATTTATGTAAAATACTTAGCATACAGTAGGTGCTCAATAATGGTGCTATCATTACAATGATACTGTTTACTTGATGCCTATCATAACTGGAATTAGTGAATAGAACCATCAAAAGTTAGAACTACTCCAACCTTGTCTTTTAAAGATGAGGAAAGTGAGCCCAGAGGTGTTAAGTGACTTGAATGATGTCTCTTTGCTGATAAATATCAGAAAATGGCTCCCATTTTCCCATTATTGCCCGCTGGATATATATTGAATGAACTTGAACTGTAACACAAGCCAGAGCTCTGAACTTTTAGAAGATTTTCTAATATTTCCATTTTCCTCCTCCAGAGATTAGAAACAAATGTAAGCAAAACACCACCCCTCACCCCATTCCCCAGAATCTGATTGGAAAGTAGGAACCAGATTGTGGAGGCCCCTCCTCGATCAGAGTACATGCCCGCAGTCCTTCTTGGACCCACAAGAAAAGTCATCCTCCTGGTGGTATCAAAGCAGAGACATGAAATGACAGCAGCTGCTGATGTGAGAGAAAAGCTGTTTGGAGATTGTTTCCTGGCCTGACCCAGTCCCAGGGAGAGAGGGGTGTGTAAAAACACTAGCCGAAAGCCTGGCAAGTAGTAATACTCACATGTGTGCTGACTCTGAATAGGAACACCAGGCCTCAGACTTCGGTACCTCAGGGTCCTTAAATTTGTACGTTGCTCTCCTGGAGACTTTCCCAGCACCTGCTCCTGACCCATTCCCGGAGCAGCAGCTTGCTGCTCAAAGCTCTGAGTGGCCAGCAGAACATCTCCCATGGCTTTCTGGGCCTCTGGGCACACCCTCTGCCCAGATGGAGAAGCGTCCTTGGGGGAGCAGCTCCCCTTCCTGGGTTAAGGAGCCCTTTCTCTAACCTGTCACGAGGGCCAGCCAGTCTGAGTGGGCCACCCTGAGTCCATTAAGTGACAAAACCTGGACTCAGGCTCCTGCTGGCTGACCACCTGGTGGTGGCGGTTTCGGTTTTGAGTCAGTGTCTTGATTAGGCAGGACCACAGGAATGCAGCAAAATTCCCACTTATTCATCAGTCAGGCTCTTCGTTCAGCCAACCTTTCAGGAGCTTTCAGGAGTCTCAGAACCCCATGAAATTCACTGCAGCGATGACATAGTAATGGTAGCCAGCACTCTCCATGCCAGGCGCTGTGCTGGGAGCACTGGTGGAGTAGCTCATGCCGTACTCACAACAACCCTATGAGCTGGGTGCTGTTCATATCTCCATGTAGCAGAGAAGAGAAGTGAGGTTTACACCTCACTTCTAACAGGTAAAAAATGAAGGCTCCGGGATTAAACCCTGAAATGTGAACCCATAAGCTCTATTTCTGACCTCTGTTTTATACTGTCCTTCAACCAATTTGGATGGTTAATCCTGTGTCCTGAAATTATAGTCTAGAAGGGGGTGGTATGAAGAGTGGAAGGTACTGTGAGGAAGGGGCAGAGCAGGCAGCAACACTGGCCCCTGTCAGGATCCTGGAGACAGCCAGGGGGCAAGAGTCCCAGGAGGAGAGGGGCAGAGCCACCGCCAGATGGCCACAGTAGGCAGGGCATGAACCCCAGGGTTGCCAGCCTGCAGATCTTAATAGTCCTTCAGAGAGAATCGCCCCCAACTCAGTAGCACTGCAGGCTTGGAGCATTTTGGGGCTGGGGGCATGACACCCACAGCTTTCAATTAAGAATAATATTTTACAGCCCAGCACAGAAACTCATGCTCAAATTATATCCTTCAGTCACCAAGAAAAGGTTAAATTGTTCTTGGTGTTTGCTACTCATGAATGTAGGAAAGATGATAGCCCATAAAGCTTTCATTTAAAGGTGGAAATCCAAAATTTTGGTCATCAGAGGATCCTTTAGGTACCTTTTACCTGGAACACTTCCATATCCAGAACACTGTTCCTGACAAGGTCGGATGATAGAGTCAGTGTAAAGAATATACATCTCATGGGTTTTTTCAGAGTGCCTCCATGTTCATTACCTATGGATCCTCACAAGCCACAGGCCTGGTGTTACACAGATGTGAATCAGGTTATATTTGCTTTCCCCTTGAGAAATCTCAGCCTCCAGCTTATTGGAATTAAAATAGAAATGACAATGAGATTCTTGAAATTGCACTGGAAGCTGTAATCAGTTGAAAGTCCCTGGACTCTGGAATCCAGTCACCTTTTGTTTTTAAGTGATTGTGAATAGAGGGCCCCAGACATGTGCCTTTAGTTGACAAGGGGCCCAGGATTTCTTCGATGGACAGGCATCCAGTTCTTCCCACTGGGAAATGGGCGTGTCTCTCCCCCCGCAAAAGCCTGGTAGACAGGCATTTTATAGCCTGAGAACATAACTAAATCATGGCACAATGTGCAGGTCCAGAAGGAAGCAGGAGAAAGGCCGGGACATGTGTGCGTTGCAGGTGGAAGCAGAAGAGATGGCAATGTAGACAGTTGATTCTCATTCTGTGAAGTCACCACAAACGCGGAGTATCAAATACTGAACACGCTCTTAGGAGAAATGCAAGGTTAGGTTCCTGCGAGTCTCTGATCACATGTTTATCAAGTGATCGGTACATAACTTGTATTTTGTGTTTCTACTTAAATACACATTATTTGATATATGGTGTGGATTTGTTAACATCAAAGTTATGGCCAACAGCTCTGTAACTCAGGCCTGAACAAAGCTTGTCCAACACACATGTTTTCTCTGTCAGGCACATGGCAGCCTTCTTGCACTGAGGAACACTAGACAGCACTTCAGCAGTGTGCTTGGGGGCCATTTTATACTGCAAAATCACCAAAAAAGGCCCACAAATGTGGCACTAAATAGATCCTAAAAAAGGCCTTTGTTAGCAGTCTAAACCCAAACAAGCATACAGAGCATCAGCATCAGTCTGTCTGACCTCAGCTAGGAACGTGACTCCAGTCTTTTGCCATTCTACAGATGTCTGCAGATAACCTCAAAGGCACACCAGTTATTCACTCAGGGGTTACAAATACATTTTAGCAAGGAGGCAAGTTCACAAATACAGGATCTGAATAATGAGGACCAGCTGTATTGATTATAGAGGGCCTAAAGCCCCAGCCATTTGTATTAACTGGGCTTTCCACATGCACCTTCTTTCCTTTGATGCTGGTTTTTGCATTAGTGAGTCCAGGTCCTCTGGTTCTGCACTCCATCCTCATTTTTCATGTTTGCCATTGCTGGCCAGAGATGTGCTTCTGCTGTACGACAAAGCCCACAACTGTGACTGATTGTCTAGCCAGCTCCCGCCCCTGGGCCCAGCACTGCCCATCAGGCTGGGGCCTCATGTCTTCATTAGCTCAGTCCCCAGAGCAGATGCGTGGCTGGCATCCAGGCAAGGAGATAAAGAGAGCCAGGCACTGCCACCGAGAGAATCCCTTACTGCATGGGGTCTGATGGTACCTTACGCTCCTTGGGAGCCAAGGGGAGCCACAGGGCTTCGGATCTGACACTGTCACTTTCCTCTGCCCCTCACACACTCAACACACCTCAGTTTTCTTTTCTCCCCGTGGTTGTTTATGTTGGGTCCCCAGAGGTCTGGGGGTACAGATGGGCAGATGGGGAGTTTTTATTCCACAGGGCAGATGCTGTAACAACACTGAGTCAATCATCCCTACTCCAGTTTGATCCCAGCCCTAGTCTCCCAACTAGGAAGACAGGATGGGGAGTTGTTTTGAAATTAGAATTTGAACCCTCTACAAAATATTCCAAAAGAGCTAAAGTAAACCCTCAGCTATTTAGTCCCCTTACAACCTAAACCCACTCCACAGGAAAAGGAATGAAGAGTACAAATGTGTGTGGGCAGAAAGAGAGGGAAGAGAGGGGGCCGGGAAGTATAGTTTTGAAATTGATTCGCGTGGGGAGGGTTCCTTTATATGAAGTGACTGTGTGCTGAGAGCAAGCCTATGTCCTGGGACAGTGTGACCAGGTATGGAGGTTTGGGGGCATAGGAGACTGCCCACCCCCAGTAACAAAAGGAGAGAGGGGCAAAGCAGAGCAAGGCTTCCATCTTCACTGCAAGCTGTCAATCTGGCCCCTTTTCCCTGGCATTAAACTCCCTGGGAAGGAAATGATGGTACTGCCAGTTGGCAGGAGGCCCAAGAAAGAGCAAGTTCAATCCAATTAGAATTGGATTCAATCAAATTTAAGAAGAAAATTCCATCCAAACCAGAGCATCATTAAGGCAGCTTTTGAAGAGAGCTCATTAGCTTGAGAGCCCCCACATCTCCTAATTTAAAAAGTTCCCTAGGCCACTACCAGCCCCTCCCCCAGTTCACCATGAAAATGGTGAGTGCTAAAATCAGAGCTCTCCTGAGCAGCACTAGCAAATTTGAATACTAGACAGTGGGTATGGTGAGTTGCCCAACATCACCGAGTGGATTCAGTAGCTGAGCCTTTGTGCCCCGTGGTTTGTTGGTGTGTCCTTTCTTCGAAGGTTCCTTTCCTATAGAGAGTTTGGTTTGTGCAAGAAATTCTTGCAAGGTGGTTTCTGGAGCCTCCCACCCTGAACTATACCTTTACTGGTGAGAGAAGGAGGAATCATGTTTGTAAGAATTAAGATGCCCAGTGCATGCCTCGCTCACACCACTGAGGGCCCCACTTCCCATAGACTGTGTATCAGACACAGGAATGCTCCTGGCTTTGCAAGTTAAGAATTAGCCTTCTTGATTATCGCCTTCTTGATTATCACCTTCTGCTGCCAGCCCTGCCTTGCTCAGAAAATGAATTTGAAGTTAGAGAGGAAATAAGGACAGAATTATAGAAAATAACAAAGAAATAGCCACTGTAAATTTTTCAATAGGTCCTTCTTCCAGCAAACCCCAATTCATTTCCAGTTTTTACTCATTATTACTTAAAAATGAATGCATCATTTAACTTTTATATCATCTTGATTTTATGTATTTTTTCCATTCTGATTAGATTTCTTTTTTAACCATAAAGGAGACCCCCAGGACATTTTCTTGTGTTTGGAATACTCATTTGTTCCCACATGGGAAAGCACTTTCTCTAAATTAGAAATCCTTCCAGGCAGCTAAGAGTGGCAGAAGGAAACCTAGTCATAAGAATAGAGACAGAGGAGATTCAGTCCTCTGGGACTCAAATCAGTGGTGTACTGGTAAATATTTGACAATTGGCTCATTGGGGTTGGGGGAAGCCCTACTTTATAACATTTGCCTTTTCCATGGTGTAAATATTCCCACCATGGCCAATTTCAAGCCACCATGGACACCTCACTGAAGCCAGAATTGGGAAGAGCCATGCACAGGTGGCTTTTAGGAGCCACTGTGGTTGGTGGGCATCAGCACACCACTGCCCCTAACACCTTCTGTCATCCAGAGACTCTCGAGAACTTTCTACTGCCACCCAATAGTGGGGGAAATGCAAATTAAATGCATGTTCCATACTGTGGGTGGAGGTTTTTAAGGTTACTGTTCAGAAGGAGTTTCCAGGTTACTGGAGAATAGTTGTTATTAAAGACAAAGTCTATAATTATGATCCAGGAAAAAGGGAAATGGATTTCATCCCTCCTTTCCTGTGACTCCTTCCATTTATGCGAGAGTAAAGACAAAACCTGGGATGACTAGAGAAAGCTATCTGTGGAAGTGTGGGTGCATGGGCAGACTTTCAAGTGCAAAGCAATTCATGCTTTTGTTTCCCCCTGTTCCCATCTATCCTTCATGCCCCATCCACTCCTTCCTTCCATCTGTGCACTGCCCTGCCCTGTCCTGTCCACTCCACTCTCCCTGCAGAGAGTTCTCCAAAGAGAGGGAGAAGGCCAAGGCTCGAGGAGATTTCCAGAAGCTGAGAGAGAAGCAGCAGCTGGAGGAGGACCTGAAAGGCTACCTGGACTGGATCACACAGGCGGAAGACATCGACCCTGAGAACGAAGATGAAGGCATGGATGAGGAAAAGCCCCGAAACAGTGAGCAACCCTCCTCTGTCTTGACTGGGTTCTGAGAGAAGGAAGAGATGGTGGTGAGGACAGCAGAAACCTTTTACCACCAATCTTTCTTTACAGTTATCTTCCTGGAGCAACATTGGTCTTATTGATCACAATCATTTGCTAATCATAGAAGTTAGTCATAGATGTGAAATGATTGCTGTTGATCTATAAAGCCTCATATTCCATGTAGAGTCTTTGATCCTAAAGACAGCTGAGATTTTGCTAAGTTGACTCTTTATATATTTTTAAAAGATTTTATTTGCTTATTTTTATATAGAGGGGAAGGGAGGGAGAAAGAGAGGGAGAGAAACATCAATGTGTGGTTACCTCTCACGTGGCCCCCACTGGGGACCTGGCCTGCAGCCCAGGCCTGTGCCCTGACTGGGAATCAAACTATCGACCCTTTCGTTCACAGCTTGCGTTCAATCCACTGAGCCACACCAGCCAGGGCCAAAGGACCCTTTATTTTTAAATCAGACATCTTCCTTCAGGATCCATCTCTTTGGGCAGAGGGGCAAGCTGCCTGCTCCAGCCTTGTTCAAAAGAATAATTTCACCGTGCAGCTCCCTGGAAAGTAGGGATTCTTGCCCCTTTTGCAGCAGACTTCCAAGCACCATTGCACTTTTTCATAGAAAAGGGAGCCAAAGGCTTCTCTTAAGGAGGTCACATTCAAAGTACTAAATGGCAAGACTGAGAAAGTCCAGAAACATTTGACAGTTAGGTTATAGAAATGGAGCCAAATCCCATCCTCTATTGGCTATGCTACTGCTGGGACAGAAATGAGGGTGATGGGTAACACCAACTTGCAAGATGATGAACCACAGGAACTCAGGCTCTCATCAGATAAGCCCAGCGGTTCTCCAAGTGTGGTCCCGGGACCAGCAGTACCAGCAGCACCTGGGAACTTGCTAGAAATGCAAACTCTTGGGCTATACTTCCGATCTGCTGCCTCAGAGACTCAGATGCAGCCTAGCAACCTGTTTGAACAAGCCTGCCAGTGATTGTGCTGCCAGGTGCATTTGAGGACCACCGGTTAGCTCTGACTACTCCCTGTTTCATTTGGTGTCCATCTCTGTGACTGCCACACACTTCCTGGCTTTCTGTGTGCAATCTTTCTCTTTCATTTCGCACGTTGAACAGGTGCGTTTCTGTCCTCAAGCAGCCTAACTTAAAAATAATTCCTAAACATTGAGCATGTAGGGTGGTCAGGAGCCAAACAGGTTAAATAGCCAACAAAGATGGCTGCTGTATGGCGTCAGGTAGGTAAGAGTGGGAAGCCAGAAGCATTCCCTGAGTAAAGAGGGAGATGACAAGTCCCACAGAGGCTCAGGGACACTGATGGAGGGCAAGCAGGATGACATTATTGGTCAAGTGCTTCTCTCCTTAAAGAGGCCAGGAAGGCCACAGGACTGTCAGGAGAGCTGACCCAGAGAAAACAACTGCCTTCCCATCAGTTTTTAAATCCCCATATGTAGGTGTATGTGTGCATATATGTCCTAGCACAAATATGTAAATACGGTGGGTCTAATTCCTCAGCCTTGTGCGTAGGCATTAGTTATGTCCACGTGTTCAAGCTCCACGACTGATTTCTGTGTGCTTCCACTCATTTGTTTCTGGGTTCTAACTGGGAATCCAGAGAAGGATTGAGTAGAGGAAATAGGGAAGAAGATCGCCAAAGATGTTCACAAGAACAGAATCTCTACTCCCTTGTTGCAGAGACTGAGAATCCATCCACCAGTTGCTCCCTTTCTGATATCTGCTCACGAGCAAATACAAAATTAAAACACACAAATGACAAGACATTGGTAACAACATAATTTAATAACCTAAGGAGGTCTTCGTGCTCTACTAAGTCATTTTGCAAGTTGGAAGACAAGGCCTTCAATGGATTGTAACAATGAGCAATGATGCCACTGAGGGTCTTTCTGGAAAAATGCTTGGCAGATTCTGTTATAGTGTTGCTGGAACTGTGGAGGAGTTAATTAGTTGGGCACCAGGTGGTATGGTAATAAATACCACAGAGAAGCTTACCTCTGAAACTCAGAAACTGGCATCTTGGTCCCTCTCTCCATCCTAAGTCAGGATGGAGACACAAGGTCACGGGTTAATGCTGATGAGCAAGTTTCTTAGCATATTATTAAAAATGTGTGGCATCAGCTACTTGCTTAGCAGTCACTTGCCATCTATAGACACACACAGTTATTCTGTGCTCTGCCTAAAACAAGAGCTTCTGAGGAGAAGTGTGCTGCTTCCCTGTCCTGACCATTAAATGAATAAATTCCAAGGAGTTGCCAGCATAGAGAATTCTTTGCTGCTGGGGAGCAGATCATAAGGACAAGGCTCCTCTACCCACATTTCTGGCCAAGCTTTGGGAAGAGCGGAATAAACTGCCTACTCCAGTGGACAGAACCTCTGCCAAGATTTTCAAAAGTCCGAATAAGGATGAAATCAGACTCTAGAGACTGTTTTTCCTCCTACCCTGTACTTTTTCCTGATGGCTGGAGGAGCCTTTGGTATCTGCTTCTTGTCCTCAGCCAGCCTGCCTTAGGAGAATGGAGTGAGAGCCTGCCTCCTTCCTCAGTGGAGATGGTAGTAGAACAGTTCTACAGGGGTGGGGCAAGGGAAGGAGTACATAAAAAAGCAAGCTATAGAGTAAAAATAGACCCATGCAATGAAATGAATGTGAGAGACATAGTAATGGAGCCAAGAAACCAGTTCAGAGGGCTGTGTCTGTTGGGAAAGTCCAATAAAAGCAGTTGATGTGATTCAATTATTAGGGAATTGGCAACCTAGTAGATTCACAGAAAAGGCACCTTATGGCTCAGAAACTATATTCCTGTCTTCAGAAGTTCATAGTTTGCCCTTTGAAACAAAACAAGGGGAGAAATGCTGCTGTAAATTATGTTTTTCAATTAACATAGTATCTTAGCCTTTGAAATTGCCAAAAGATTACATTACAGTGTATTTGCCAATTCTTTTCAGCTAGTCTTTAAGTAGTCTTTAAGGGAAAAGGCATCATCACTTTTCATCATGACTCTGGGAGCTTCTGCTTCTCCCCTGGGCAGAAGCTTGTCAGCGCTTACGAGAGGCCACTGGTATAGGACATTGGTAAGGGACAGGTGTCTGCAGTGCAGAGCGGTGCAGTGACACCGCATTACCTGATAGTGAGCGTGCCTGAAGGAGCCTAATCAGTCATTTTCCCTGGAAAAAGCTACAAAAACTAGTGAGGAAATAGAAATAACAGTACTAGGGAAGACAGAGAGAAAGATCATGGCTAGGAGGTACTTCTAAGTAATTTAAGTAAATGATGCGGCTGGTAAATTACATACAAAAATAAATTCCAGTTCATGCTTCCACCCATCCATCCGCCAACTAAAGGTCTGCTCTGTGCCTGGCACCGTTTTAGGTACAGGGGAGATAGCAACGAGCAAAGCCGTCAAACCCCCTTGGCCCCGTGGAACTTACCTTCTAGTAGGGAGACAGACAATGAATTAAACAGTATAGTCAGCAAGTAGTAAGTACCATGGAGAAAGGTGGAATAGTGAGAGGGGGACAGAAGTGTTGAGAGAGTAATTTAGGTGGCGTGGCCAGGAAACACCTCACTGAGAAGGTGGTATTCGAATGAAGACTTGAAGGCAGTAAGGAAACGAATCCTATAGCTATTTGGGAAAAGAGCATTCCGGTCAGAGGGAGCAGCCCATGAAAAGGCCTCACGGCAGGAGCATGGTGATGTATCTTAGTAACAGAGAGGAGGCTAATATGACTGCAGAGGAGTGAAGAAGGGGGAGAGAGGTAGGTGATGAGGTTCAAGGTAACCAGGAAGTAGAACATGAAAATTACTGTAAGATCTTGGAGTCAGCTAAGAAGCAACTCAGTGAGCTGAGAAGTGACATGATCTGACCCACGTTTGCCAGGAGCTCCCTGGATGTCACATGCAGAATGGAAAGGAGGTGGGCAAGGGCGAAGCAGGGAGCCAGGGGAGGTTCTTACCTGAACAGACAGTGGCACCTTGTTGTGGTAACAATGAGGTGGTACAGTCAGGCTCCCGAATGACATCATTTGCTGACATACCAGAAATGGGATGAGAGAGAGAGAGAGAAAGAGAAATCAGGGTGTTTGCAAGGTGATTGTCCCAAACAGCAGTAACTAGCAGTGGAATCCTCATTTACTGAGATAGGGAAGGCAGGGAGAGGAACAGGTGTCAGGGCAGGAATATCAGGAAAACAAGCCACCTTGCATCTTCACATTTGAAATGCCTATTTGACATCCAAATGTAGAAGGTGAGTAGGCAATTGGTAATTCACCTGAGGCTGGGGAGAAGTCTGGGGCAAATTATGTTTTGAGAAGTCAACAACATATAGAAGGTGTTTAAACCTGATTGCCTGGATGAGATCGCTTGGGGAGTGGCATAGATAGAAATGAGAAGAGGTATAAGGATCTGTGCCCACTGCTGTTTGGAGGGTGGGGCAATGAGGGAGAAGCAGCAGAGGAGACTGAAAGGTATGGCAGAGAGAAGGTGGGGAAGGCAAGGGAGGGGGCAGTGCTGCTGAGAAGGCAAGTGAAGTGGGTGCCAGGAAGTTGGCATTGGGCTTAGCAATGTGGGGTTACTGGCCAAAGCTTGAGGGCAAACAGAGTCTTGTTTTGTGAGTGTCTTGAGTCTAGAGTGTGCCAGAGTGGCATGAAGCAATGCTCTGCAGACCTTCAGATTGGGGCATAGCCTAGCTGCCAGTCACCCAGGGGTTTCCGGGAAGGGGAAAGGAGATGCACATAATCCAGCCCACCTGGCGTGCTAGCGGTCAGGGTCCAGCCCTTTGTTGGATCCCAGTCTGCAATGAGTTACAGACAGCCTTGGGAAAAGGACCACATTATCCTCAGGAGCCATTTCAGGACCCAAAAGACAGAAGGGAGACGAGACAGGGGCACGCTTGTACCCTGCTGCCCTTTGTGCCGCCAAACCCCTCTGCTCTCCAGAAAAGAGAGGGTAATGCTGAGCCCTTTCCCTTCCCACCAAGCAGCAATGAGCATCCCTTTCAAAGGAACTGATTCCTAAAGTGTCGCTGCACAGGAGTCGCCATCAGCAGAGATGCACTGTTGCAAGGCACAAGGGCTATTTTCTGGCTCACATCAAGTCCAACAGAAGGCCAGCCACAAAGAAAGAGATAAAGACAGGAATCTCCTCTCTTTCTTCTCCTCAAGATAAAAAAAAAATTGCATTTATTAAACATCTGTCCCTATAGGAATCTCTTTCATTCACGTCATTAAGACAACTGCAGTGCAGTCTCAGCCCTCTAAAACTTGCTGAGTAAGACAGACATGTATGTGGATGAGCATATAAGAGAGGAACAGGCCCTGCAACCAAAACCTTGAACTTCCACACAGATAAGCAGGGTTGAATATTTACATCAATGGCATTCACTGTGTGACTCAGGAGCCACTTCTGCAGTCTTCATGCACAACACAGCCCCGCGGTTGCCGCCTGCCCTGTGGAGTCTGGAGATCTCCTGGCTGACAGAGATGCAGGTTGCCCTCGAGAGGGCCGAACATGGCTTGAGAGCAGTAGTCTGAGAACCACTGACTTACATTATGTATACGTGTCAAGGGCAAATGCATTAGTATTTGAGCTTTTAGTTTACATTTTAATCAGCGCAGTCAGTTGTTACCTTGGACTTAGCTCACAGTTTACCACATGTCTAGATTTCTGTGACAGAATCCCACCAAGTGTCAGGCTAAGATGGCATGAGAAGAAATTAATGTTTTCTCCTGAGAACTTTCTTATTTTGCACCCTTAAGTTTTCACGTGTTACACAGAGGGCCGTCCTGACCCTGTACCATTCAGTGAAAGCAGACGCCTCTGTGCAGACCCCAGGTATCTCTTCTGCCCCTCCCATTAACTTTCAGCTGCTTCTAATCAAGCTCTAAACCTTTAGCTGGAAAACTGCCACAGAGATCAGTGAGGAAACTAGTGTCCAAGATGGGGAACAAATCACCAGGGCCAACTATTGGGATGAGGCCAGGTCCCCTGAGTCCCCACACAGGAGTCTCCCTCATACTGTAGACGCTTCCACGCAGAGGCCCTCTGCAGCTCTCCCTCCACATTCCCATCATGCTTGGGGCCCCTTCTTTGCCTGTCTGCTAGGCTATGCTGTGAGAGCTGCAGCTGGCTGCCTTCAGTTCACCCTTGTGTCCCTACTGCTGACACAGCCCAGGGCAGACCAGACCTCTGGCCTTCCGGCTAGGGTCTCGGCCCAATCAATGTCTTCTTATCCCCCTTCTCTCCAGCGGCTTCAGCATCTTACCAGTTACCAGGCAGGAAATTACTCTTCTTCCTCCTCTGTCTCTTCCTTTCTCCCTTTTCTGTGCTCCCTCCATGGTTATCAATTCCTGCATTGAATCATTTGCGAAGTCTTATCAGTTGACATCCTAGAAAGTCTCTCCTGCCTGCTCCCTCATCTCCTCTACGCATCTGTTCCACTAGACCAGTAGGCCCCTCTCTGGAATACTGGTATGCCTTGCTCTGGAATGCCCTGCTCTCCAGTATTCCTCACAAATACCCTACACAATGCGGACAAATCAGTCTTTCTGGAGCTGACATGTCATTCCTTTGCTCAAAAGCTTTGTTGTCTCTCTCTCCTAGCTACAAAATAAAGCCTTGACAGATGGGAATGGGTGATGCACAAAGGAAAAATTTAAAGCTCCTCACCTTGCAAACAAGCTCACCTGGGGTAGATCCAGGGGTACATAGGCTATTAGAGCTGGAAGTTTGTGTAGGGGTCATATAATTAAATTTTCTCGTTTTACAGATGAAAAAAAAATTGAGGCCTGGAGAGAGTAAAGTGATTAGCCAAAAGAAACTCTGAAACCAATTATAAACTTCATGTGTTTACATAAACATGTTCAACATCACTAGTCATTAGGAAAATACTAATTAAGACCACCGTGAGCTATCACTGCACACCTATAAGAATAGCTAAAATAGACAGTAGTGAGAGCACTAAGCTAGACTCGGATATGGAGAGATTGGATCCATTGTTGGTGGGACAGAAAACAATATAGGCTTTCTGGAAAATAGTCTGGCCATTTCTTTAAAAAAAACCTAAATATATATTTATCTAGCAGTTACACTCCTGGCAGTTTACCCCAGAGAAGTGAATATTACATCCATATTAAAGTTTTGCACATTTACTCATAACAGCCTTATCTGTAATAGCCCCAAACAACCAAAGTAGACCTCCCTCCATAGGTGTGTGGTTAGACAATGGTACACCCATGCTGTGGAATATCACTGAGCCTTAAAAAGGAATAAACCAGACTGCTCCTGTCCAACCAAGCCTGCCGCTTGCTGCTTCTGGGCCTTTGATCATCTCTCCTCCCTCTGCCGAGTACACCCTCCCCTCTTCCACCCAGCCTGCCTGCACGGTGCGGGGAGCACGTTCTCACCAACGCCCCTGTGGACCCACACCCTTGGGACAGGCGCAGGCAGAGGTGCTCTGGCCCTCCCGCCTGCCCCACCAGTATGAGTGGGGATGGCCAGCCCTGCTGTCGTGTAGAAAGCCCTTGGGAGGTAGAGAATGTGCTTTGCTAACTTTTTATTCACTCTCCCACCCAGCCTTCAGGATAGGGATTTATATTTAGTAGACTTCTTCCTCCAAAAAAGTATTGAAGAATTGAATTGAGTCCTCTTTGGAGCAAGATAATTAAGTTTCTACGTTCCTACCTGGTTGGCCAAATAACACCCTTGGTCTTGTCTTCACTGTACTCATTCACGGTAGGCCCTTGGAGAGTGTGTTGTCATTGATTGTGTGGGTACAAATCATTTAGGAGTTTAAAAAGTGGGCCTAGAAAAGTAGGCCTGGGAGGAGTTAGAAATGGATCCATTTGAAGAGAAAACCGGATGTTCAGTGGGGCAAGGAGCATGACCTTGCTCACCCTTGCTTTCTCTCTCTGAGGAGAGCTATCATTCCATCACCATTCCATGTGTGGAACTGCTTTTTGGATTCTGGGGATGGACAGTAGATACATATGAGCCTCTGTGGGCTCTCTTGGGCTAGAAGGCCGAGCCAGGACTGGGGCAGGGACATATAAGGGGGCAGGATCTAGATGATCTCATTCCTCCCTAAGATCAGCTCATGTGAGCACAAATGTCCCTCAGTTTGTCAGTGGGAAGACTGAGGCTCAGGGAAGTTAATCTATCCGTGGCATACATCTCGTGTGTCTCACCTAAACTCAGGTAGGTAGACCTTGAGTTCAGTTCAGCTGACTCTGTACCACACTCCTCTCCACCACAGTCTCTCCCTCATTCGTGTTGTGACTGCTCTCCTCCTTCAGCTGAGGGGAGAGAGAAGGGGGTCCTTCTGATCACCCAGCCAGAGTGGCCTCTTCATTTCCTTTGTTACTGCATTTATCACCCTCAGTTTAATATGCAAAGCAAGGAGGATGGAAGAAAGGAGACGAGAAGCAGGAAAAACTGACCTTAAGTGTTAACATAAAGGGGCATGAGCTTGATTTTTTTAAAGGGGAGAGAAAAGGCAAGTTTTATGATCATAAGAACTATGTTTAAAGCGTGAAGTCAATCATGGAATTACCTTCCTCAAGAAAAAAAAAAAGTTAACAGATCAAAAGCCTCCATTTGGAATAGTGTAAGAGACAGTCTTGCATGCGAGGAAGCATATCCATCCTGTGACCTATCAGAGTTTCTTTCAGTTTAGGACTCCTTTTGAACTTGATTAGAGGAGTGCAGTGGTCGACCAGAGCACTTGGGAATGAGGTATTTCAGCTCACTGACCATCCACTTTCCTGCCTTGGCAAATGCACCAGGAGGAACGTGGTATAATCTGCCTTTGCTGATGCAGGACTATGCAATGCTCCAGGGCTGTTGCTTCTGAGACTCCAGTACTACCGGAGCATTGGCATCATAGGACCCTGGAGGGGATCTCTGGCCAGGGACTGTCTCACGGAGAGAGGTTCGTCTGTGGAGTTTTGGAGAGGTCCTGTCACCTACCTGAAGCCACAGAACCCTTTGACAAATTGCTCTGCCCACTCAGTCTCACCCAGGATAGGCACCCAATAAAGTGCTAATTTGGTTTTAATTCAGTGCTTTGCAAACAGATCCACACACCTGGGAGCTGAGATTAGCTCAGCAGAGATTGAAGGGGAGATGAATTATCCTAAATTTCCCTTTGATCCATTTCTCTGATAATCAGTGCTCAGCTTCTACGCAGAGCTACCCAGAGACAGTTGCCCTTGGCTCTCACCACACCCCTCCCTTGCACATAACCACTGGGAGATAAAAACCCCGTGTCACATCAAGATACATTATCTGTCAGGAGGCTGTTAGTGGAGTAAGAGAGTGACAGCTCCTGCCCTTGTGATTGCTTGCTGATGTGGAAAGTTATCATGGTAATGGAGGGAGATTAGCCAAGGACTGCAATTCTATCATTGGGGTGCATGGCACGGGGGCCAGTGGGAAGAGCACAGAAACTGGGATTGCTGGCCTCAGGATACAGGCCTTTGCGGAGAGACCTCTGGAGCCACACGTGTGCCAGACTGTCCTGCTGCTGTGAAAGAGACATTTGTGCGTCCACTCAACACATATTAAGTACCAAGTGAGCACTCAGAATGCCAAGATAAATAACACAATCTGTGTCCTAAGGGGAGTTACAGCCTAGTTAAGGAGACAGATGCACAGATAAACAGGCTACAGCAATGAGTTGAAGTTATGAACAAGTGCTGGGGAAATACAGAGGAGAGAACAGAGTTTGGCAGAAGGCGGAAGGGGCTTCCCACCCAGAAAATGATTCTTGAGGAGGTCCTTAGCAGTCAGGGCAGGCCAATTATAATAAGCAGCCCCCACCCAGGTCAAGTCTGGGTCACTTGTTACGGTAAAGGTTGTTTCTGCTCCACGGTTCACTGTGGGTTCAGTGTTGGTAGGAGGGGAAGTTCACCTCCACAGTCTTCAGGAACCCGGGCTCCTTCTCTCCAGTGGCTATACCACCTCCTGAGCCACAGAGGTCTCTGAGGACCCCTGCATCTGGCCAGCAGAAGAGGAAAGGGAGGGGGAGCGTGGAGGGATGTGGCGGGGGTGGGGAGTTGGAGGCCAGGCCTGGGAGTGTATCACTCCCATCCATATTCCTTGGCCAGAACAGTTAGCCCTACCTGGCTTCCACGGGACTGGGAAACATAGTCCCGCTGAGTGCCCAGGGGGCAAAACAATTGAGTTGGGTGGACACACAGCAGTGTCTCTGCCGCCTGCAGATCAGTAGCAGTTTATAGACCAAAAGGATGAAAAGGGATGTTGTAAACTGAGGGAGCTGCATATGTAAAGTGTAGAAGCAAATAACAGTAGGGGGAGGAGCAGGAAGGAGGAGGCGAAAAAAAGAAAGAAAAGATTTAGTTTAGGAAACGCAAGAGAGAATGCAAAGATCAAGCCAGAAAGGAAGCTAGAGGCCTTGCCTCAAAGGGCCTCAGATGTGGACTTGATCCTTTGGATAAGAAGGAGCCACCAGAGAGATTGAAGTGGAGGTGCAAGGTCACTGTCGCAAGGTCACTGTGTCCCTGATTGTGGACAGTTGGTTGGAAGGAAGGAGAAGCTGGAAGCAGGAAGACGAGTCACTTCAGAGGATGGTGGACCTGAAATGAGTCATTGGAGGAGACGGATCGGAAAGGTGGCCTTCCTGGTCATTTGCTCTCAGGAGGACCCAGTCCCAGGGCCAGCAGAGCTGGACATCTTTGGGATAAGCAGCCTGTGCCTCCCCAGACTCACCCTCCTGTCCTCCTGAGGGACCCTCCCGAGAGCTGGTCTGTCCTGTCTGCTTAGCAGAGGGAGTCCTGTCATGCCCTTTGTCCCTTGCTGTCCAAAGCTCTGTTTTCTGTCCGTGGCCATAAACACGCCAACAAGCAGTCCCCTCACCCTGAAAGGCACCATGTGTAGAACTCCAAATAACTCTGCCTCATTTAATTCCTGTCTTATATGGCTTATGGAAAAAAAAGTTGAGTAACAACCCCAAATACGGGCTTTGATGGCTCTACCCTTTAGGATTCCTAGGGCAGACAGAAATACACAGGCCTCTGGTGATAGCCTCGGTGTTCCAGAGGAGGTTTATGTTCCCATGTATTGGAATGATTCCCCCCTCTTAAAAGTCCTTGTACCTGCCCTAAGTTCTGGACTGTTCGTTCAGCTCACTTTGTGACTAAGCCTTGTGGTTAGAGATGCAGGACTGAAGCCTAGTCAGGCACAACAGAGTTTCCTAAAGGGAGCTGCTCAGCAGAAGGGTGCTTCCCTGGGGAGATGGGTGGAATTCTTAAAACCAGAAGGGAAAATGCCAGTGTTAGGCTGTGCTGAAGGCAAGGAGAAGAGGGGAAGCTGAATAGGGTAGACTGGTGCATTTATGTTTTATTCATGCCTTAGTCTGAGCTATCGTAACAAATTACCACAGACATCATGGCTTAAACAGCAGGCCTTTGTTTCTCATGGTGCTGGAGGTTAGGAGTCCCAGAACCAGCATGGTCTTGTTGAGGGCCATCTTCCTGGTTGACAGAGGGCCATCTTCTTGCTGTGCCCTCACATGGTGCAAGGAGTGTTAGCTAGCTCTCTAGGCCCTTCTTATAAGGCACTAATCCCATTTCTAAGGGCTCTATCCTCATAACTTAATGACCTCCCAAAGGTTCCATGTACAGATACTATCATATTAGGATTAGGGTTTCAACATGGGAATCTGGGGACAATACATTTGGTCCATTGCAGTGATCTTCCTGTATCCCTCTGCTAGGCCCTGGATGTCTCGTGTAGCCAAGCGGGTGGCTCCATCACAATCGGAAGAATCATAACATCTGAAAATCCTGGGGAACAAAAGCGTTCCCAGGTCACAGAGTCTCTTTCCTGGCCTCTGGGCAGAACACACATCCCCTGTCCTGCCTTCCTCCGGTCAGTGCTCCTAGGGCCTCTACAGGACCTGTCAACGGGTTTGTTTTCTGAAGACAGAAAAGGGCAGTTCTGCCCTGCTCACAGGTCTTACAGATTCCCTGTCTCTTTGAGATACATGCAGGTTTCCACACCGTCTCAGGACGAAGCACGGAAGGTGCTCACACATAACACAACAGGAGCTGGGATAGAAGCAAGGTCTTGTCCTGGAAGTCTTTGGAATTCTGCCACTGAGAGCAGATGACTGGGGCCTGGCTTGTCACTGTGTCTGATCTCAGATCAGATGGGGCCAGATCTGGTCATGCAGAGGCTCTATAATGAATCAGACACACAAATTAATTCTTTATCTTCTATTTCTTTCTCTCTCATAGGCGAGGACGTGAATATTTCATGCTGTTTTGAGGTTTTACTTCACGTACTCACCTCTTCTCCCCTTTCTTCTTCAAGTACACCCAGAGAAATGTCAGAAATATTTTATTTTACTTCTCTTTCAGTGAGGCCAGATAGCCAGCTGAGAATGGCAGTGAGGAAATGGTTAAGAGAGTTCCAGGGATCAATTCCTAGCTGCTTCTGTAGGACCAGAAAGCTGAATACATTTAAGGCTTGAAAAGGTCAACTGCCTTCTACGGGGGCAGAGGTTTGATTTCATCCATTATGTGGTCTTTGGCGTAATGCTCATTTCATTCACTGGCTGAAATGGAGATTTATGGAGTAAATGTTATCACAGGCTGGGACTTAATGAGATCTCAGCCGTGTCTCCTGGATGTAGTGGAAAGCAACCATTTTGGTAATAAATAGAGAACAGCATCTAATTTGTAAATTCCTCTTTCCGTTGCTAAGTTTAATCAGATCATTGAAACTGAAGGGGTTTGTTGATGACCAAATATTATTTTCCATGTCTTACTCTGGCCAGGGAATATTACTCCTAATGGAAATGGCATGTTGCTCTGGTGATGGTAGGGGATGACATTTGTCATTAGGCTAACCCAATTGTTGCATATTAAAAAATATGTTTAGACTAAAATCTATTATACAAAGTGGATCCAAGGCCCCATATCACTCTGTTATTAGTGTCACTGGTTCACAGAAGCAAAACGTCTTTCTCAATAAGCTACAGGAATGGGCAGCAGTGACCATCCATCGTAGAGGGGCCTGTGAGCCATGTGCTGTCGTCTGGACCCAAGTGAAGCATCCAGAGTGAGGCTGGATGAGCTGCCGGTGCCCCAGCTGTGGTCTCAAAACCTTTTCTGATCTGGCGGAGAGAGGTTACAAGAGTGGAGCCCAAGCTCGGCAGGTCCTTTTTAAAGTGGCCCACAAAAGGGAGGCTGATACAGCTATCTTTTTTCCCATTGAGCTTAAATATTTCTTCCTGATTAATCATAGTTAAAGATTTTTACAAATGATCTTCTCACCAGTTGCTTAGTAGGGACCATGTCACAGTAAGTTACTGAGAGCACACAATGGTAACTTCATGAATATTTCATGAAAGGACTGGTCACAGTGATGAAGACATCTGGGACGTTGATGGGCCCCCAAAAGAGCATGGTTAACTTTGGCCATATCAGCCTTGGGAACCATGTATCAACACTGATAAATGTTTAGACTCCAGATGACCTTTTAGATGCAAAGCAAGTGATCCTGAAGGTCTTTTCTTTGGTGTGTGTTTTGCTTTTTCGTTTCCCAATAAATATATACAGTGTCCAGGCTTTCTACACACAGACTGTTATTCTTGAATATTGTAAATGACAGCTTCCACTACCACTTATTAAACACCTCCTCTGACTCATATTATCTTTAATTTTCACTTAAACCTCCAAGATTGGTGTTATTAGCTCCATTTTTTCAGACAAGAAAGATGAGGTTCAGACAATTTGCCCAAGGCCAGGCAGCCAATATTAGGCTGAACCAGGACTCTCACTCTGGGCCAGCTAAAGGCAGAAAAAGGTGAGCACAAAGAATAAGGAGCCCTAAAATACCTCTGGCTAGGAAGGTGAGATACGGGCGGGAAGGGGGAAGAAGATCCTGGAAAGGAAGTCGGAAGATCTGGTGTCTAGTCTCAGGTCTAATGCTCTGTGACCTTAAACAAATTCTTCCCTTTCTAGGCCTCATTTCCTAATAATGTAAAAATGATCAATGATCTCTGGTTTCCTGTAAATTTTTGAGCGTTCTGATCCCTGGGAACTCCCTCTGGCACTATTTTCCTTTGGGTTCTACATTCCAGAAGGGATGGGTGACTGGGACGGGGAGAGAATGCTGTCGTTTTGTAGACGCTGGCTCTCTCCCTCTTGGCCAGGCAGCAGGTGGCTACAGGAGAGAAAACATCCTCTGCGTAAGAACCTTGGACAGCCTCTCTCCAGCATCCGCAGCCTCTTCCTAGCCCACACCCTCTGCTCTTTTCCCAGAGCCAGCACTCACTTTATCTTTGCCTTGAAAGTATTGAATGGTAGAATCTGAGCGCTGTGAAGTGTCCCAGATGCTCTGTCCTCCTCACCTCAGGTCCCCATCTGTGCTTGACCCTTCTCTGCAGTGTCCCCCTTCCCCTTCTGGAACACTCTGCGGTAGGAACTCACCAGGCCACGAGAAACCCCTTCCATTTTTGTGCAACTCCCATTCTTAGAAAAGTCTTCCTTCTCCTGAGCTGACACCTGGGGCTGTTTAATGTTTAGCTTCTACACGCTGGTCCAAGGTGTCATGGGTTCAGCTGTGACCTCCCAGTGGCACTGCTAATTATCCTCACTTAGCTAATGACTCCTGTTAATTATTTTTCTATGTTCACTCTCCCTCTGTCTTACATTCCCATTAGGGGTGTGCTTTTGACATCATCGCCCACCTCTTCTCATTGGTCCCCCCAGTGACCCAGGATGGAAGCGCGCTGAGCTGTTACAAGAGTGTTTCCTTAGGAAACACTGGGTCGGTGCCGAGCAGCACTGTGCCACTCAGGACTCCTGGCTGGCATGTACCGTTTCCACGACGCCTCTCTGCTTTATCTCTTCTTCCCACACCCTGCTGATGCAGCCCCTCTTTCCTCACCAGTGCTGATGACCTCAGTGCTTGGTCCCTCCCATCTGCAAGGAGGCTCACTTTCCCACAGTGTATTGGAATTAGAAAAAGACCACTGTTCCTTGTTGTGTTCCCCAAATTAGGCAAATACCCTGTCTTCGCACCTTTTTAGCTAACCATAGGTAAGGATCACTCCTGCACTTCAAGCTGCAAAAGTGATAGAGTTGTTTGAATCTCCCCCAGGTCCCCCCACCCACCCCTGCTGTACAGACCAGTAACACCTGCTCATCACATAAGCCACATGCAACCAACACTCCCCTTCCTGACAGGAAAAGCCTGTACCATATCCCACCCCCTAAGACCATAACTCCATCGAAAAACCACAACCCCTGTGTCCTTTCCTTCCTTTGGGTTTGCCTGGTCCACTGAGCCTGCAGCAGGAACCCTCATAGGCTCTGGCCATCAGAGGGCAGTAGTAACAGATAGAGGCAGCCTACATCCCCCAGGAGGCCCAGGTAAGCCAACAGTCTGGCCTCCCATTCAGAGTCAATTTCTGGAACAATAGTATTTTCACTTCCTGTCAGTGCCCCCAGGCTTTTTGCTTGTTGGACTGTAGTCCCTGTTCTATGTTTTAGAAACCTTTTCTGTCTCTAAGAGAGAACAGTCCGCCTCTTCGACAAGCCCACCTCTCCTACGAAATTACAGAAGAGTTCTAAGATTAAGGAAAAGAGAAAGGAGGTATGAAGGGTGATTAATACCTTTGATTTAGAGTTAGTCTGTAGAGGAAGAATCTGGAGGGAGAGGCTACTCAGTGGGATAATAAAAGTGGCATTGTCCAGCATTAAAATCTATCTGTTCTTGCACATTTTGTTTGGGGTTGGTTTCTCCTGGTGCCTGGTTCAGAGTCACCCCAGCTGCTGTGGGCAGGAGCAGCCACTGCCTACCTGTGGTCACATGTTGGCCCTTCCCCTAAATAGCACAAGAGGAAGGAAGTAGCCATGAGTGGGTGGCTGACTGTGTGCATTCCAGTGCTGGCTCTGGTGAAACAGGAATGAATGAAACTCTGCTGACCCTGGCCACATCCCAGACATGCTCAGTCCCTCCCATCTCTGAGGGTGAAGAAGTGGAAGAAAGCTGAACGAAGAGTGTGTGCTCAAATGCCAGCCAGTGTTTGTGGCTTGCCTCCCATGCCTCCGGCAGAAGTCACAGGTCCTGTTCCCAGCCCTGTAGCACTTTCCATCTGGCTGCCCAGAGAGGTCAGCCTGGTGCCGGAGAAGGTGACATGCTTTCTGAAATTTTTGTGGAAATGCAAGGACAAAGTAGAGCAGGGAAGGGCAGGTGACACTGGTGAGGTGAGCCGAGGAGAGTGTTGACTCACCTGTACCTCAGCAACAGTCAAAGGCGCATGTGGCTGGGGAAGCAACAGGTGGCAGAAGACAGAGACTTCCTTCCTTGCCCAGCTCTGCTCACTCAAAGCGTCAGTTTCCTCCTCTACAAATCAGGAATGAAGACACCTTCCCTGGCTGTCTCCCCAGGTAGTTGTGAGGATGAAATTGGGTCATTTCATGAGCATGCTAACACTACACAGTGCTACCCCCTTAGCTAATGAGCAGAAAAAGAACTGTCTGTGTACGAGAGTTCTACTCCCATGGCACAAATGGCACATGTTTCTGAAAGAAGAATGCTCTGTGGTTTAAGAGTCTTCATGAAGGTAGTAGGCCTTGGAGGGAAAGGGGGTCTTGTGCATGTGGAGGAGCCCAGGGAAGTGCCAGCCAGGCAAAGATCAGATCTAGGTGCACAGGACCTGACCAGCACCACGCATGTGTCAGGCCCTCCACAAAATGAGATCAAACCACACTAACCAAGTGTGGCATATTCTGGAGGCCGAGAGTAGTGAGTGGCAATGATGTGATATGAAGAGATGGAGCTGAGGGGAGACTTATCCGTCAGATGAGAGAATTCAGTGAGAGCATCAAGAGCCCCTTTCCTCTGGACCCAGTCCCTGTCTCCTCACAAGTGATCAACAACCTGGTGCTTCATCAAGCAGAGTATCCTTGCTTGGAAATCTCATTCTGTTTTTTCTAAGGTAAAGAAGTCCTAGAAATCTCCTTGCAAACCCCAAGCAAATGCTTCAGACTTCCAATAATTAGCAACTCCTAGCCTCTCCAGGCAACCAGACCATTTTGGAAATGTTTCTTGCATTAGGGCAAAATTCTCATTCTTTGATGCCTATTCCTCGCAGAACTATTCTTTCTTCCCATGTGAAAAGGTGAGATGGTGATGAGGTCCCCCAACCTGCCATATCTGAATTAAACCTTTCCAGTTTCTTTGTAGACCATGGCTTACAGGCAGCCCTCTGCCATCCCGGAAATCTGCCTCCAGCTGCTGCCCTTCTTTGACTGCAGCTCTGAGCTTTGACTGTCTGTCATAACAAGGTCTGACATGCTGAGGTGGGACGTGCTGCCTCCCATACTGCTGAAGGACCTTTCAGTGAAAGATGTGAGCAATTAAGTCAGCATGGTAGACCAGATGGACTGCATCCTTGGCCTTGCAACCAGGCAAGAAGGAGGGAAAGAATAACTGTAAGAATCCATCAGGCAAAGTTGGGAGATTAAAGGAAATGACTTGTCCCAGAAGGGGGCAAGCTGATTGGTATTCTGATAGCTGCCCGTAAACTCATTCATGAAATTATGGAGCTGAAGAGGCATCATAGGGTGGAAGCTAAAGTGACTCACTTCACATGAATACCACTAATGGAAACAGCCTAGAAATTTAAGACAGCAATTGACTTGCAAAGGTGGAAGGGAAGGCAAGACTAAGACCCTGCTGAAGAAAGTACTGCTCGCTCCTTGCTCCAGATGGCTCCCCCTCTGTGGGTTCCTACCTCCTTAGAGATTGTGCTGGGCCCTGCAGGACGCCCCTGTGGGAAATGTGATCTGGGTCAAAACTATCTTGAGCAGCAGAGAGCAGTGAAGTCGAAGACACAGCCCAAAGAAAAAAGAGTGGATTGTGAGTTCTATGTAGCTGTTGTCAACAGCGAAGAACAAGGCATAAGTCACCCACAGGGGAACTTTTGAATTCCAGACCAGGGAGGGAGCCCTGGGCCTATGCTCAGCTGCGATGACTACGGCTGGGCTTTCAGCTTCTCCATGATGTAAGTAAGTGACAAGAGAAAAAAAGGTGGGATCACTGGATGGTGGAAAGAGGCCTGGACCTCTACCACTAACTAGTTGTATGGCTGTGGGCAAGTCACTGACCCCCTCTAGATGTTCACATTCTCACCTATAAAATGAAAGGCTGCCCTTCTGCATCTAGACCTGTAATGCAGGTGTGATTGAAATCTATTTTGCAGTGGGGAAACTGAGCCACAGTGAAGTGAAGTAGCATATCCAAGGTGTGATTGAAATCTATTTTGCAGCGGGGGAAACTGAGCCACAGAGAAGTGAAGTAGCATATCCAAGGTCACGTAGCTCCAAAGTGGCAGAGCCAGGATTCAAATTCAGGCCACCTGGCTCTAGAGTCCATGCTCCTAACCACACTGCTCTGCTTCCTGTCTCCCCCTCCTCACCCAGAAGCACTGGCAGGCAGGCCCTGGACAGGATTATAAAATGAGTGGCTTCTTCCCATACCTCTACCTGCACTTTCTGTCTGTCTTCTCCACCTAGCAGTATAAGCCCATCCACAGGACTCTCTAGTCCTCTCTCATGGTTAGGACAGGGTGTTATAAATTCATCCATTATATTTAGTAGCTGAGAGGGCTGACTTCGATTAACATCTACTGCCATTCGAATGCTTGATCTCATTAGTTGTTCACTTTGAATAAGTAACTTAATTCTCTAAGCCTTTCTTTTCTGACCTATAAATTGGGAATGTATAGTGAGGACAGTTGTCCCTTCACTGGGTTGTTTTGAGGCTTGGATCAGTTAATATATGTAAAGTGTGTGGAAGAAGAGCTGACATGGAGCAGGTGATCAAAACACTGAGCTGTTGTTGTTATTAAGATAGAAACGACTGATACTTGCACTCTGAGGGGACAAGGTCCTAAAATGAAGGAATTACCAGTCCACATGACAGGGCTGGGCTGGAGAAGGACTGGGGACTCCAGTCATTCCCTGTTCCTTTCATGTCATACCACATGGGTGACCATCTACTGCTAAACCTGGCCTTGGGAATGAGAATAATGTCCTCTCTCCAACCTAAAAGTTGTTTTATGCCTAAAAGAATTGGATTTCCAAAGGAATTTGACAAAGAAAGGGCCCTGTCGTGCATGTCTAGAAGATCTCCATCACATCCCCAGTGGTTGCAGTGAGCTGTTTTCCCTTGGGAGTGTCAACCCCTCCTCTGTGATCAGATCAAGGGCCTGCAAGTTCCATGCTGCCCTGCCACCCATGATGAAGGTGAGGAAGGGGCGGGAAAGGTAAGGGAAAGGGCCATGTGTTTACTTGATGCAGC
Organism: Anoura caudifer; assembly: GCA_004027475.1. Classification (NCBI taxonomy): domain Eukaryota; kingdom Metazoa; phylum Chordata; class Mammalia; order Chiroptera; family Phyllostomidae; genus Anoura; species Anoura caudifer. The sequence goes on along the minus strand of PVKU01000570.1, from coordinate 142,386 downwards.
TGAATATCCTTCCCCTGCCTCCTCGTGCCACAGCCCGCGTACCCTGGATGTGGTATAACTAAGGTTGCCCCACTCAATGGTACTACAACTGAAGAGATAAATTTTCTGCCTGGGGGTGCTGGGTGTTACGGCCTGATGAGAGCACAAAGACCCTGGTTTTATTCTTTGGATTAAAGCTTCAGATCAAGGACAGGCATTTACGCCTCCTCCAAGTATATAGCCGTAATAATGATGATGATGGCACATCATGTTTATATTGTTCTTTTTTAATAAGGCCACTTTGGCTTCTTAATATTTAATCCTCTTTTATATTTACTTTCTGATGCCTTAGAATCAACTAGGTTTTAATTGCTTCTGTGGAGGAAGTCATGCTGGGCCTTGGTGGGCAGGAAGTTGTTGAGAGAGCTTTGGAGGCTGGTGACACCTTTCTCTGTGACCTTTCAACCCAGACATGCTACCTGGGCTGAGGACCATTGTGCTTTTTCTCTTACCATCTCTTTCCTTTTTTCTGCCTGCAATTTGCTTTTCTCCTCTCCTGCTCCCTCTCTTTCTTTCCCCTATAAGTGATGTATAATTCTTCATCTCATTCAACTTATTTATATATGAGATGAGAAAAACGAGACGCAAAATCATCATGTGACTTGTCAAGGGTTTGAAACTATTCATTGACAAGGCCAAGGAAAGGACTACCTGGCATTTTCCAGCCTTCCAGTACTAGGGAGAATCCTAAGACTCTGAGCTGGATAAAGGTAAATAAAGAGCTCCTTCACCCATCAACTTGTGATGACATGTGGTCATGTGCTGTGTATCAAACTGTAGAAAAGTAGTAAGGAATAACTTCCCAAGTTATTTTTTCTGCAAGAGAAAATTAAATTTGATGAGCTGCCCTGGGTGGTACGGCTCAGTGGATTGAGTGCTGGCAGGTCCCAATTTGATTCCCAGTCAGAGCACATGCCTGGGTTTCAGGCCAGGTCCCCAGCTGCAGTCACATGAGAGGCAACCTATTGATGTATCTATTGTACATCGACATTTCTCTCCCTCTCTTTCTGCCTCCCTTCCTCTAAAAATACATAAATAAAATCTTTTTAAAAATTTGGACGAATTATAGCACAGTTCCTCCAAGTGAGCCTTCTAGGGCAGTAACCAGAATATTCGATTCTGTTCCGCCATGGGGCTAAAGCAATCCCAGGATAATACCCTTCATCACTGGTGCTTACCAATAGCTCAACCTGCAAATATGTATTTAAGCAAAGTTATTCTGCTGTAGCCAGGGAGGCCCTGGACTCAAGGGCAGTCATTCTCTGCCATTACTAGCTGTCACCTTCAATTTGGGGGGTCTACCCTTCATCTATCTACCTTACCCACACAGGTTGACGTGTAAACTGGGTGGCATAAGGAGAAGCTAATAAAGACACAGGCAAGGTTTAAGGAAGTCAGTAAGGGATAGTGCAGGATCCTGAGGGCATCATCCGGAGGGAGCTGTTCACCACAGGCCTGAAGGAAAAATGTAAGGGAGAAGTTTCCAGAAGTGAGAAAGGGTGGTCATGACAGGAGGGTGACCTGTCATATGACAGACCTGTGGCTATCGGCAACAAGACACAGCCTACCTGCACCAGCCTGCACGCAAGCACCTTGGGCCTCACAGACATCCTGCTGGTGCTTGCCATTGGCCAATGCAGAAGGAAGCCCTCACAGGAGTGCTCACTGACGAAGTTTACACTCAGCCTTCTGGATACAGGGTGTGGCGGGGAGGGGTGGAGAGTATGTCTGAAGGACAAAGCCTCATGATGTCTAGCACACAAGAGTTCCTTTAAAATTCCATGAAGATGTGAAGTGTTGTTGTTACAGTTACATAGCAAGTATCACAAGGATCTGAAAGGGAGTCCAGCAAATTCTAATATAAAGTGTCTGGCCCTGAGAAAGTGAAGATTTAGTTAGGGACATATAAATCTAATACTTACTCAGCAAACTATATGAAAATTAGTTGGTAATATTAGCAAATACTTATCAGCACTTACAATTTACAAAGTTATTTTATAAATATTTCACTTAATTTTCACTACCAGAATCTCTTGAAATAAGTAGTAGTATTACCTTTTTTTTACAGATAGGAAGCCAACCTCAGAAAGGTTAAATAACTTCCCCAGAGTGACACAGCCAGGAGAGGGTGGCCCTAAAACTTGAGGATTTTCCTGAGGAAATTTGGGATTTTCTTTCTACTTCTCACTGGTCCCAGTGCTCCCGGAGCTCGGAAGAGGGCACTCAGGACACTGTGTGGGCCTGAAAGCCTCCACAGACCAGGGCTGGGCCTCCAGGAGTGGGCAAATTGTCAACAGTTCAGGAGTCAGCACCCTCTTTTACTGAAGGACCAGTTGGTAAATATTTTAGGCTTTGCGAGCCACATAGAGCCTCGTCTGCAAGTAGTCAACTCTGTTGTAGCATGAAAGCAGCCACAGTCACACATAGGCAAGTGGCATGCTGTGTTCCAGTGGGACTTGATATTTATGGAACATGGGACAGTCTGGATTTGGCCCAAGGGCTGTAGTTCCCTCATGCCTGGAATAGGGCAGGGGAGGTGGACGGGCACTCCAGGAGAGGATATGGCATAGGACATCATAGATATAAAAGCCCACAGGTTGGAATAAAGACAGCACATTCAAGGGGCAGTGAGCAGGGCAGCCTGACTTGAGTGGAGAGTTTCTGCTGGCAGTAGTGGGATATAAAGATGAACTGATAGTGCTGTAGTCATGTAGAGCTGCCCTAGCAACAGAAAAACAGAAAGTCCAAGATCAAGGTGTCAGCAGGGTTGGTTCCATCTGAGGGCCTCGAGGGAAGGGTGTGCCCCGGGTCTGTCTGCACAGCTTATAGACTGCTGTCTTCTCCCTGTGTCTTCACATTGCCTTCCCTCTGTCAGTGGCTATGTCCAATTTTTTTCCTCTGCTTAGGACACCAGTCATATCAAATAGAGCCCAACCTGATGATCTCATGTTAATTTAATTACCTCTTTAAAGACACCAGCTCCAAATATGGCTCGGAGGCACAGGAGTTAGGACTTCACCGTATGAACTTCTGAGGGGACACCTTTTGCCATCACAGATGGGATGGATCCAAATTGTGGGGAATTTTAGATTCCAAATTAGAGTCTGTATGGCAGGAGATTAGTAATCCTTTTGCTTGTCAACCATATCACTGATTAGTACTTTGAAAAAATGAAAACTTATTATACCAAACAAAAAAAAAGATAATAAAATGAGCATCTGGCAGTAAATGGCAAAGTTAGTGCTTCAGTCCCACGTAGGAGTGCTCAGATGCCTGGGCAGTGGGTCCCAGCAGGCTTGCTGACCCAGGATTCAACCCATCAGCTCCACATTGCACTCCACACCACTGGAGAAGTTCAGGGTGCGTGGAGAATGCCTTCATCTGCTGCCTGGGGTGTCTGGCCTTGGTGCGCCAACCCATTCCCAATAAGAGGAGACAAAAGATTGACAGCAGTTGATGAGTCCTCTGCCCTTAGCTAATGAGGCTACCAGCTATGTTCCAGAATGACGACTGGGCAAATCTCAAGAGAAGCCAGCCATTTTTGCTGCCAGTCAAACAGGGCACTGCAAAGCCCCATCCCCAAACAAAGTCAAAGCTGTTTTGTGTGACCCAAAAGCTGTTTTGTGTGACCCAAGATTTCAGAACTAGGCAGATTTCCTCCATCTCTCCCCAAGTTCATTCTTCATTCCCTCAACGGAGCTTTGCTCTAGTGTCACTCAGACAATTATGTTGCATAAAAAGATCTGAGACAGAAGGCCTCAAGAAACAAGGCCAGATATTTTATGAGTGGATGCTTCTCCACATGTCTCCTTCAGCCTCAGGGATGGGAAGGATGGGAGGGAGGGAAGGAGAGGAGGAGGAAAAAGAGAGTAAAGGGCGGAATACCTAAGAAGATTTTGCTTCTAGTTTCCATTGCCGATTGATTGTTAAGTAACCTTGGTGACTTCCTTTGTCTCTATCAATACTGAAGCTGCTCTTACTCTCAAACCTTGGCCCCTTCTGAAGTCATTTTTCATTCATGTGAGTTTGGTCATCTTTGGGCACACATGTTGTATCATGTTGTCTAAATGAGATCTAATTTCTTGTTATGGAAAACATGAGTGTTAACACACTGGAATGGCCTGGAGCAGACCATTTGGAGATTTGTTTTAAGCAGCAGCATGAGAACCTGACTGGAGATAATCACTAGTTTCATAGAGGATTGTGTGCTGTGAGCCTGTCCGTTCTCTGTTGCCCACAGCTGCAGAAGGGCTTGCCAGCTGATCTGTGCAGCCATGAATTCCAAGCATTGCCTGGCATGTAATAGAGGGTTCCTAAATTTTAGTGAATAAACCCTCGGAGTGTTTGCAAACCCAGACATACCAGGAAACATCCATCTTCATAGCAGCTTAGATCTAGTGCTCCTCTCCCAGTACAATTCTTGTGATTTCCAGTTTTAGGAGATTATCTCATGTCAGCTGTGGCTTATTAGAATCCTCCCAGTATCCACACAACTGTTTTCCAAGTAGGTCAGGGGAGGCATTGGTTACTGAGAGAAAAGACCTGTGCATCTCCACTAAGACACAGAAATTGTCCTGGTAAGTGCCATTTCAAGCAAGAGTTGCCACCAAGAGTAGATGTTTGGGGGGAGGATGACAGTAATTCAAGATGTAATCAGTTGTTGGCAAGATGAAGTCTAGACAATTCATTGTAGCCATTGATGATATACTAAATAGGTAATTATGTTATTCACCCCCTGCAATGGCAGCTGTTAATTACTGTTTCATTAGAATCTCATTTTCTTTTTGAATCTTCTCAGTAGAAGCCAAGGGACAAGAGAGTCCTGAGACCCAGATTTGATCTATAGTACGTAGTAACAAAGAAGTTAGAAAGTTGGAAAACTAGCTTTGTCTCTAGTGGCCTTTCTCCGCATTCTTCTTCCTAAATCCATTCAATGAGGTACATTTCATTCTACAGAGGGTGTATTATTACCACATTTTCTGCAGATGAGCAGACATCAAGCTTCCCTTCTCAGAGATCCAGACAGGGGGCTGCCTGTAGAGGAGAGGTACCTCTGGGCACCTCGGTTCTTTGCCATCTCTCTGCCTTGATTTACATCCAGTTCAACATCTGAGTGTCCCAAGGGGGAGTCAGGCTGTCCATCTCATCCCCAGACTTAGTATCCAGCATTTATAATTCCCAACTTTCAACTGTTTGGACACCCAGTCTTCAAGAAGGAATCCAAGTTCATCTCTCTAAGGTAGCAAGTCCCTTAAAGAATTGGCTATGATCCTGCTGTCTAATCCCTTAGTAACAGGAACATAACTGCATCTTTACTCATCTTCTTTTCTTCTTCATTTCAGCAAGGAACCTTCATATAACTTCACCCAAAAGAGCAGATCTAGTGGGGACTGCTGCCTGCCATCAGGGGAGATGATTTAGATGCTCTGCAAATCACTCCCTGCAGGTGGTTGCCAACTTTGCCCGCAGGAAAGACAAGCCCTGGTCAGATTCAATGGTTTTATCAAGCTCTTTCTATTGTTTTTAGTTATTTCTGAAGTTGGACAAGATGGCAAAATATTGGTGCAAAGGCCAAAAGTTGGATAACGCTTCTGTATAGCAGGTCACAAGTCCCTGGCTTTTCATTATCCATCAGGGTTCCCATCCGCCCCTACACCCTTCCACACTGCCCCCCACCCCAGACAACTGTGTGAACAGAAGCTTGGTAACTAGCAGCCTGTTGTTCACCCTCTGAATAGAAGGCCCCTCATGAGATGTTCACTTGAGTGGCTGTTATCATTCTAAACTGAGACATATCTTCTTTTCCAGAAGGCAAATTTGAGCCAAGTCATTCATTTCAGTTCCTAGCTCTCAGTGTTTTTTTCAAATAGGAGTTTTCAGAAGTGGAAAAAAAAAAAGAATGTTCCTCATTGTGAAGTTGCTGCTTATTCCAGGTTTTGTCTTTTAAGATGTGTGTTTGGGAAATAGCCCTTTACGAAGGTTAAAAATAAGCCTGACTCTTTTCTTTCACAAGCCAGTCTTCAGTATTTTCACTAACAAGTAGCATTCAAGGATGTTCATTGGATGTCATTCAAGTTCTGAGGGGAAGAGGATGAGATAAAGAAGCATCTAAAGCTTGGATTGACCTTCCCTTTATGCCCTTTGCTGGAGCTGAGGTGGACACTACTACCCATTGCTGATCAGGGCACATGCTTCCATTCATGAGTGGTAGGAGATTTCCCACTTCACTCTCCAGCTGTGACTGTGCCTGACTCCCCACTTACCCAGCACCCTCCACGGGGCCTGCTGGAGGCACAGTTCTATCAAAGGGAGTGGGAAAATTCTCTGACTCGGGAATTAACTAAAGCATTTGATGTCCAGAGCTCAAAGCCCATAGCAGAATACTGAACTCCCCCTGTTACACTTGCAACAATCAGTGTCTTTACACTCCCACCAAATGGAATTGAATGATTGAATTGGACAAAGCACCAAGTAGATCCACAGTTGTTTTCCACCTGTAAGTGAATCCACTGCAGGTGGGAAAGAAGTCCAGTCACCTGGATGCTGGGTAGGGGCAAAGGGGGACACTGATTTGATTTTAGCAGTTACCTCACTGGAGCCTGCAAAAGGGCATCTCCCAAAGGAGGCCACAGGGATGCAGGGTGGTCTCTCCTAGGAAACCCTCTCTCAAAGCCACTAACTAGATAGACCAGTGTAGAGTGAAGCCTCTGCTGGAGTAACTCCATCTCCCATGTGTCCATCATTTGTTTCACATCATTAGTTCATGTGATTTGGGGTTTTGGTTCTATTTTATTATGTTTTCTTACTTGTTTTGGTGTATTGCTTTTTATAATTTTTTAGTTTATTTTTAGAGATGAAAATGGATGTTCTACGTGAAAGCTGAGTTCTTTGTTTCTTTCTTTTGCCCGTGGCTGACTGCATGCTCTCTGTTGATGTCTTGTTCCTGGTTCTTGAAAATGACCATCTTGTCTGTGAAAGGAGGAGCTCCAGCAGGCTTGCTTGATCAGAAGAAAGGGAAGTTTGCTTGGTTTAGTCACTCCACAGAAACCCATGGTAATGTTCTTCTGTGCTCTGTGTGTGTGAAATAAATGTGTGCTGCTATATACCAGGCTGGGTGGGAGGGTATTTTTCTTGATGGCTTGTGGTGCAGTGGTCGTGTGTGTGTGTGTGTGTGTATGTCAATGTATCTCACTCACAGCCACTGCCTTGTCATCTCTTTGTATGTATAAAGTCAGCAGATGTGATAATCAACAGCTATTCCATGATGGAATCTTTCCTTTGGATAGTGCCAGTCATGATTAAGTCTCACTGTAAATGCCAGCTTGGTACTGGTACAGGCAGTGCCTTGATTTAGAAGGTTATATGGTCCTTCCTAATGCTCAGGACTGCCTGCTCCTAATTTGGTTGTCTTTCCATGCCTAGCACCACCGCCATCACATTACTCCATAGCTAAGAGGCTCTCTTGGAGCAAAGAGTCACAAAGTGAGATAGATTTTTGTACACAGCTCAGCTCTTTAAATGATGCCTGAAGAGTTAAAGGAGCCTTCGGTCAGAAATGGCTAGAGATAGATGGATTGAAGACTGAAGGTTCTTCTTTTATATTACTTCTTCATTAATGGGCATGGAGTAAGGAATTCTGGAAAGCTCTGGAAGTCCATCTTCTCAGCTCCCAGTATTAGTCAAGTCTTGCTTACCAGTTCCCTCAAACTTCAGGATGCAAAGCTATGACATTCAACACTACCCTTTGGCTATTTACCATGCTGTGATGAGGCCCCCCAGCCTGATTTGGTTTTAAGAACCTCATCTGTCCTAGATTGTAGGGAAGGGGGTTGGTCAGCACAGAGATGGTCTAGCTGAGCCTGGTCCAGAGGGTCCTGACACTCGGCTCCAGTCCAAGTCCCAAACACTGTGTCCTTGGCATCTGTCCCTTATTTAGACCTCACCTTCCTGTCCTGTGATTTGAAGGGGACAAGGTAGAGCTAGATAATATCTAAAGTCCCATCCAGCTCTAAACATCTTTAAAATGACATCTAGATTTCTTGTTACCCAACTTTGTTAAAAATGAGTCCTAAGGTGGAGAGGTCTCTCATATTGACAGTCAAACCACAGGGTAAGTTGTAGGCTTTATTTTTGTATCTTTAGTGTTCTTGAAATGAGTCTTCTCACCTGCCCATCTTATGTTCATCACGAGAGAAGAAACTGGGAGAAATCTATGTTTAGCAACATTATCCAGTAGAAGTCTTTTCCTGGGCTGTGGTGGCTCCATGGGGACTTGTCCCCACATCACCTGATGCCATACCCTCACGAGCTGCAGATTCTTTGGCTGCTGTGGGCTAGTGATTTCTCTCCACGTGAGGAGTCGTGTTCTGCAAGGAGAGTTGAACCAGGACCCATGCTGGGATGGCTACCCTAGCGAACAAGCATTGGCACAAAAACTCATTGATATGTCATATTAAAAGGGTAGAAAAGAATTTCCTTGAGTTAAATTTTTATTTGGAATTAAAAAACAATAGTAAAAGAAATAGCTTCTTCTAAGCCATCCAATGGGTTCCAAGGAAAAAACTCCTGCTGGTCTGGAAACGCAGCCCCTGCCACCTCAGGTAGAGACTGGAGATGGATGGGAGGTTGGTGCTCGTGGTAGTAGATGGTTCATATCCCGAGTCAGCCTGCTGAGGTGGGCATCTCACGGTCACTGGAAGGGGAGATTGCATCCCTGCAGTCTATCTTCAAGCCAAATGTGAACCGGGCTTGGTGGATTCTTCCCTCCTGAGGTCTGCAGTGCTAGTTTGAATGGCAGCGACTGATTTTGCCCGAGCTCTCCGTGTCAGGCCCTGTCCTGGACGTAACAGACCCGGTCCCCAGTGTGCACCACAGGAAAGGGTCTTCCTCCAAATCTAGCTTGAAGTTCATGCAGGCAGTAGAAATGCCCTTTCTACAAATAAGCTGGACCCTCAGTTTGGGACCCTCACCTTAGAATTGGTGGGCAGAAAAAGTAGGGAATAAAATATTTTCAGGAAAGCTCCCCTTTTTATGGCAAGTAGTGGGTGCAAATGGAAAAGCTTCCACAGCCTCTCCTAGGGCAGAGTTAAGGGTAGAGAAAGGTTCAATGGTGAGTGTTGTCAGGATGTCTCCTATAAGGGAAATAATCGTATCACCAGGTTTCCTTCCACATTCCACCAGCATAGTGTCCTCAGCAGCATAGCTTACCCTGTGCTGAGCAGCAGGCATGTCATTCCCTCACAGAAACCCCACACCTGGCAAGGGCCTCAGCCTGCTCCCAGCAGCACCCCTATTCCTCACCAGCCGGTGCTACTGACTCCCCTCCTCCCAGCAGTGCTCCTCCTGGGATTGGGCGTACTGCAAACTAATGTTCTTCTCTCCCCATCTCCTCCCTGTTCTCATGCCTTGTTCTGCATCCCTTTGACTCTTGCAGTGAGCATGCCCACAAGTGAGACGGAGTCTGTCAACACTGAGAATGTGGCTGGCGGTGACATCGAAGGAGAGAACTGTGGGGCCAGGCTGGCGTGAGTAGGCACAGCAACCCCAAGGGCTGGGCTTTTGTGGGAGCATGGGCAGGGCAACTCCTCTTCGAGTCAGAATGGGATGGTTCATCACTGGGTTGGGCGGAGTTCAGAGCACAGCAAAGAACAGAAACCTGTGCGGGGAGTGGAGGGCACTGCTGTGACCACAGCCCCTAGGCAGTGGTAATGGGTCTTAAATTGAGACTGCTCCTCAATTGTGAGGCTCCAGCTCTTGGATCTTGAGCTCCTTTCCATCACAACACAGAGTGTGTGTGTTGGGGGTAGGGGGTGTTGAGGGTGATTCTGAAGCCTTTTTCTTCCTAGTCCCTCCCACCCCCTTTCACAAGAGACAGCTGTGATAGGGTCCCTGGTTCCTGCTAACCACCCTTTCCATTTTGATAAAAGTGACCTGGAAGGAAGACAAAGAGATAAGAAAATATACTGCAAGATGATAAACATGTTGGTTCTTACCTGCATCTCTAAGTTATCCATCCGGTGAATGGAAACAGATGCCTAAAATGCAGACAAGTTAATAAACTCACCCATGCTTAGCTTAGACTGTGGCTGACTCCTCTAACATAAGCCCCAGCCCAGATGTGCAAGACTTCCCTTTCCCAGGCCCTGGCTTCAGCAAGCTGCTTTGGCCTAGGATGGGGCCAAGTGTGAGGAGGAACAGTCCACACATGGATTATCACAATCACCTAGCTTAGTTCAATCTTGAAAATGGAAACCAGTAGTCAGTCCCTGGGAAATATTCCCTTTAAAAAGAAGGGGTGGGGGAGTGGTCTACCTGCTAAAAATAAACCTAGAGCATGAGGCCTTCTCCTGGACAAATCAGGTTCCACTTCAGTAGGCTTGAACACTGTAGACTCACCTGGATGCTGATAGGCACTGCAAAGAGCAGGCTCTGAGGAAGGCCAGTCTCAAACAAAGTGAGTTGCTAAGTCACTGCATCAGAAGAAGGAAGTCTTACTTCACCCTTCCCCTGCAAAATGATTCCATGGTCTGGGCAAACCCAACCCTTTTTAAAAGGTTAGCCGAGTCTAAACATAAGCACACCAGCCTTAAGAATGGCCTCTGAGCCAAAGGAGAAGGGAATCACGATTAGGAATGGACCAGCTCTTGCAACTTTTGTTTTCAGAGTTCACGGGGCCTTCAGAATCACTCACTCTGACAGCGGCACCAGGGAGTCTGCACTGCAGGTTTCTCAGCATTGTGGGGAAGCAGTTATTGTCAAATGTTGTTAAAATACAGTGCTAATTACATTTTAAGCAGCAGTCCAAGTCTCTTTTCCCTTCTCTTCTGTTGGAACCATACAAAACAAGCAATTGAGTTTCTAAAGTGGGCCCAGTTAGTCACACTAGGGACACGCAGGTCAAAGGCCTTCAGAGTCTGTCAGTTCTAGGTCTTTCTGTGATCCTGACACAAGGAGGGTTGGGGAAAAAATGATTGAGGATCCTGCACCTCTAGCTTTTAGGCCTGGCCCAAGTCACAGACCAGGAGGGAGGGACTGGGGAACTGGCACTGGGAAGGATGTCACTGGACCGTGTGTTTCAGGAGAGTACGAGGTTGTGTTGGAAGAGTATGATTGCCTCCCACAGGGAGAAGCTGGCGGTCTCTCTCGTATATCTGTCATTGCCTTGAGGACACACTCTGCAAGCTCCAGGAGCTCTGGAGAAATGGTCCCTGTTATTCCCATGAATGTCCACATTTATAGACCCATGCTGTAGATATAAGATAGCTGGTCACAGTGCCAGAATTATAATATGTACTTAATAAATTATGGTCTTTCCCCATCTCCCACCCACCACCTGCCCCACTTCAGACAATGACAGCATGAGACGGACAACATTCCTGGTAGGAGAGACAGTGTGAAAACAGGCTGGGGGCTGAGAGTAGGTATGTGGTGAGGAAACAATGTGAGGCTAGTTGTGTAGTAAGATGAGGTCTGAGTCCAGATTTATATGAAGTGTGAGGCCAGGATATAGATGGTTCCTGAGGGGGGCAGGTGGAGAGAGGAACTGCAATGTGATACTTGGGGTGAAGGAGGCAGGTGGGAAGACAGGTGATGCAGAAGGAGGAGCCATCAAAGTTCAGAGACCGAACACAATAAGGATGCTGAAGTGCCATCTGAGGCAGGGCTGACCTGAGGGACTTGCAGGGATCACACAGCAAGCCGTGGAAGTCCAAGAGCCAGCTCCGAGCAGGGATGGAGTCACATATTTGAGGTTATCAGTATAAAAAATATTCATGAGGTCCTAGAACAAACCCACTTGTTCATAGAGGAATGAAGAGACATGGACATACAGAAGAATCAAAACAAGTAAATGAAACAGGCAAAGAGGTGTTAGGGGAACCAACAGCAGCACTTGCTTGGAAACCATGGCAGGAAAAATTTCAAGACACAGCTCCCTATTTATGCACTCAGCCAGTAGTGTGCCCAGCTTAGAGCCAGGTGAAGGAGGTACAGAGCAGCAGAGCAAATTGACACCCTCGCTAGAGCTCGCAATCTGGTAGGACACTGTCATTCATAAGTAAATAAGTCACTAAAATTGGGGTGAGTGTTAAGAAGAAAAAGTAACTGTAATGTGGGGTTAATGACCGAGGGAGGGACCTGATTTAGACTGGCAGGTTAGGAACAGTCTCATGAAGAAATAAAACTTCAGATGAGAACTGAAGGATTGAACATATATCACTGAGGTGAAGAATAAGGAAGAATGTTCCAATCAGAGGCAACAGTGCATTTTGAGGCCCTTGGGCAGAAGAACGGAGAGAAGGCCAGTTTGGCCGGTGTGACATGAGTGGAGACTGGAGAGCCAAGGCTGGAGATGGAGCAAGGCCTGGTAGAGCCCTTGATGATCTTGGTCTTGTCACAGGACTGTGAGAAATCATGGAATGTGGAGCTGGTTGATTTGGTTAGTTTTGCATCCTCCAGGGATCACTTTGATGTGAAGAAAAGAATGAGGAGCGAGCCAAGAGGGAAGCAGGCTCCCAGGGATGTGGCCTCAGAGCAGTCACCGAGGTGTGAGATGATGCTGGCTCACGCCAGAGTCCCCTGCGTGGATGGAGCAGAGGGGGTGGGCTCTGTGTGTTCTGGAGTTTGTACTCTAAAGACTTGGCTGTAAAATCTGGAGTCGCAGCAAAGGAGAGGGTGTGGAAATGAGCCAGCACAAGCGGGGCCTAGGAGGGAGAGAGGAAAAATGAGCATACAAAGAAGAGGCTTGTTTTCGTGAGAGTAAAGACTGGGGTGATCTTTAAGTCAAAAAAGAAGTCTATGCAAAGGGAGGAGCTAGAGGCTCTGGAATGAAAATGAGGGCTTCTGGGGAAAGAAACTGCTTAAGAAGCAGGGGCAGTTGACTTCAAGGACAGAGTTGGAGAAACTGGATTCACACAGGAAGAACGAGCTCGTTTACCCTGGGAGTAATTAGAAATGGAAAAAGAGACCTGGCATCAGGAGTCCTAAGGTCCAGTGCTAACCAATCAACCAAAGCACTTCTGCTCTGCTTCTGAGTCTGGTGCTCTGGGAAAGGAAGGTGCTTTCAGCAGAGGCCTAGGGGTCCTGGAACCATCTGCGGGGCAACTTCTGCCTCTTTTACACATTGGGCTTCCATGTAAGATTTCATATGAGTAAAGCACTCTACCACTTGATAAATTGCAAACCATAGATCCAGTGGTATCTAAGGGTCCTTCCCAGCTCTCAAAGCCTACAGTTCTTTGAAGAATATAGAATCAAAAACATGCTCTGCTGAAAAGAGTCAGTGACAGGAGTCATACCAAATGATCTGTCATCTCATCACAGAAAGTGAAGGTTAGATGTCCTAGGAACCTGAAGGACAGTACAGGAAATTCAAACTAGTGAGTCACCAAACTAGTGAGGCCACAGATTGCTGAGCCGTGCCGAAGCCACAGTGGAGACTGACATCATAAACGTGGAGTCAGCCTGCAGAACAATTCAACATATTTTTTGGCAGGCTCTGGAAGCACTAAAAACAGACAGTGGTGTGAACCAGGGAGGGGGTTGCCAAGCAGGCCCAGCAGAAGGCCCAGGCAGCATGGGAGTCTGTGCGGGGTGGAGGGCAGCATGGACGTGACTGTGGGGCCAGGCTGAGAACTGAAGGTCAGACCTGGCAGTAGCCTGTGAGCCCAGGAAGAGTGTGAGTGATGTGATTGGGAGGGCCCAGTGAAAGAGCAGGAGGAGACTCTGGCCGGAGGTGTGGAACAACTGAGTCCAGTACCTCGTAGCTGAAGCAGTGCTCTGCAGCGGCAAGGGCCGTGGTTTGACCTCATAGTAATAACAGCTGTGGGTGGTGTTGCCGTTGTGGAGTCCAGGAGGTTCAGTCAGACATGTGTCAGCCTACATGGTGACTCTGACGCCATCCGATTTATGTTGAAGGCACATTGGGACAATTCAGGCAAATACTACTTTCCATAGCAGCTGATAAACGTATGGTGCTCATTACTCTAGGAATGGGAGAGAAGCAGAAAATGTAAAGAGCTGCTAAGAAGTTCAAATATTTGTCAAAAAAATGACAAATGCAAACTGAGTGACAAAGCAAAATAAAGAAGAGTTTTTGGGTTTTTCTCTAATTTTGAATCTTAATGTCAAAGAAAATCTTGGTTTCCTAGAAGGTTTGTCCTGGAGGCCTGGGCAGAGAAAATATATTGGATTGGATGAACTCTATGTCCAACCCAGTGGAACTATTTTGATGGTCTTATGTGGTAAACATTAACTTTTTCCACCCCCCCTGCTCTTTAAGAACCCACTTGTTGGGCTCTTAGAATAGGATGGGATAGGATAGAACAGGATAGGGTAGGGTAGGGTAGGGTAGAATAGAATAGAACAGAATAGAACAGAACAGAACAGAACAGAAAAGACATGATGGGAAAAGCCAATAAGCCTGAGCAAGCTGTGACTGCCCCATTGGGGTTTGCAGAAACTGGAAGCCTCGACTGTTCAGTAGGAGGAAGCATTTACCACCCGTGAAAGAGCCCAGGGTGTGGAGTGGTGCTCTAACACAAGGCACCCGCCTGCTCCCCGGCTTACTGACTCACACAGGAGACCAATGTGACCTGCTTTGCAAACCCTGAGGTGATAGTTACCTCCCAGGAGGTGCAGGGCTGCAGAGCAATGGGGTCCTCTGTGTTCATGAAGTAGAATTCCTGTACAGGAAGAATGAGGAATTGGGCACTTGAGGTTTAGGAGACTTCTAACCTCAGCTCTCCAAGGGCCAGGGTTTTCCTTTGCCTCTAGAGACATGCCACTTGAACAGTACCCTCCCCTTCCTCAAGTGGGGATGCTTAAGTAATATGGTACTTAAAAAGGGACAAATGTTTTGGACTTAAAAAATCTAAAATTGAGCTCACAATCCCTGAGACCAGCAACAACAACCAAAATCAGTCTGCAAGTGTGGTATCCAGAGTTGTACATCAGGACTTGTAACTAAGTGGAAAAGGAAGTTCTGCTCCATTTCCTCCTCTTTAGAATGTGCCAGAATGTCGAGTAAGGGCCCTTAGCTGATGACCATGCTTAAACTCAGCCCCCGTCCTCACTTCAGTCAGCCACCCCTCACCCGGGTCTTTCCCTGTGTCTGCCTCTCAGAGTCATTTCTTTGGGAGACACGAACATGCAGATTTCCGTTTCCCCATGTGGTAGTTTTGAACAACCCACTTTTCTTATGATTCACCTGGACAGAGAGAGAGAGAGAGAGAGAGAGAGAGAGCGAGAGCGAGCACGTGCCTCATGGGGAAGGGCCAGTGGTCCGCACTGAAGGGCCCCTCAGAGAGGTCATTGAAAGAAGGCCGAGGGCTGGGCCAGACAGAGTCACAGAGATCATGATCGTCCACATTGGCTTGTGTTTACAACTGGCAGTGTGAGCTGCCCCAAAGCAAGCCTAGGGCAGACCTGGAAGATGCCATGTTCAGCACAGCCCTGCTGCAGAACAGAGCACCCTGACTCCCCACCACCCAATTAGCACCTGGAAAACATTTGTTTCCCCATTAAACTGTGGCTCTAAATAAAATGCTGCCCTGGCTCCCCTTCCCCCTCCCACATGCTTTGTTAACATGTGATTAAACCCTCCAGCCCTGGCAGGCAGTCTTTGGAGGCGGGAAAAGGTT
Organism: Anoura caudifer; assembly: GCA_004027475.1. NCBI lineage: Eukaryota > Metazoa > Chordata > Mammalia > Chiroptera > Phyllostomidae > Anoura > Anoura caudifer. The sequence goes on along the minus strand of PVKU01000570.1, from coordinate 126,709 downwards.
ATTAGCTAACGGTTCAGAGCAGTAAAGGCATTTGGCTCAGATCCTCAGTGCCCCAGAGATATAATTATCTCATGCTCGATGGCTTTGCCACCTGTCACATCTTCTGGTTTAATTTTTTTAATAAAAAACAATGAGAGGGGTTGTTTTCTTGCTATGCGGCAGAGCTTGCTTTGTGCTGAGCAGGCTCACAGCAGTTGCCTCCCAAGTCCCTGTTCCTGTTTTCTCTCAGCATCTCTCTGCCTCTCTGCTGCCATCTCCATCCATTTTCCCACCTCCAACCTGCATTCTGCACCTTTCTGCACATCCACCTACAACCTCTGTGGTGTTTCCTCCCTCCACACTAAGCCTTTCTGACACATGGCCTTCAGTATTTTGTCTCATGTGGCTGCACTGTCCCCTCTCTCTCTACCTATCCGTTTCCCTTCTGTCCTCTCTCCTTCCCTCCCTCTTCTCCCAATCCGCCTCTGTCTAGCCTCCCCTGGACTCTCCTATCGGAACTAGGTTGTCTCAGGGCCTCCTTGAAGGTTTCACCTTTCAGTGGACCCTCCCCCATACACTGAGCTTTGGAATCTGCCACCAGCACACCTGCCCTGTGCTCCTGTCCCAAAGTCCCCCAGGGTCTTCTGGGCTCCACATGACTGGCCATATGCTGTATTTCTCCCCAGGGCCTGTGGCAGTTTCTTTAGGCTCAGTTTGCTGCCCTTAAGCCAGAACAGTAGTGGCCTTTCTGCTTCCTGCTGACTCCTTTTGCTCATCTTCACCTCGTACTGAGCGTTGGCCATGCTCCTGCTCAGACAGCAGTGGGTGTGTGTGGATGGGTTTCTGCCTGTGGCTTCTGACTGGTGGGATCCAGCCTCCCTGTCTTCCATGGCTCCTCGCAAGGTGCAGCACGCCTAACATACTGCCTATCCTGACTTTATAGAACCTCACGGTAGACTCTGGTCATCAGAACATGGGCTCTCCCTCTCCACTTAGAAGACATTAGATTTGTAGACTTCTCAGCAGGGCCAACCCGCAGTCTTTACATTCAAATGCATGAACACATGAGAAGATGCTGACAAATAGGGTTCTCTCTCTCCAGAGTTGTTCTAAGTCACAGCACACATCCATCCAGTGCCCATATATAGGCATCAGGGAACATCAAACTTCTCTGGCATTGCTGAACATCTTTGAAATGGTTGCTGATGTCTCCTTTTCCTCTTTCAGCCACCGGATCTCCAAGTCGAAGTTCAGGTAAGTGAGATGCATGCTGCTCTTCTTTCCTTCTGCCCATCAGCTCTATCTGAGCCACCCCGCCAGGTGGGTGGTAGAGTTAGGCATGTTCTTCAAAGGCGGTAACTGTTTTCTTTTGTATGGCTGTCAAGAAGAGTTTTGGGGGTCACATCGAGCAAATAAACCAGTGAATGATATTTATCGAATTAACTTTGTCGGTCTTTTTGGTAGCATATCCCAAGGCTATGAGACCTAGTGTGTCTCCCTACCTTGTAAGTTGAAGTCCATGTGAAATAAATGTAATGTGGATGCTTGCTAATCTTCCTGACTACTTCATGTTCATGGACACAGTGAGATATGAACTTTGAGGGTTATGGAAAGCACCCAGGATCACCACACTGCTGGGCTTCAGAACCTTGCACAGGGGCTATGGTCTTCAGCCCCCTCTGCCTTTCTGCCTCACTTCCCACAGTTTCCTGCACCTACCTTTGGTTCCAGCCACATAGAACTTGCATTTACTGGAATGTTCCCTGTCCTGTCACACATATGTCTGGAGCCTCCTACCTGAATCACTGTGTCCCCATTTCTTCATCTGGAGAACTCAGATTTTGTTAAGAACCTCAAATGTTACCACATCAATGACATCTTCTGCAAACTCCCTAGGGGAAGTTACTTACCTCCCTCCAATTCCCTTAGTGCTTTGCTCATACTAATATCATAGCAGTTACCACACTATGTACTAATTATTGGCTCACAAGCCCATTTCCCTCAATAGACTTTGCATGCCTCAGAGGTATTACTTTGAGAGAGTCTGCTAAGTGCCTGGCCAGTGGTAGGCTGCTTGTATGTACATAAGTGTTGAATGGATACATGGATGGATATGTGGAGATTGCATTTACTCCCACAAAGCTTGTACACACCAAAAAACATTGATGGCTTATGTCTTTTAATTGATCTATTCTTGTTTCCCTGGCTTCACCTACCATGTAGCTGGAGCATATATAATACTGAATTTTAGTCCAGCTGGGTAAATGTAACCCAATGGTGTATTTTAAATAGTCCCTTAAGGTAAAAGTATTCAGTCTCTCATATGTCCTCTTTCCCAGCTCCTGTCCAGCCTGGAATCTGGATGCATGGGGGCAGGGGACTTCAAAATCCCGGGAGGTGAATAGGGTTTGGGGAGGACTGGTCCTGGAATGCCCCCAAGTCCTCTGCTTATCTCTGCTGTGCAGTAGCTAGTCTGAGCTGCTTCCTGCTGAGGCACAGCAGGTTCATCTGGTTTGGTCATCCACCACTGGAACCGATGCCCCCTCCCATATTTGCATCTGATCTTGAAATACCCACCTCTGTTCTCTGACCCCCAAGCTCTGTTGGTCCACTGACATTAGCACCTTACACCCCATGTGAGTGCACAGACCCCTTTCCAGGTCCCTCACACTCTATGAATAAGCTATGGGGAACCTGGAACACTGAGCAGGCTCACCTATCTACCTGCTTCCCTGCCTCCCACCACCGTCTCTGCACCAGCCTAGACAGAGCTCTAAGCCAACAGCTGGCATTCTCCCAGGGTTCTGCAGACCCTCTGTATGCACCCAGTAGAGGCTGCCAACTGGCCCCATCGTCCTTGGGCCTCCCCGGGTCTCCTGTGTGTTTCTAAAGTAGGCTTCTCTAAGCCCTTGGGTCTGGACCCCCAGGACTCCGATATCTGACTTCCTCCTCCACTTCTGACCCTTCTTTCTCCCATATTTCCACTGGAACTGGAAAATGCTGGCTTTTCTCTCCTTCCTCTTTCTCTTAAGACCTGCTTTACATAAAAAAAATCTAGGGCCAAGTATACCAGGCCTTGCTCTTATGACATGAAAGAGAGCCCTAGGAATGTGGATGTCCTTTTCCTCTCCATAATGCTTGGATTTTGCAGCTTTATCTCCTGTATCTGGGGATGTGGCTGGATCACAACAGGGACTGAATAAATGTAAGTGGGCAAAAGTAGATTTACAGTTGTTCATGTGGAAAAGAATTCAATAATTAATAATAATACAAGAATAAACTGTTTTGGGTACTCACAATTGTAAACCTACTTTTGCCTACCCCTGTATTTTTTGAGTGAATGAATGAATCTTGACACATACTCAGACAAAATATCTAATTGGACAGCAAAGCTGAGAAAGTATTTTGTGTTTCTGATAATTCCAAAGACACCACACATGGAATAAGAGTAAAGGGACAAAAATATATTTGAAAATATTTCCAAAATATCATTCTCATTTCATGCAAATGAACAAACCATAAATGAACAAATGAATGAGTTAAGGAATGAATCAACATGATCTGGAGGATAGAAGAAAAATTTCATGTTTGTATGGACTCAGTCTAATGAGAGATTATTCGGGGGGCTCTGGGAACATTTTTTATCCAGTGATTTGTGATGTAACCTGTGCTTTTGAAAAGAGGAAAGGAACAGTGGGCCCCTAAACTTCCGACTCTGCTCAGCTTTGAGACTTGGCTCAACCCGCTATATATTTAACCCCCTGTACACCAGCGATTTGACTTCTTGGAGGGGTTTCTCCCTCTGCAGTTTCTATTCAAGATACAAGGGAAATGTAGTGAGGAGACTTTGTATTCCCAGAAGACTTATCACTGGTAGGTTGGCACTGTCGTTAAAGGCCTTTCCAGATGAGGCTAGTGAGGCTGAGAGGGGCCGGGGCCCCATCGCCCCTGTATGGCAGGTTAGCCAGCCCCCACACCCAGGACCCACGCTGCTAACTACTGTGCCGCCCTACTGACGAGGTCTGTCTCTGCTTAGCTCTTGTATCCTGGGCTTGGGGTGGAAGCTCTATGGCAGTTCCGCTGCATGGAAATGTAATATGAGCCACACAAGTACTTTTTACATTTTTCTAGTAGCGATGTTAAAAAATAAAAAGAAACAGGTGAAATTAATCTTAATATGATAAATTTAACCCACTGTTCCTAAAACATTATCCTTTCAACTTGTAATTAACACAAAGATTATTAAGATATTTTACATTTAGTTTTTCATACTAAATCTTTGAAAGCCATTGTGCATTTTATGCTTGCTTCATGTCTTATTTGAAGTGGCCACATTTCAAGTGCTCAATAGCCATTTGTGGCTAGTGGTCACTGCACCAGACAGTGTGGCCATAAAGGGTCTGAGCGAATATCACACGGTGGCCTTCCAGTCTAGATTCTTTGGCCCACTGATGGTGTCTGTTTCGGAAATATCAAAGACTGTCAATGAATTGGAAACGCCGTCAAAATTGTCCAAGTACACCGGGGGCAGTTTTTGTGTGATGCTAAGGTTTCCACTACAGGTGCAAGAAAAATCTGTCCTTGTACTTTCTCATGTCTGATTGTGGCAGCCAAGATAAAATGAGAGATCACAGGAGAAAAGCAAGGTTAGTTAATGCTGAGGGTAGGGGGACAATTTTTGCAACTCAGAAATAACCTTGTAAACAGTGTCTGTTTTACTCCCCCATCCAAAGAATCTAAAATTTGAATTTAAAAAAGAAATTAAAGTATTCCTGATCATTTACTCAGTTTAATGATGGAAAATAACAAAATTTGTGCTTCAAATTGGCCTATTCTATTTGCAAAACTGAAAGATACAAAATTATAGTTTATTTAAAAGAAACATTAGAACAGAGCTTTTAGGGAAAATTCTGCAAATTAGTGACTTATAATAATCGGAATTAGTTACAATAAGGATTTTGCAACATTTGGGGCCCACTGTTCAGGATAGGATTTATTATTTTTAAAAAGATTTTATTTACTTATGTTTGGAGGGGAAGGGAGAGAAACATTAATGTGTGGTTGCCTCTCACACGCCCCCAACTAGGGACCTGGCCTGCAATCCAGGCATGTGCCCTGACTGTGTTTCAAACTGGAAACCTCTTGATTCGCAGGCTGGGACTCAATCCACTGAGCCACACAGCCAGGGCCAGAATAGGATTTACACGGTTAGGGAACAAATGATTCTGAAAGTATTATGCAACTTGAAAGGATTAATCAGATAACCTGTTGAGGTTTCCTGATCTCTATTTTACAGAGTTTTAAAGTGGATCCCACAGGGTTCTAAAATTTTGGAGGACTATCTTGCCCCGTATTCAGTGAAATGTACCTCCAAGATTCCCTCTACTTTTGCTATCCCATGAACAACAAGGCACCTAGATTTGCCCCAATCTCTAATAGTCCATTTTTATTTATTTGTTTATTTATTTATTATCCTCACCCAAGGACATGCTTATTGATTTTAGAGAGAGGAAGGTTGGGAGAAAGAGAGGGAGAGAAACATCGATGTGAGAGAGAAACATCGACTGGTTGCCTTTCTTATGCAGCCCTAACTGGGAACCAAACTGCAGCCCAAGCATGTGCCCTGACTGGGAATTGAACCCACAACCTTCCAGTTTGCAGGACAAAACCCAAGCAGCTGAGCCACACCAGCCAATGCCCTATGGTCCATTTTTTGAAGTTACTTATATATAAAATAATTAAATTTAATGGTGTTCTGTGTTGCTTGTTCTCAGTTCTGTAGCCACCATAAAGACCCTGAAGTGTCCACTACTATTCTAGATGACTGTCAAAAATTATATGCCAAGCAAACTCTTTCAGGAACACTGCCCTCTCCTCATACTCACCCTCATTCCTGGATCACAAGAGGCCGGGGGCTCTCAAAACTTGTCTGCAACTCTGCATAGTTTGTCCCAACTGCTCTGCCAGGCTGTCAGCAAGTGTCCTCACTGTGTGAGATGGCCTGCATGGGACACGGTCCCTTTCCCTTATGGACCTTATGACCTCATTAACGATCCATACGGTAGAGAATAACTGGGAAGCTGTTTCCTCTGGGGAACCTTTTCTGGCTCCTCCATGACTGGCTAGGATGCTCTCTGATGTGCTTTGCCAAGCCCACCTTGGCACTAAGCCCACTCTTGGATTGCTCACTTAGTGGTCTATATCAACCACATGAGTTTTATGCAGACAAAGGCCATGTCTAGCATGTTAACTGTTGAATATCTAGTACCTAGCCCAGGGTAGGTGTTCAGTAAGTATTTCTTTTATGTATAACTAAATAAGGCAGAGAGAGTGTGACAGTAGTTCTGAGTCTAGGAAGACTAGAAAAGTGCACAGTGGGGAAGCTGGGATGGACAGGACATAGCAGGGGGAGTCCTGTGCCCTGGGGGTACAGCCCCAGTAGGTGGAAAGGCAAGAGCAGGGCCCAGTATTGGAAAGAAGTAAGAGGACCTGAGGTGAGTGAGAAGAAATTTCCTATTGAATGCAATGATGTAGAAGAAGTGGGTTAGACACTTTCATAGTCATCCTTCTCCCCTATGTCTGCATATGGAAAATTCTATTTCTAGGGTAAGTGACTTTTCCAGCTAGTGTGAAGGGAACGTGAACAGCAGGCAGATTTCTCCTCCCTATTTTATCATTTAATTTCTATATCCTCCATGCATATGTAAACACAAATAAATTTACACATTCTAATAAACCATTACATTTATTATACAGTAGGAAGCGTTGCCAGGAAACCAGTTGTCAAGCAAAGCTATATTTTGAAGAGTGGGAGGTGTATAATTATCTTTAAATACTTTCCCGGGGTAGTAATTACCCCCACCCCCACCGCAGCTCAAACCCGTGTGACTCTCCCGAATGGCTGCGCACGGGAACAGCGCGGTGTAGGAGTCCTACCCTATCTGACAGCCACTCCTGCAGGGGCTCGGCCAGAGCCGTTCCGGACCTGGGGGACAGGCCTGATCGTGTCTCACCCTGTAGCCACTGCCCCAGACTTGGGGGAAGAGGAGTTTAATCTAAGTTCTCGGCACTAAACTGACTCCAAGTCGGCTCCTACATACTATGACAGAAGGCAAACTCCATCCTTTTGGATTCCAAATGACAAGCGTCAGCGATTTCTGTAACATGACATTGTATCCACTTAAAGAATTTTTTGAAACTACAATGTAAGCTTCTTAAGGTCAGATATGAGTTTGTCCTGCAAATTCATTTTTCAGGATAAAAAATGGTGTTACCAAATTCCCCTACAATGTTAATAACCACAGTAACAGGATAGAAGCAGAGTCCTGCCCTGGCAAGATAAGACTCCTCATGACCGAGGTCTGGCCGTCTCCAGAAGTTGCTGCTCACTAAGGACCAGCCACCTGGGACTCCTGTCCCCTTCCCTACCCCTCCCTCCACCTCCTCACATCCTCACTCTTACCCAGGGCAGTATGCATGTGTGGAGGATGGAAGCCTCCCTAAGTGCATTGGAAGCTCCAATTTTCTGACCCCGACGCATTTCTTCTGTGTGTGGTTACTTTCCCCTAGGTAGCAGGTAAGTATCCCCTACTAAGGTTTGGCATTCACTGAAGATGGCATCCCAATGCCACAGTGAGACAGGGGTCAGATCAGAACACCCAATTAACCCTTCCCTGCTCTGCAAGCCCAAAATGGAGCTCCCTGCAGTTCTGAGGAAGCTGCACCCTTCATGGATGTACTCCCCACTTCTGTCATCTCATAGATTTTCACTAAGGTTTGCTAACAGGATTTTCCATGGACAGCAGGCAGAAATATAGATGAATTCAAGCTATCCCGGAAAGCAATTTGGGATGAGTGAAGGGCTCCATAAACAGCAGAGGTCTACCTGCCTGGAGACCTAGAATACAGATGTGAATACAGATGTTCCTGCACAATTGCTCTTAAGATTCTGCTTTGTCCCCACCCCCCACCATGCCTTTTTTTATTACCCAACCCTTTATTTCTCCCCATCTGCAACTGCCTGGTGGGTCTCTCTACAAAGGACCTGCCAGCACCTCAAGTGTATTTCCTGAGCTGAGCACCCCAGTTTCTCCTCAGAGCAACCTCCATGCCCAGAACACTGCTTCTCCTTATCTGCACCTGTACTGCTTAGAAGGGCCACCCTTCCGAATCACCCCACTAGACATTTGGGGTGTCCCTTCCATAATGTACCTTTCTCACCCTGCACATTTAAGGGACTGTTGATTTTGCCTCCAAAATTGGTGTCAACTAATTGTCCTTTTTTCCATGCCTATGACGACCACCTTCATCCTCTTCTATCTGGGTGTCTGACAGAGCACCCTTCACCCTGTTCCTCATCTAGAAGTTGACAGAGTGGTTGTTTTTGTTAGTTGTTTGGTTTTCTAAAATCATATCTCATCCTGTCATTCATTCTCCCTGTCAAAGTCCTCAGCACGGCCCCTTATGTCCTTCCCAAGCACGGCTCTAGCATCCCTACCCTTCTGTCTTTTGCACCTTGTGGACACTTGTTAAATGTTTGGTCAAGAGAATTACCAAATATGGCCAAATATTTTCTCTGCATCATGAGGATGAAATTAGGGATAAGCTTTAAACCCCTGCACCACAGAGCTATAAAATGTGTCCGTTCTCTCGGGACCATCTAGCTTAATGGCCCCCAGCCATGGCTGCACACTAGCATCATCTGTGGGGCTTTAAAAAATACCAGTGGGTTTTATTTGTTGGTTTGTTTTGCTATTTTGAAAAGTACCTAGCCCCCAGAAAGTCAGATTTAATTGGTTTGGGCTTAGGACCTGGTTTTAGGTGGAGTTTCTTGGTCATCTTTTAAGCTTTTCCCAGGTGATGCTACGCACAGCCAGGGTTGAGACTCACAGCAGTCTCTAATCAAGAGACCAAGGGGACATTGTATGGACCGGGGCTGAGCTTCACGGGGGCCACATACTGTATGAACTTGTATGTAGAGGTGTGCGTATGTGTGGGTGCCCTCGTTTTTCTGAACAGAAGATCTAAATACTCCTCAGCCTCTCAGCAGATTCTGTATCTCCCAAAAAGTAAAGGAGCTCTGCTCCAGTCTCAGCCCTTACACTTTACAGATGAGACAGCATAAAGTAAGGGTGAGAGAAGGGGGGCTGGGAGAAGACCAAGGGGCTGCTGCCACTGTGTGCTTGTGGCCATGGGCCTTAACCTCCATGGCCCTTTGTTTGTTCTTCCTCAAAATCAGGACAACACCTGCCTCACAGAGCTAGAGAGTTAGGGAGTGCTTAATGAGAAGCCCCTAACACAGTACTGAGCTTAGGTGAGGTTTTGTTCATGGCAACGCATTACTAGTCCTAATACTACCACCACTTCAGTAATAATACTGCTGGTGCTTGCAGTATTATTCCTAATACTGCCATTATTATAAAATAAAATATTTTCCATTTTTGGCCACCTTCAGCTTTATGCCAGACACATATATGATCCATCAATTCCCATAACAACCCTGTGAGGTTGGCCCTATTCCCATTTCACAGATGAGAGGATGGAAGCTTAGGGAGGAGCAGGGACAAACCCGAGGCCACAGAGCTAAGTGGCAGCAACCCAGTTAGCTTGAGAGCTTGTCCCCTTGGTGCCAGGTTGTGCTGCTCTCTGATGAGGCCAAGACAGCTATGAAGTGAAAGGAAGACACAGTGGTGCCCTTCAGATTACAAGAAATCTGTATTTCATAGCCACGTCCCTCCCATCCTTCTCTCCTTGCCCGCCCCTTTCTAGTCGTTACTGGCGTCGGTGGAATCGGTTCTGCAGAAGAAAGTGCCGTGCCGCAGTCAAGTCCAGTGTCTTCTACTGGCTCGTGATCTTCTTGGTGTTCCTCAACACGCTCACCATTGCCTCGGAACATTACAACCAGCCCCACTGGCTCACAGAAGTCCAAGGTGAGAAGCAGCCCCCAGCGCTCTCCCAGTTTACTCTAGCCACCTCAGCCCTGAATTCCAGGGAGGGGCAGTGCAGGCAGAAGGTGGATGGGAAAGCAGCCAGTGGCCACAGCTCTTGGTAGTTGCCATGCCAGGACACCAAGGGCCTGACAGTTTACAAGCCCCACAAGAAAATGCACAACCTTGTCATAAACAGCTGTGGCTCACCGGGCTGGGTCCACACCATCTGCCTGCCCCAACAGTCACTGTTGGGTCCAGGTGACAAGGACACATGCTATACCTTGTTTGGCTATCTCAGACCCTTGGCTGCCAACCTCCCAGAATGGATTTTCAATACATCAGGCCTCTAGGTATATGTGGAGGTAAGTCCAGGTGGGCTAGCAGGATATGTGAGGACAAGGTGAGCAAAATGCAGGGGGGAAGGACAGCAGTGGCCTGAGCACAGGGAGCTGTCCTCGATGGGTAGTCAGTGCCCATGCCCTTTCCGGGAGCCCTAGGAGAAGGACTCAGTAGCCAGCGCCTCAGCACCGCTCCCAGGGAGTCTGGCAGACACAGGGGCTGCATTCCAGACTTGGATGGCCTGGCTTCCCCCTTTGGCTTATTGGTTTATTTCTTATATCTGAAAAATGGGCTTGATGACAATAATACCTACCTCACAGAACTGCTATGAGGAGTAAAGAAAATAAGTCATGCAAAGCCTTTGTAGTAGATACTGTAGTCAACCCTTATTCTCACTTCAGCTTTCCAAAGTTTCAGTTACCTGTAGTCAATCATGGTCTGAAAATATTAAATGGAGAGAATTCCAGAAATAAAAAATTCGTAAGTTTTTAAATGGCACACTTTCTGAGTAGTATGGTGACATCTCGCCCTGTTAGGGTATATATGTATAGGAAAAAACAACTATATACAGGGTTCCACTCTAACCATGGTTTCAGGCATCCACTGGGGGTCTTGGGATGCATCTCCTATGGGTAAGGGGAGGTTACTATACTTGATAAATATTTGTTGTGATTGTAACTAGATACCTTTTCTTGTGGATTTGGCCCTAATTTTTTTGTTTTGGTGGCAGTGAATGGGAGAGGTGTCCTGGCTGGGAAGGGAAGGGAGAGTTTGTTTGTTTTTCAGTGGTGATTAATTACTGTGTTTTCTTTCTCCTCCTCCCCTTTTCCCTCCTCTCATACCTGTTTGGATCATACCCCACCCTTGAACCTGCCAGACACGGCCAACAAGGCCCTCCTGGCCCTTTTCACGGCAGAGATGCTGTTGAAGATGTACAGCCTGGGCCTGCAGGCCTACTTTGTGTCACTCTTCAACCGCTTTGACTGCTTCATCGTGTGCGGGGGCATCCTGGAGACCATCCTGGTGGAGACCAAGGTCATGTCTCCCTTGGGCATCTCTGTGCTCAGATGTGTTCGGCTCCTGAGGATATTCAAAATCACCAGGTATTTCCCTTCAGACACAGGACTCAGGGAGAAGTTCTTGCAGAAGGCAGGGAGGCAGAAGGGCCTGCTTGGGAGAGCAGCAGCTATTTCTAGATGGCTCTGTCCTCGGCTCACCTACAATAAAGGGAGCTTTGATTCATTTAGATGGCATATCAGTTAGAAATCCCTTTGCTGATTCCAGAGACTGTGGTGTGAACAAATTAGGGATTTGCTCAGTCACATGAAGGAAGTCCAGAGGTGGACAGCCCAGGTGGCTTCCAGAAGGCATCGGGACCCAGTCTTCTGTTCTTTGCTTTGCCAGCTTCAGGCCTGCCTTCCACCCCTAGGTCACAAGATGGTTCCTGGAGACTGAGCCATCGTGTTCGAATTTGAGGCAAGAAGGGGGGGGCGGGTGGACAAAGGGAACACCCGTCCCACTGAGTCAGCTCCTTCCAGTGCTTCCCAGAAATCTCACCCAAAGCTCTGCTCTCATGGCCACCCAGCCGTGAGAGAGATAGAAACATGGTCTCAGCCGAGCGTGTGATGCCACAGGTGCAGCCAAGATTCCTTAACTAAAAAAGGGTGATGGATATTGTTGCACAGATGGCTTTTATTCCTCCTTCCACACGTTCACCCCTCTCCATCTGTCTGTCCATCTGCCCACCCAAAGACTGCAGTCTTCCTAACTCTGCAGGTCAATCGGGGATTCTCATGTAGAGGACAGGCACGAGCCAGGCACGGCCAGTGGGAGGTGTGCTCTAGGACAATAATTTTCAACTGTGTTGTGAACCCATTTGGGATGATGAAATCCATTTATTGGGCCACAGCCATCATTTTTAAATAGCTGTATTGATATATAATTCACATACTAATAAACCCACCCTTTTAAAGTGTACAGTTTATTTTTATATGTATTCATATAAATAGTTTTGCAACCATCTAGTGTTGGATTTTCATCACCCCAAAAGGAGCCCCCATACCCATGCCTCATTCCCCCCCTTCCCTCCCAGCAGCAACCAGTATAGATTTACCTGTTCTGGATGGACAACCGTCTATATGAAATCATGCAAGGCCTGGTGTTTGTGTCTGGCTTCTTTCACTTGGCATAGTGGTTTCAAGTTCCCCCCACATTGTAGCATGGATCAGTGCTTCATTCCTTTCTATGGCTCAATAACATTCCATTGGATGGATATATATCCCATTTTGTTTATTCATTCCTTAGTTGGTGGACATTTAATTTATATCTACATGTTGGCTACTATGAATAATGCATCTATGAATAACTGATGTTCATGTTTTTGTATGGATGTATGTTTTCATTTCTCTTGGGTATATACTCAGTATTGGAATTTCCAGGTCATTTAATAACCCTGTTTAAGATTTTAAGGAAATGTTAAACTATTTTTCAGAGACTAGGCCCCTGTACGTTCCCATCAGTTGTATAAAGTTGGCAGTTTCTCTATGTTCTTGTTTTTCATGAAAGGATGAAATAGAATAAGAAAACATCAGAAGGCCTCACATGAATGTATGCATTGTTTCATAAAAATCCTTGAGGTAGATATACATCTGAGTTGCAGTATAATATATATTTGTCACTGTGGCTGTGGTCAACCTTACAGGAACATGTCAGAAACACCTGGAAGGGGGCATGGTCAAACTACGCCCCCCAGAGGTATAGGCCTCCTTCCCTGTCAAATCTCTGTTTTGTAGCCTGACCGTGAACAGGAGCACTGAGACCATCATTTGGATTGTGTTGGAAGAAGGGGCTGGGATCAGTTATCTTCCATTCAGGGACCTGGAGTTAAGCAGACCCTCCTGAGAGTGTTCTGACTGTGACTTTGTGAGCCTGTCAGGGGCCTATGAAGCATCCCAAGGTATGACTGCTCTCTGCAAAGTGTTAGCAACTGGGCCCGCACACGCTTGTTCCAGAGGTGTTGCCGAGGGTCAGATAGGAAAACGTGTTTCAAGTGTTCACTTCAGTGCCAGGCACAGGAGACACTCAACAACCACAGATCTGTTGTAACTCTAATAATTGTTGTTATTAGGAGAAGAAGAAAGAGAAAAGAGCTCATGGTGGGCTATATACACACATGCTCCACTTTTCTGTAGCCGTCTTGTTGTGTTCTGTGGCAAGCCATGCTGTGGGAACTGGGAGCAGGAGAGCACCCCCGGGGAAGTTTTGCTATCAGACGATGGACTCAGAGTATGTGCAGATTTTAAACCCACAAGTTTAGCACTCCTGAACAACAACCCTCAATATAAGAGCTCTTTATGAATGTCCTGAATATCTTGGCATTACAGACATTCTTGGTTTAAAATAAAAGTAGTAGAAATATAAAAACAATCATTGTTAACATGCATCAGTGCTGCCTCTGTGCCAGGGAGTGTGATAGAACTCTCACATGCGCTTGCTCCATAATCCTCACAACTACCTGTAAGAGAGGGAGAGGATGGACTACTTTGTCATTGTTCTCATTTTGCAGATGAGGAAATGGTGGCTTAGAGAGTGAAGTCAGTTGTGCAAGGCTACTCAGAGGCAAAGATGGCATTAAAAGGCAAGTCTCTCAGCCCAGCTTCAGGTTCTGTGCAGAGTTGATGGCTAAACTGTCTTGTTGTCTATGTCCTTGAGACAAGACTTAAGAGATTTTTAGCACCCTGATTCTTGTTGCTAGATAATTGCTGATTCTGTTTTCTCCTGGGTCTGGTGATAGCTATTTTTAATTTGGAGTTTCTAGTGCCTCTTAAATAATTCTCAAAAGTCCATGTTTGGGGGTTTTGTTTGTTTGTTTGTTTGTTTTTTAAATTCCTATAGAAAATAATTTTTGCTCCTAGAGATTGCCATAGCATCTTGAAGAGATTTAACATTCATTCTATTTTTAATCAATGATTTATTTCTGATCTGAAACTATTGCCAGGATATTATTTTTTTAAATCTATCTTTATCAGAGAGCCTCCCATAGCCCCTCCATGAGAAAGATTAGTGTTATTTTCAGATCTCTATAAACTCTATAAACAGAATAATTTCATTATCTAATTGGAAGCACTTTGGCAAAGGCCGTCATCTTCCTGTTTTCCAGTCTCCGCACCCTCTGGGGCTTTTGGAAAACAACAAAAAGACTGACTGTGCAGGGGAATCCCATGCTCCCTCTGAACCTTGTCGCTAATACACCCCAGAGACCAAGAAAATGCCTACAGTATGGACCAGGGTGGGCACTGGGGTCTCTTGACAGGGAGGTTATCTGCACACGGTCCTGCCATCAAACAAATGTATTTCTCCTTCTTTTAAAACCTCTCAGAGCATACTTTGTGATGTATCACTACTATTTTTCACAGTGTATTCTGAACCAGTGGTTGCAATTCTCAGACTTAGTTTAAGTCATTAGGAGGTCTCATTAAAGACCCCACCTCTAGAGATTTTGACCAGCAACTGGAGAGTTCTGTGTTGGTGGTCCAGTAGCCTTGCTGTGAGAAACACTGGCCTCATCTTCTGCTGTCCTTTGTCCACATTTTTGCCTAAAAAGATGAACCTTTTTATATAATTGGAAACCTTGATTCATACAGCTCCACTCTCTTCTCTGTACTGTAGCCCCTAACCATGTTAAGATTGTACTTTTGATAATTTCTGACTGAGAAAACACATGATAAAGAACTACTGTGAATTCAGCAGTGTTGAAATTAGTATGAATTTTATTAATTCCTACTCACCTGTATATATTGAAGGGTGGTAGTGTCAATTCAAGACAAGCTGTTTATTTAGAGTGCTGTCATGCTTAGTGTATACATGGATTCGAGGATCCCATCCTGTAATTCTAAGCTGCCCTTACCACGTCCAGGCCTTTGGTCTGAGAGCTGGGAATGCTGGTCCAGGCCAGTGGCTCTCACCCATGATGTCATGATATGACAGTGTGTCTGAACAGTATATGGCAGATAATTTGTTATGAGGTAAAATATTAAAATTTGTGGTTTCCCCTTTTAAAAAAAATTCAATATTGTTCTTGTAACACCCTCCCTCTTGGTCACTTGCCTTCCCAAATGCTTTTCTGACTGGACAAGAACATGGTGGACGTACCACTCACCCATGCAGCTTGAAGGGAGTCTGGTAGATGATGGATAGGAATGTGGCATATGCAGCAAAGGAATTATTAGCATGCTTATGTTTTTTGTGTGTTTTTGTGAATACCTGGAATGCCCTAGGAAGTATACTGTGCATGTGAGTGTCATCATCCTATGGGTTTCATTAAAAAACAAAACAGCAAGACTAGGAACCCTGTACTAGACTGTAAGTCAATTGATTCCTAGGCACTCATAGTACTATTAGTGAGAAGTTCCAGAATGGGAAAGAATAGGGAAGAGAAGATTCCAGCCTCAGGGAGAACAGAGAGCCATGCACGTGGCCAAGATCTTTGTCGTCTCTGGGTAAATTACCCGTGCCAGTGGGCCTTTGGCACCTGTTGGACTGGGTTCTTTCTCTTGCTTTGACAGAGCTCTAAATGTTGCTGAGTTTTGATGCCTCATCTGTCTATTCTTTGTCAGCCCTATCTGACATAGGGGAAGGAACAGGAGATTCAGTTAGATTAAATCTAGATGTGATTCCAATATACTAATGATACCTCCTTTTTTATACAATTGGTTTTTAAGCGCACCACAATCCCTTCAGCCACTTTTGCTGTTTCCCTTTTAAACCTTAAATTCCCTTTCTTTCTCTTACTGCTTTTCCCCTGTGGTCCCCTTCCCGGGCCCTGAACTGGGAAATTGGGTTGACTCATCACAGACTGACTGGTGAATGGTGACCGACCACCTTTGCAGATCCTCCCGGCTCTAAATGTCTGCACTGCCCTGTCAGCATGAGGCTGAGGGCCTCAGATCCGTCCCCACGCTGGCCCGCCCTGCCCACCCACCACCTCTAGCCCCCACTCTTCTCAGGGCCTGCGGAGGCTCAGAGCTTACAAAGGGCTATTGTTACAGAGCTAAATCAGATATCTGCCCAGTTCCCAGGCCAGGGTCTCTAGAGAAGGTAACCCTGACTCAGAGGCCTGCACACTGGCTGTCTACATGAAGGGTGGTCCTTTTCTGGTATGGTGACTGGTATAAGGCACAGGTGAGGATGACATTAATGTACTCCCTCCCTAACCCTGACACATGCGGTACAGGGCTGTCTAGGGCAGCCTCCTAAAGCAATAGACCACCTTGCCAGCTTGACCAGGTCAGATTCCTCCATGTAGGTTCTGTTCTCGGAGTGACCAAGTCCTCTAATGCACACAGGAAAGAAAGACCTTTGAATTTGTTATCCAAGGCAGGATTTGACTCTAAAGTGAAACCCATAAGATGCGTCTCCTCCCAGAGTGGAGGGGCAAGGCTAAGTGTCAGCCAGTACTATCCTGATAGATTTGGCCTGAGCCCCAGGCTGTCCCAGACCCTGACCACGAGAGTCTAGAATTCTCTGTTTTGGCTCCTCCTGGGCCAGCATATGTCCAGGTCAGCCTCCTATCATACCTCCAGGCTCTATTGTGTCTGATGGGTCCAGAGCCCAATTTTCCTGAAGTATTGGTCCTTATACAACCACCCGATGTCCCTGTGGCTGGTGCCGGGAGAGGCAAGGGCAAGGCTGGGCTTCTTGCTGATGAACCTGTCTGCTCCCCCAGGTTACCTCACATGACCACATTCTTCCTCCCTCGCCTCCCTCCCACCCCCACTCTTGGCAACGGTGTACAGAAGCTGGTACCACACATATTTGCTGCATGAAATTTGCTTTATAAACACTCTACCAACAATAGATTGCTGCCACCAACACAGAGCGTTTCTGCTTTTTTACCGCTCCTCTTGGACAAGAACAGTTGGGACAGGTATAAATTTAGTTATGACCCTGTCTGGAACAGAGGGGAAGTAGGGTAGAGCATTTGCAAAGCACCCAAAGCTATTGGTACTGTTAACTGTGAAGACCTTGCTTTTATACCAAGCTCGAAGCTCTGCTCTGTACCTAGAATAAAAAGGATCCTGGCCCTGAGCTATTTCAGTGAAAAGCTCACAAGATGAAATTTCCAGTTCAAGCAAAGCTCAGGCTACTTTCTATGGTTGAAGAGAAGGGAGAATACCCGTAGGACTCAAACAAAAGACAGATTCGGAGCAAGAGAGCGACAGAGGTACAAGTACCCCTGAGCAGATGGCCACAACTTAAACCCAGGAGGCAGAGGGGAAGCTGAAGTCAGCAAGTAAGAGAATTTAGGTAACAAAGAAATTGGTCAAGACAGAAGCCCTGACCTGCACCTTATGTTAAGGAGAAAGCAGTGGGCCGGGTCTGATGGGGAATGGACGTGGCCACAGACACACTTTGGAGAAAGTGATTCAGAGCCACAGGAGGACTGAAAGGAAAAGTTAACCCCAAGGACACCTGTGCAGGTAGATTGTCTCAGGATGACAGGGTGGCTTATGCTTCCAGGGCTGTGAGTCCCAGAATTCTGCACGTGTACACAAATATGCATTGTTCTGGAGAGGGGGTGCTTAGTTCCTCAGTTCCTCTATGGCACAGGTGGCAAACACAAGGCCCGAGGGCCCAGTCCGGCCCTCCACCTTCTTTTGTCTGCCCCGCACCTTGTTTCTACCCAGCGGCAGCACCAAGCTCCTTGCCCCTGGTTAAGGAGTAGTTACATTTATACAGTCCTAAAATTACATTCGGCCCTGTGAAGGCAACCTAGAGGCTGATGTGGCCCCCGGTGAAAATGAGTTTGACACCACTGCTCTACGAGGTCCGAGACATGAAATACTTTGTTCTGCCTGCAGCAGCTCACTTTTCTCTAAAGCTCTTTCCTTTTTGGTGTGTGAGTGAGTGTTTCATAGTTTTAATCAGTTAGGATAAAAGCTTCCGTTGATTGCAAATCTGCCATTAACTTCTCCAGTTTACCACCAGCTAATGTGTCTGAAAGGAGGGTGACTGAGACCTGCGGCATCGTCAGACCTTTAGGCCATAGCTGTGATAGCCATCGCGAACCAGACTGATGTTAAGGGGGCAAGTGTCTGAGGATCCGCAGGGCTGCCAGCCTGCTACTAAATGGTGTTTCATGTCACCTTGCCCAGAGGCTGCCACCTGGCCCCTCCAAACTTCAACATTAACAATGATGAGGCGCCCCTGCTATACCGAGCTGTCAGCTCAGGCATGCCTGGCCCCAAACCCAGCCCTTCTCCTCTGAGCCCTGTGAGCATCCTTTGCCACAATGTCACTTTAGCAATCCTTTTGTCTCAGTCTTCAGAGAGCACATGAAACCTGTCCAATCACATGCACACAAGGGACAGGCAGCCTTCTGTTCAACAAGCTGGGTACCCTCATGATGCCAGGCCCTTGGCACCAGCTCTACTCTTTAATCCTGCTCAACGGAACTGAAGTGCAGGTGCACACCAGCCGTGGGTGGACGCCTACCCCACCCCTGTTGAATGGGAAGCAACAAGGGTTTGAAAGCAAACAGCGTAAACAACCATGATCTCCATTTGTCTTAACAGCATCTCACCTGCATGGCTGGTTCAACTTACAGCATCTGTTCAGCCAGATGTTTTTCACGAGCAGGGTGTTTTTCCTGAGTCAGTGAACCTGGCAGCAGTTCCTCTTCAACAAAGGCAGCCTCGTGCCTGAAGCCTGCAGCCTTAGTTTTGGGTAGGAATTCTTCCCAAAGGGAGACACACGCTTGTTCACAGTGCTCTTCGGGAATCCTACCCAAAGGGTCTCAAAGATATAGCAACCCTACTTTCTGTAAGGCAAATGGACACATAATAGTTTTTTCTTTCTGTTTTTTTAATTGAGTTATAATGGCCATATGACATTATATTAGTTTTAGGAGTACAACAGAATGATTTGACATCTGTGTATGCAGTAGTCCCTCTTATCCGTGGTTTCTTTGTTTCAATGGCCTGAGGTCAACCACAGTCTGAAAATATTAAGTGGAAAATTCCAGAAATAAACAATTCATAAGTTTTAAATTGCACACTGTTCTGAGGAGACTGATGAAATATCATGCAGCCCCGCTCTGTCCCGCCCAGGACGAGAAGCATCCCTTAGCCCAGTGCCTGTCAATCACTAAGTACCTGTCTCATTGTCCGATCGACTGTCATGCCATCACAGTGTTGTGTTCAAGTCACCCTGATTTTACTTAATGATGCCCCCAAAGTGCAAGAGTAGTGATGCTGGCAATTCAGATATGCCAAAGAGAAGCCACAAAGTCTGCTTATGTGTAGGAAGAAACACAGCATATACAGGGTTCAGTTCTGTCTGTGGTTTCAGGCATCCACTGAGGATCTTGGACTGTGCCCCCCATGGATGTGGGGGGACTGCTGTATTGTGAAATGATCACTGCAGTGAGTGTAGTTAACATCTATCACCACACAGTTACAAAACTTTTTTGCGATGAGAAGCTTTCTAAGACTTAACTCCCTCAGCAACTTCCAAATATGCAATACAGTGCTATTTACTATAGTCACTATGCTATAGATTGCACACCCATGACTAATTTATTTTTTAACTGGAAATTTGTACCTTTGACCCCTTTCACCCATTCCACCCACCCAGCACTGCCCCCTGCCTCTGGCAACCAGCAGTCTCTTCTCTTGCTACATAATAGTTTGACATGTGGTCTGGCGATGGAACAGCCCAGAATCTCAGGAATTCTACCCATGAGTTTAAGGGAACTATAGGAAAAGAAATGACATGGAGGAGGTTCAAATGGCCAGTCCTCATTGTTAGACAAAGTATGTGCGTGTGAGGGGTCCTGCCACCACCCCACCTTGTTCCCACCCACACGGCACCTCCACTTGCCCTTCCCACCTTAATCTCCAAGTCGGAACATTCCCTTGCAATACAGCTGGAGATTCTCATCACCAATATGCTCTGAAGTAACAGGTTTCTAACACCAGGCGACTGACGAGTGTTGGAGTGTTTGCTTGAGAATCACTTGAGGCCGAGCACAGAGATTAGGACTTCATGATTCCAGGGGGCCTGGGAATCAGTATTGAGGAAAACCCGATCACTGTTTTCAACAGCTTCCTCTTCAGCACATTTGGGAACGCTGCTTTAGCTGTAAACAGGAAGGGTCCTCTAGCCCCAGAGAGGGTCCCTCACTTCTTGCTTTAAACAGAACAATTTCTACAGCCTCTACCCTATGGGGGCTCCAGGCAGTCTGTCACACAGGCTCGGTTACATGGAATTAATTTGGGGACAGGGATGGGGAGAATGGAAGGAAAACCCTCTGGTCTCTGCCCTCAAGGACTCAGAGCCAATTTGGGTGAGACAAGACTGTCACACATGGAAATCACTCAAGAGCATTTGCAGAACAGCTACAACTGAGGGTAGATAAATATTCTGCAAACAGAGGGAGGATGACTGGCTCAGCTTGGAAGGGGAAAGCATGAAGTGCTCCTGGTCCGGAAGGAGTTTACACTTTCGTCCAAACTGTTGGCCCGAGTGCTTCTGTCATTTACTGTGGAATGGTGTCTGGAGAGAAGTGGGGGATGGGGGCAGCTGTGAGACTACTGGGGTGGTTCATGGGTCACTCTCTTAAGTAGCAAAAGCACTTCACTGTATATGTGGAAATAAGCTGGGAGCATCTTAAGTGGAGGAAGTCCAGATCGTGACCTGGAAGGCAGAGAGCAGCCGGAGCTGCGGGGATGCGAGGTTTCCTTGTTCTTACACTGAGGCAGTCCAAGGCTGCATCCCTCTTGCTGCAGGGCATTTCCTTCACCAGGATCCTTGGGACCCTTTCACAGGGACCCATGCTTCATCCAACAGCCATGAGTTGGCCCCCATCCCTTTTCCAGAAAAAAGGGAGGCTCCCTAAGCTGTAATGAAGGATCTCAATGTTTATTTACAGTGGTGAGAAGGTTGGTGACTCTAAGGAGCCCTACCAACAGCCTATCTGCCCAGTTTGTCCCTGTGGGTGATAGAGATTTTCCCCAAATTGCCTGCTTATCAGAATCCTCTGCGATGCTTGTTCCCAATGCCGGTGTCTGGGACTCAAATTACAGCTATTGAATCAGGGGCTTCAGAAGAGTCTTTTAAAAACAATTCTTTGGATGGGGTAAATTTGGGAAACTTTGCTTAGCGACACACCCTCTCTTACCTATGGATGACCCAACTCCTGCCTCTGCTAGATGGTGGCTGCCTGGTGCGCCTGAGGGCAGCCTTCCTGGGAAAACAAAAAGCAGCGTGTCTTCTGTCTAAGACCCAATTGTGGTAATGATACTAACCAACTTTTATCAACTGTGTCTCCCAGGAGCTTTTTATTTTTGATTATCTCATGTAACCCTCCCATTAATTTAATGAAGTCTATTTTTTCAGATGGGGAAGCAGAAAGAAGGGAAGTTAACTGACTTGTCCAAAGGCACACACAGCTAGCACCTGGCAGAGCTAGGTCAGAGCTCAGCCTTTGGGCTGCTAAGCTCCATCTCCTCTCCATTATGCATTATTGATCCTAGAACCTTGAATCAACTGGCTGCATGTTCCAGTTGACAGCTAACCTGCCCAATTCAAACCACCACCACTACCCCAAGAAAAGGAAAAGAGAGGAGGGGGCTGAAATTTATTTTAAACTCTCCAATGGGCGTGTGAATGAGGAATGAAGTTAAAGAAAGCATAGTAGATGATGATGATCCCTCATTTGGTCCTCAGGTACTGGAACTCCTTAAGCAACCTGGTAGCATCCTTGCTGAACTCTGTGCGCTCCATTGCCTCCCTCCTGCTCCTTCTCTTCCTCTTCATCATCATCTTCTCCCTGCTGGGGATGCAGCTCTTTGGAGGAAAGTTCAACTTTGATGAGATGCAGACCCGAAGGAGCACATTTGATAACTTTCCCCAGTCCCTCCTCACCGTGTTTCAGGTATGGACTCTCATCTGCTGGGATTACAGTTAGGAGGGCGGTTGAGTCGGGGGGGGTGGTGGGGGGGGAGGGGGCGGAGCAGGAAGGAGGAGCCTTGACAAGGTGTGGGGAGGTTTCACCCTTGAACCGGGCAGCCAAAGCCAGCTAGGTCAGCTATGGAGGGCCCACTCTCAGGAGAACCTGGAGTTCTTTCCATAGTTTCCCCTACCCACTGTCCCCCATCAAATTTCACTGTTGGGTGGATCATTGAGAGGTTTAAAAACTCTTGCTTGGCCATGGGGCCCTTTATTCAAATAAATTCTACATGGAAGCCCAAAATACAAACAAATAATAAGCAGACTGCTCTGTTGTGGGGGTGGTGGGGGGGAGGATGGAGCTCTGTCTCACTTGCCCACCACACTTCTCCCCAGAAAAAATATGACAAGCCCATCAGATTTGTGATTTCATAGATATTTTGGCTTAGGACAAAGCTAGAGTAGCACTTCTTTAAGTTTAAAAATAGATCGTCTTACAGATTAAAATGAATAATAATGTGGATCTTGTCAAAATCTTAAAAATGAGACCCAGATGACTAATGTTTGGAGAGAACTGGGTAGCGTATTCCCCCAACGAACACATTTGTTCACGTTTGTAAAGTGGCCCTTGATCTTTAGCCCAAGGAATCGGCTAGTGGCCGCCATCTTGTGCATCACGTGTGGGGCGGGTAGGAGATATTTTGACCCGGAAAGCCCGGTCACTCACTCCTCACATGATAGTGTGCCAGTGGCAACGCACCATGTTTGAGGACAGGGCCAGCTGGCCAGGTCACTAGCTCAGAGTCCCAGGGAAGACAGCTGGGGGCAGGAGGAGGGTGAGAGGTGGAAAGAGATTTCAGGCGTTCTAGTCAGCAGAGTGGGGCAGGGCAGGGGAGTTTTGGGGTTTGCTGTTGGTCTAACGCTGTGTCCCTTATTGGTGGGAATGTGTCATTCAGATCCTGACCGGGGAGGACTGGAATTCGGTGATGTATGATGGGATCATGGCTTATGGCGGCCCCTCTTTTCCAGGGATGTTAGTCTGTATTTACTTCATCATCCTCTTCATCTGTGGAAACTGTATCCTTTGCTCCTGCCTCCCCACCCCTGCCACCCACTCTCCCTCAGCTTATAGCATGATGCCAAATAGGTGTGCCCGAGGGCTCTAACTTGGGGCTGAAAACTGTGGTGGCCTGTCCACAGGGCCCCCAGGAAAGTGGAAGGAGGTGTGTTCTGGGGGAGAAAACATTTCCCAGCCCAGAAGCACCCTACTTGGAGGAGGGTCTTGGTGGAAGGAAGCCTGGAGCTTTGGCACAGGTGGGTTCATCCTCCTGTTCTGTTCTGGCTGCGGGAGTGGTGTTCTTGGCATAGTCTAGGTGAACAACCCCCGGCTGTATCTCGGTCAGCCACCCACACAGACTCCAATGTGAGCCCACCTAGGTGTGGGAGCTCTGGCTGCTCTGGCTAACCTCATCCTTAAAAGGACCATTTGTCTCTCCTCCCTGCTTTCTGGTCAATGTCCCTCCCTCTGGAGCCACTCTCCGGGACTTTAGTCCCGGGCAGAGGGGCACAGGGCTCACCAGGCAGACCTGACAGAGCCACCGGCAGTGTTTTAGGGTCTCAAACATAGGCGCTCTTCTCTCCCTTTGTCATAAATGTGTGCAGGTTTTGTGCAGAGGTGGGTGGTAAACTAGAGGCAGCTCTGGCCCAAGACTCAGGTTTAAATCACAGCTTAACGCAGTGCAGAAAGCACTGATGACCTTTGCCAATGATAAACTGGGGTGATAGTGATAGTACCTGCTACTCAGTAGGTCACTGTGAGGTTCAGTTGGGTAAGACCCAAGGGCAGGTATCCAGCAGCATCTTGGACAAGCCCCTATGCCCCTGTGTGTGGTTTCCCTGCGTGTGGAATGGTGTGACTGGGGTGCCTGGGGTTGGAGGTCAGACTTAACAGACATTAGGATCCTTTTCAGCTCTCCTTCCTTTGATTCTGCAGTTCTTTGACCCACAGTGTTCCATTCAAGGTTGGGGTGGAGGGGAGAAGAAAAGGGCAAACGGCTGCATCAGTGAGGAGTTCCCAAGCTTCAGCCAGCCCCACTGGACCCTCCAAGGGTCTCTGTAGGGGTAGGCTTAACATTAAGAGTTGGCAGAGACATCAGGCTGCCTCCTCAATGCCCAGTTATAATGAACAGCTCTTAAGAGCATTCTGCATTCTGCTAGAGACAATGCTGTTTATAATGTCAATTACAGCCAGTCATCTCTGCAGGGAAACCAATAATGAAACCCAGCAATTAAAGAGTGAGGCAGGGCTCACTGCCTCCCTCCCTCCCTGCTCTAGCCTGAAAGCTAGCCTGCTCTCAACCTCTTAGAAAACTCCAGGTAGCTAGTAGGGTGATGGGGAGGGAAAGGGACAGGGGAGGGACACCACTGAGCTCAGCACTCCTCAGAGTGAGTCACTGTTGGGCTGTCTCTGTGGGGAATTCTACCCCTGCATGCCCTGCACCCTTCTTGCCCCGTATGGCCACCAAAAAAAACCCCAAGGCCAAGGGTCATTTTCTTTAAGAATGGACGCAAACAGATATCCTACTGAATGTGTTCTTGGCTATTGCTGTGGACAACCTGGCCGATGCTGAGAGCCTCACATCTGCCCAAAAGGAGGAAGAAGAAGAGAAGGAAAGAAAGAAGCTGGCCAGGTAACCTTCTGAGCTGACCCAGGCCCAGGGCCCCAGGGCCCAGATCTGGAATGCTGCTCCCCCTGGTGGTAAAGAGAGATGTGGCCATGGGCTCTGTTGGCCGGTGACCTCCCAGGAGGGCACTTGGTTTGGGACTTCCTAGAGTAAGTTAGACCTCTCCCCTAACTCCTAGGCACTGCTCTAAAGCAGGGACTATCGTGAATTACAGTCTCTGTGAAAGTGTTGCATTTCCCCTCCTGTCTAGGAAGTTGAGGGATTCCCCTCTGAGATAAAAGGTCACCATTGGTAAGGGGAGCAAAGCCTGGGAAAGGGGGAGGCAGTTGCTCATAGGAGAAATGCAACTCCAGGTGACAGAGATTCCACCTGACTGTTTTGAATGCAAAATAGGGTCCCACATTATCTCTGTCACTGTCAAGGTGGGACTGACATAGGCCACAAGCCTTTCTCCGATTTAGACAGGGGCTGGAGACAGCCACCCAAGTACCAGACAGAGCAAGGTGTGGCCCGGTGCCTGGATCCTGGGCCCAGCCCAGTAGCATTTGTGATCAGGCTGCACGTGGCACATGCCCTGGGTGGAGGAAGATAGACACAGGCACAGGGACTCCGCTCCCCCTGGCTCCCAACAGACCACAGGCTAGTTCCCATCCCTGTTCCCTATAACTCCAGTAAACATCCCTTTATTTTCTTCCCCTGCTGACTGGCCAGGACTGCCAGCCCGGAGAAGAAACAGGAGGTGATGGAGAAGCCAGCAGTGGAGGAGACCAAGGAGGAGAAAATCGAGCTGAAATCCATCACAGCTGATGGAGAGTCCCCACCCACCACCAAAGTGAGGAGCCATCTCCTTCCAGGAGCTGGTGGAGGGGGGCTGGGGGTGGGGAACACAGTCTTCCGAGGCCAGATGCCCAAGGAAAAGAGCAAGGAGTAAAAGAGACTCGGGGGAGTAGGTCAGTGAGGGTGGAGCAGGAGAGCAGGAACATGAAGAGCAGGCAGAGTGGTTGGATCCCAGCCTTCTGCTAATGTTTTGAGAGTCTGTGAAAAGTAATAAGCGTGTATTTTTGAGTCAACAGTTCAGCCACTGACTACAATGTATTTCAGAGCTACTCCAAGCCTTTAAAACTTGGAGCATACCTAACTGGACTCCTCCTCCTCTTTCCCTTGGCTGCCTAGATCAACATGGATGACCTCCAGCCCAATGAAAATGAAGATAAGAGTGTCTACCCCAACCCAGAAACTACAGGTACAGTTCTACTGCCTAACCCTGGTGGGCAGGGAGAGAACCAAATTCTAAAGCCTTATGAAAGTAACCACATATTAGGGACCAATGGTTCCAATTTTCTTCTACAGGTACCTTATTACATCGCTGAATGTCTCCAGTCTCTGTACTTAAGTGTCACCAATTATCATCCAAGGGAAAACTCTATTCTTGGTTTGCTCATAATAGTGTAAGATTAAATAAATTAAATTATGTCTGTGCAGTGCTTTTGTGTCCTTTGGAAGATGGATTCTGTGTGTATTTGAGGTTTTATTATATCCTATGTTGTAAAGTCATTATTAACTTTATATAATTTATTAGTAGAACATATGTTGCAGCATTATCCACACTAAATAATAATAGTAAATTCCAAATCTGTCTTGTCCTTACTCAGGAGGCAGTGCTGAGTACAAGAACAGCTGCCACCACAGATGTCCCGCTTGTCGCTTGTGAAACTCTTTCAGGACTCTGATTATAACAAGGGCTAGTGCCAACTTAGTCTTCTCATCTTCTATCTGACATGTAAATTGGCAGACAGTCTCCTTCTGGAGGGGTTACATGTCAGAGTTCCTCCCTGCAGGAGTCACTTCTCTGCTTCCTGAACCCCGCATCCGGGACCAGCCCTGGGTTTGCCTTCCTTTCACCTATGAATGCAGATGTTATCACCACCTTCAAGCTTGCAGTCAATTACACACAATCAAGGGACTGTCCATTTCACTGCCATTTCCTTCTTTGTGTAGGTTTGGCTGTATTTGGGTTGGTAACCACATTAGGTGGCTGACAACCTTCTGCATTTATAAGCAAAGCGAGGTTTTCCTTTTGCTTTTCCTCCACTCCCTGCACCAGTTGGTTCTCTGGTGGATTCTCTGCAAGAACACTAGCGGCCACTTTCTGTTGTACTTCCTGTGGTCACTTCATTCCTCCACCTCCCTCTGCCGGGGAAACAGGACTGGGCCTGCCAGGACTGGTACAAGAGAGCAGGAAGGGTATCTCTAGGTGCGGGGCACTAAGGGTTTTGAAGTTTTAGAACCATTCTGGGTAGAAACTGTTACAGAATTTCAAAGACAAATATTGGCCAACTGCAATGGGAGAATTTTGTCTTGGTCTGCTTTGTCCAGGGGAACAAATGAACTTTAAAATGACAATTTTTTAGATAACTTGGGGAAATTGAATATGGACTGGTAACTAAATTATTTAAAGTAGTTTTTGTTAATCTTATTAGTATAATGACATCATTGTAGTTCTATTTTTAAAATGCTGAAGTTTCTATGGTTGGAGTCCAGAATATTTAGAAGTTGCTTTAAAATAGTCCAATTTTTTAAAAAATGGGGACAGGGAAGTAAATGAAACAATATGGGCAAACAGTCAATAGTTGTTGGAGCCGAGTATGGAGGTCCCGAGTATGGAGGTATGCAAGTCTCTCTGCTTGGAGGATTATTATAAGGAGGATTGTTATTATCAAAGTTTAAAAAGAAAGACAGTAATAAAACAAATTGGTCTGGGCCCTAAGCAGAGTCTGTTCCATGTGCTTGAGGCTTCAGGAGGCCACCTCCCTGCACACAGCTGCTCTCTCTACAGGGCAGCAGGCAGACACACACCTATGACAATAACCTCCGATTTCCTCATTCTAAATATACTCCCGAGTTCTTTCTTCTTTGTTGCTCTAATGAAATAAAAAAGAAGCTGGTCATGGGGAGAAAAGGTTCTTGAGGGTACTATTGTCATCGTATCACCCATCATAGAAATGTCTCTCTGTTGACCCAGCTTTAAGAAAACTTGGAATGGTTTTGCTTTCAACTGAAAAGTTATTTCCACACTCTGCTGATTCCTCAGGATTCTGTAGATTTTTTTAATGTGTGTCCTTTTCCCCATTCAAATGGCCACCGCTCTCCATTCTCTTTCATACCCAGGCCTTTGTTTCTTGTGCTCCCAAGCTTCTCCTACCTCTGGTCCATAGAAAACTGAGGTTGCCTTGCCTCAGCCACTCCCCTCCCCCACACCACCACCAGCACTCAGCCTTTAAGGCCAGCTTTTAAGCAACCCTCTCATATGTTCACTATCTCTGGTTTCCATTTTCTCACCCAAGGACGGTAGTCTTAAAACTAATGGCTCTGAATGCCCTGCCCCCTCGGCTGAATCAGCTTCTGCTTCCCAGCTCCTCCCACCTTGTCCCCCTTCCCGCCTCTGCAAAGCAGCTCCATAGTCCCTCAGTACAGTGCAGCAGACAACCCAGGGACCCTGCCAAGGTCATTTGACTTGTCTCTGTTTTGTCATTGTCTCCTTCTTGCCTGCTTCTCCTCTGATCTGCTGTTGTCCTCCCCTCATTTCCTCTTCCTCTTTCACAGCTTCCTGTGCTCCTAGGGAGGCAGCTCTGAGGAACATTGTACTGCCTCACTTTCCACCAGACTTCCAGAGAGAAAAGGGACAGTGCCCGACAACCCTCACGCTCTCCTCCTGCTCACTCCTGTCTCCCTTTGCCATTGTCCCTCTCTCCAGGCTGCTGTGTGTACTTGTCCAAGTTGCACCCAAAGTCATGTGTGGAGCCACTGAACAAGGGCTGAACTGCAGCCTGTTCTTTGCTGGGCAGGCCCTCTGCCCCCTGCCCTCATGTAAATGCCCAAAGGACGGGCCTGGGTCTAATTTGCATGGTGGCTATCCAGGCCAGTGGCGCCCAGTCAGTCCTTCCCTCTTGGTTTAATCTCCAAAGCTCACCAGTTCGTTTTAGCCTACCAGCTTGGCATACACTAAAGTTTAGAAATATCTGCCTGCCAGGAAGGAAAACATTGTGCCAAGATTGTGCTTTTATTTAATTGATTAATTAATTTGGGTGAGCATACACATGTTCTTAAGAGTCATTAAGGCTTAAAATTAACAAGCGCAGTGGAGAAGAAATGTGAATGATGCCAGAGAATGTATAGTGCAGGACGAGATATTGTGGGGAGCACAGGAACTGCCGCAGGGGGTTGAGGAGAAGAGCAGTGAGGTGGGGGGGTCGTCAGGGAGGCTTCCTGGGCAAGGGTGGTCTTGCCTGGGTTTTGACTTGAGAGAGCTGGAGAGAGAAGTTATTTCAGAACCATACCACTGTTATAAACCGAGAGCTAGAAGAACCCTTGGAGATGTTCATTCACTTAGTAACTACTTAGGAAGCACCTACTGTGTGCCAGGCACTGTGGCAGGCTGACATTTCGGTGGGGAGGTAGACAAGGAGCAAAAAAGTAAACCAGCCAGGAAGGTAATGTCAGGTACCAAAACCAAGGGCTGTGTTTGAGTCACTGGGCTGCTGCTTCGGCTGTGAGGTCCGCAAAGACCTGTTTGAGGATGTAGCATTTAGGCTGAAAGCTGAGTGAGTCGTGTGGAAAATGGAACCAGACGCATGGAAATTGGAAGAAGGCCCTTACTTGGTGGAAGTCCTGGCAAGTGCAGAACCTCTGCATAAAATGAACCTGTCTGTGGAGGAATCCAAGGAGGCTTGTGTGCCTGGAGCAGAGAGGACAAAAGGGCCAGGGCCAGGGTGAGAGACCATGGCTGGGGCAGAGCAGGTGCGCAGGGCAGAGCAGGCCTAATCCCTCATGAGGACCTCAGGAAAGCACAAAGCTGGGAAGTGTGTTTTCTGTAAACACAAATGATTAAGGCGTGAACAGGAAAGGGTTGGGTCATTCGAGCAAAACTGAGAAGAATACAAACAGCTCGAAAGAAATTTAAGATTCTTAGTTAAATTTCACTTGTAAATATTGATATTTAGGTCTAGTTGATTTAGGTCAAACTCTAGTTTTGCTTATTTTGATTTTAGCCAAAGATTTTACCTTTCTTTTACATGCCCAGGTTTGGTATGAAAGTTTCAGCACTCGGCCTGTGCGTAATTTTTCATCTTGTGCCCCTCTTCTGCTGAAAATATTGATGGCATTGCTGGTCAGCTCTAATTGCTCTAAGGAAAGAATCTGATTTATTCCATCTATATTCTGCTGGTCCTCCAAAAAGCTCTTGGGTCCCAAAACACTTCTTGCTTGATAAAGAACCATATTCTGTGCCAGGCATTTTTTCCCGTGGCTTCCTTTTAATCAGAGGAGAGTATGCAGAGCATGGCTGGTCCAGAGAGGAACTTCCCAAACTATCTTTCCAACCAGCTTAGTCTCCCCCTCACCTCTTCTTATGAAAAAATCCCCTTTCTTATAGAGCTAATGTTGGTATAGAAGTTTAATCATGAAGAAATAAGGGCTACTATGTGCCAGGCATGATTTTGCTCTCCACAGTCTTCAGCAGAGAAAGAGGTAGAACAGGCACGTTTAAAATCAGCATCTAAGGCACTGTGTCCTGAGTAACTGTGGGAGGCCGAAGGTGCTGCTGGAACCCACAGGTTACTACTCCCTGGAGCCCAGGTTCTCAGGAAAGCCAGGTGAACAATGCTGTCTGAAGTGGGGGTTCTTCCTTGC
The DNA here is from genome assembly GCA_004027475.1 of Anoura caudifer. Classification (NCBI taxonomy): domain Eukaryota; kingdom Metazoa; phylum Chordata; class Mammalia; order Chiroptera; family Phyllostomidae; genus Anoura; species Anoura caudifer. The sequence continues at coordinate 96,141 of PVKU01000570.1, read as the reverse complement.
AGCTCTGCAGAGAGGGAGTTGACGGGCAGTTCCATTAGGGAGAGAGCGTGTGAAAGGAGAAAGCCCGTGGTGAGTGAATTCATTTCCCGGGGCTGCCGTGACAAATTACTACAAACAACAGAAATGTATTCCTTCACAGCTCTGGAGCCAAGACATCTGAAGGCAAGGTGTTGGCAGGGCCACACTGCTGAAGATTCGAGAGAGGATGCCCCCTTGCCTCTTCCTAGGTTCTGCTGCTTGCCAGCAGTCCTTGGTGTTCCTGGCTTGTAGCTGCTTCACCCCAGTCTCTGCTTCTGTCTTAACATGGCCTCCTCCCTGTGTGTGCCTGTGTCTCTCCTTAGAAGGACAACAGTCCTTGGATTTAGGGCCCACCCTAGTCCAGTATGACTTCATCATAACTAATTACATCTGCAAAGATGCTATTTCCTAAATGAGGTCACATTCTGAGGCCTGGGGAGGGCATGAATGTTGTGGGCATTGTTCAACCCAGTACAGCAAGTGTTCAGAAAATACTGTGATGTGAGTGGAAATTCTGTCAGAGAATAATGGCAGGCAAAGATCAGAATGAGAAAGATGCTAAGCACTAATTTACAGATAAGAGTCTCTCCCATGGGTACAGACAGTAAAAACAACAGGTAACATGCCATATGAACCATTCCAAGGTACATATGAACTATTATCCCATCTTGCAGGTGACACAACTGAGGCACAGAGGGACTAAATAAAACCCCTGTAGCCAGGAAGAAACAGAGCCAAGATTTAGATCAAGGCATTGGCTGAAGAGTCCATGTCTTAATTCCCATCCCCCTTCCAAACATTTTAAATGCAGTTGATCAAAGCAGGGCATGCATTGGTCTCCTTCCATGTGCAGTGAGCTTCAAGCAAAGGGAGAAGTCATTTACCTTGGGTCCACGTTAAATGTGGCTACTGGCCAGAAGAACAAAGAAGTGTCTAGACATTTGAATGAAGGGCCTGTTACAGTCAGCATAACTACCCCATCATATTTTTTTTGTACTTTCAGGTATGCAGAGAGTACAAGGATGGGGTTGTTTGCAAGGGATCCCACAAGTCAATTGAGCCATATCTTTTCCCCTACCTGGCAATGCTCTAGTCTCACCTGGTCTCCTTTTCTAGTGCATTACAGCTAGAGTGATCAACCATCCCAAATTGCATGGGACTGAGGGGTTTCCTGGGATGTAGGAATTTCAGTTTAAAAACCAGCACAGTCCTGGCAAAATTGGCATGAGTTAGTCACCTTACTTAACCCCTGCACCCCCCACCCCGCCGTATCGTGTGCTGCCAGGACAGTCTTCCTCTAACATGGTTGATCTCCAGCAGTGCCCGCAGGGAGAGAGCTGAGTGTCTGTCCTGTTGGTATCCTGTTTTTTGAAATACAAATGACATCTTGATTCCTATCAGTATGAAAGTATCTGGAGTAGGCAGCACAGTGGTGAAAATAAGTGGGAGTAGTGGAGTTATTTAGAATGTGCTTTTTTTTCTTTCAGGAGAAGAGGATGAGGAGGAGCCTGAGATGCCTGTGGGCCCACGCCCACGCCCACTCTCTGAGCTGCACCTCAAGGAAAAGTCAGTGCCCATGCCCGAAGCCAGTGCATTTTTCATCTTTAGCCCCAACAACAGGTGTGTGAGAATAGTGGCACAGGGGGGCATGTGCTCTCTCCACGATCCAAGGTCGGCAGGTGCCAAGCTCTGGGTGGAGCCCGGGACTGCCTCAGCTCCTCACAACTTGTGTGAAGAGAGGGACGTTTTGTCCCTCAGCGTGTTAAGTGTATTATTCCGCTTTAAAGTAAGCCATCCTTCCTACTATCATTTCTTTGTAGATAATCTGCCCCTCATCTCTTTTTAGGGAAAAGAGTTCTGGATTCTAAATTAGAAGGCCTTATTTATTTTTCTCTTCATTTTTTGAAATGTGTAAACTCTATTTCTATTCTTTTGGTGATTATTCTTGGTAATAGTAAGTCTATTTAATTTAACAAAGCCTAAAGCCAAACAATATCTTTAACTTTGGGCAAAATAGAAGGAGCTTAGACTATTTTAACTCCTCTCAACCCCTCCTGCCTCACCTATTACTGTTGATTAGTATTTAGACCCGACCTTTGTTTTTAACCTACGTTAGAATTATTATTAGTATTATTATATAGACAGTATATATTTGGATTTACCTACAACTTACCAGTCCATTCTTCTGCAGCCATTTTTTTCTTCCTTCAGTACATTCATTTTTTTTCTCTTTTTAATTACAGTAGACATACAATATTATATTAGTTTCAGGTGTCCTAAAGCACATTCTTGAGAAGTTCCTGTAGTTCCTTTATGATAAATTCATTTGGTCTCTCTCTGGTTATCTGTAATTGTTTTTCATTTCTTGTTCTTGAAACATGTACACAATTTTATATTGGCAGGTTTTGTCCCTCAGCATGTGAAATGTGTTACTCTACTGTGAGACTGGCTGTTTTTCCCGACTCCGACTATCATTTCTTTGTAGGTAATCTGCCCCTATCTCTAGCTGCTTTTACCATCTTCCATTGCCTTTGACATGCCGATTTGCTACCATGTATCTAGACATGGACTTTTTTCCCATTTATCTCACTGGGGATATGTCATGCTTTTCCAGTCTATGGATTTATATTTTTGCTCAGTTCTTGAGTGATATTGAAAATTAAAATAGAATTGCTAATTCTTGAAAAATTACAGCCATAATCTTTTAATATTGTCCCTCCTCGTTCTCTCTATTCTTTCCCTCTGGTACTCTAATTAGACACATGTAAGACCTCATTCTGCCCACTCTGTGTCTTAATGTGTCTTGCATATTTTTCATCTCCTTATCTCTCTTTTGGTATGCTGGGTAATTTCTTGAGATATATCTTCCAATTTCTTAACTCCCTCTTCAACTTTGTGTATGTTAAATCAGTTTTTATATCAACTATTATATTTTTCATTTCAGGCAGTTCCATTTCTTGCTTGATTTTCTGGATTCATCTGTCTATATCTAACAACTACCTATTAATTTATCATCTTTGTGATCAAATCCTTTATTTCATTAAATATTTCAAATACAGTTGCCCTATATTCCATATCTGATATATTTAATATTCACAGTGTTGGTGGAGAGGGGGAGTCTAAATCACTTATTTGTTGTGGGTTTTTTTCTGATTTTCCATCTTAGTGGCTTATTTTCTTGTATGTTTAATGATCTTTGACGGTGCTCAGTGCTGCATATTAATTGGTGAGATTCCTGTGGTCCAAATTACTGTGGGGAAGCTTTCTTCCAAATGCTCCTGGCTTGAAAGGAAGTTTCCTGGTAGCAGTGCTGCTGGTGGCAGCTTTGCCCTTCCTGGCTACCTACCACACAGGCCCCAGGTGGAAGGATTTGTTTGTTGGTTTGCTTGTTTGAAGGGATGGCCATTGCAGATTTCTCCTAACTCTCATGAAACCAGAATTGTCACCCTGAATGGTGTGGCTCAGTTGGTTGGAACATCATCCCATAACTGAAAGGTTGTGGGTTCGATTTTCTGTCAGGGCACATGTGTCAGTTGCAGGTTGGGCCCCAGGGCTGGGTGTGTGTGTGATATCCCTAGTAGGGGTGCATACAGGAGGCAACCAAATGATGCTTCCCTCTTGCATGGATGATTCTCTCTCTCCCTTCCACTCTCTCTAAAAGCGATGAAAAAATGTCCTCAGGTGAGGATTTAAAAAAAAAATTTTAAAAACAGAATTGTCTCAAAGAGCTTGCCTTTTCAAGGATTTGGTGCTTCTTCAGCAGTAAGGTCTTTCAGAGCATCTAGTCAGGTTGTGTTTCTGGGCAAGCTCTTGAATTTCATTCTTTTTATTTATAAAGTGAAAACAATGACATCACCCATATCCTCTTTCTAAATTGCCAAGATGAGATAGCGCATGAGCACCCTTGACATTCGAGGGTGTAGCATTTATGGTGCTATTGGTGAGTGCTCAGAGGTCCATGTATGTAGTGCTGTGTGATTGTGCTTACGTATGGAATTGAATCGTACACCTTGAAACTATTACACAGAGTAAATCACCTCAATGGAGTGTAAGTTCAGCCATTCTTTTGCAGTCCACATCTCTGGTGGCTCTGTTGTTCTCTGTACATAAACATATGAAATAGATCTCCAAGTGGGTCTTTTAATGATGGGGAAAAGAAGTCCCCCAGCAAAAGCCAGTTAATGGCACAGCGGTATTTGAAAGGTCTCAGATGTAATCCCCTAAAATGTCAAAAGTTTACGGTCAGTGAAAAGGCTTTATTTTTTCCGCAATTAAAATGTTTTTATTTTTATTTTTTTAATGATTTTATTGTTGTTCAAGTACAGTTGTCTGCATTTACTCTCCACCACTCCCCCCACCCCAGCCATCCCCACCTCCCTCCCTTGATTCCACCTTGCCTTGGTTTTGTCCGTGTGTCCTTTATAGTTGTTCCTGAAAACTCTTACCCCCATTATCCCTACCCCCTCCCCTCTGGTTACTGTCAGTTTGTTCTTTATTTCAATGTCTCTGGTTATATTTTGCTTGCTTATTTGTTTTGTTGATTAGGTTCCACTTAAAGGTGAGATTGTATGGTATTTGTCTTTCACCGCCTGGTTTATTAGTGAAAGGGCTTTAGAACAGCAAAGTCCTGTGCAGATGGGCCTCGTGGTGAGGGCAGGGCTGTAGCTGTTGTTCTCCAGCAGGAGTAAGACTTCAGGCTGAAGAACCCACTCCTCAAACTGACAAGCACCTTCTGGAGGCTGAAAAGAGGACTTGAGTCCACATCTGAGACCTAGGGAGCTGCTTTCCTTGCCTTCCTGACATTCTTCTCTTCTTCTCTCCTCCACCCCACGCAGGTTTCGCCTCCAGTGCCACCGTATCGTCAATGACTCAATCTTCACCAACCTGATCCTCTTCTTCATTCTGCTCAGCAGCATTTCCCTGGCTGCTGAGGACCCTGTCCAGCACACCTCCTTCCGGAACCATGTATGCATTCCCTTTGTTCTCTGCACCCCTCCTGCTGGGAACATGACTGAGCCCACGGCTTCTTTTGCTGACCTCATTATGCAGTCAGGAGCCCAGCTCCAAATCTCATAGTCAAATGCACAATAAATGTGTCTTTACGAGATTAAGGCTTTGGTAGAAATCATCCAAGGACCACAAGCAAGTAAGAGAACATGTACCCAAATACTGATTGGGCAAAGGTCAGGCTGGCTTGATTGGCAAAGGTCAGGACTTGCATTGCCCTCTGAATGTTCCCCAGGAAGCTCTGGTTTCCTGTACAGTTAGTAAAAGAATAACCACTGACTTCCTGACTTGCTCCCTCTATACTCTGACCAGTCCTCCTAATCATCAGGGAGACAGGGAGCATTGGCAAACAGGTGCCAGTGTTAAGGCTGACCTTATAGAAAAGAGATTCGGAGACCTTCTGTGGAGTAGAACACTAAACTTGGAGGCCCACCCACGGCTCCGGTGAACAACATTAAAGGTTAAAATAAGAATTGCTGTATCTCAGAGCCTCAAAACAAATCCCAACCAGGTGGGCATGAAGAGAGGAGCCTACCAATCTAAAGCCATAGCCGTGTAAAGCACTTGGTGGGCCTGCTTGGTCCAGAGCTTTTTTACTGAGAGGGGTATTGGCCCTAGCTCCGATCCACTGAGATACAATAAAACACGAAAGCACGCACGCAGCCTGCCCCCAGCCTGGGGGTGCACCCTCATGTGCCCCAAAAGATACAACACCAGTGTAGATTTCCACCAACACGAAAAACTGGCTGAGTCACACAAGTGTTAGTTAAGCACTTGGCATGTTCCTGCAAAAACAAACAAACCCCACTCTCTGTCCTTTTGACAAGTGTTTATCTCAGTGGTCTGATTTGGGTTTGATTAATGAGAAAAGCATCAAACCAGATGCTGTGCTGACTCAGGACCGGCCAAGGCCTGCCCTGGAAGGCCCCCTCACACATCTGGGGACTGTGTGCAGAGCCACTAAGCTGCCTGAGGCCAGCCCGCTCCGGGGGCCAGTGGTGCGTGCGCCACTCATCTCCTAACACATTCCTACTTGTCTCCATGTGGGAAGGCTCAAGTGGCATGTATTGCAGTTTTGAAATGTGGTACCTTTTCTGGTGAACACCCACTGACCTCTCCTCCCCCCTGCTTCCTCCCTTTCCCTCTCCATTCCCACTCTGTTTCTTTGTTTTGCAGATTCTGTTTTATTTTGATATTGTTTTTACTACCATTTTCACCATTGAAATTGCTCTGAAGGTAAAGTCCCGACCTCCCCCCTCCTCCTGCACACAAGGTCTCTGCCGCTGCCTGTCCCTAACACACATGCTCGAGTTGATGCCCGGTTCCCTCTCAGAGCCACTAATCCAACTGTGCTTATTTTTCAGATCCTAGGCAATGCAGACTATGTCTTCACTAGTATCTTTACATTAGAAATTATTCTTAAGGTAATGCAATCTGAGAAATATATTCTTTCTCTATCTCCATCCTGTCTGTCTGTCTCTTTTTTCTCTTCTTTTACTGTCTCTCTTTAACTCTCAAGCCTGAAGTCAGAAGAATTAGGGCCCCTGACTTGGCGCTAGTGCTCTGCTCAGGCTCAGAAACCAGAAGAAACCCTCCCCACCCCCACACCTGCCTCCTCCTGGCCTGGTGTTTGGCTGCCAGTGTTAACACTGGTGCTATCCTGTCACCGGGTCTGGCCCTGTGCCGGTGAGCAGTGCCCCACACCCGCCCACTCACCCCATCTCCGGGCAATTGGTGATAGACCCTGTCTGGAACCCTCCTTCCCTCCTCCTGCCCAGGAGATGCCACACAAACTGCACAAGTGGAGAAGCTTAGGGGCCATGGCAGAGTCACTTTGGCTACCCCCTTTGATGCCCTTTGTCAGCACCTTCCTCAGTCCTTGCAGCAGACATTGGGCCTAACACAAAATTTGGACCCAGTCTCCCCACTGAGAGCTTTTGATAGATAACTCTACATTACTTCTGAACCCTCGGTTACCTGCCTAAAAGCTTTGTTGCAGTGCCCCCTTGCCCTGAGAATTAAGGAGGGTAGTAGTACTGGAGACTTAAGTAGAGCGGGTAAGAACCAAGTTCTTTTAGAATCTGGAGCGCTCAGGCTCGGGGCCCAGACTTGAGGGCTAACTGCCAGCAGCCCTGGGGGCCGGCAGCCTCGTTTGCAGAAATGCTGCGGCACCTCTATCCTGAGTGGGCAGAACCCACCTAGAGCAACATTGGGATGAGGTGGGTTTTTTTCTTATTATTTATATTAATACACATGAATAGGTTACTTTTATTTTATTATGATTGCTAAGTTTTCCTAGTATACTTCTGAGCCTCTAACCAATGCATCTCCATTCCAGTTCATCTGCCATATAGGGCATGGGTTCTGAGACCCGGGAAAAGTGCATTTCCGCATTTGTCCTCCTCTCAGAGCGAGTCCTGGGCTTTACCCTAAACCCAAGCATAGACCCAACAGAAGGGTCAAAGGATCTGAAGCACATGCTGCAGCTTCGTGTCTTCTTCCTGGAACACTCTCCTGGGCTGCTGCTCCCAAGGAGTCCAGGTTCCCTTTTTGCCCCTTCAGGTGGCTGATGCAAAGCAGTGCCCACATCTGACCCTTCTTGTCCTGATGGAACACCCAAGTCATGACCCAGTCTTTAATGTACATGACAGTTCTGTCATTTCCAGTTACAATTTGAGTGGGGTAGTTGTGTGTGTGTGTGTGTGTGTGTGTGTGTGTGTGTGTGTCTGTGTGTGTGTGTGTGTGTGTGTGTGTGTGTTTCTTTTGTCCAGACCCCCAGCCTCTGTTCCTGGTTCCAGCTAATAAGACTGTTTCTTAGGTTTTCTCTCTGCTTAGCCAAGTAGATCTGGGTAGGTCCTGGTCCCTGGGGTGGGAAGAGGGTACCAAAAGTGGCCTGGCCGTATTAGGAGGCAGTGATGGAGAGCCCCCTTTCCAGGAAGAACTGATTCTTTTAGACTCAGGGAGGTACACGAACACCCCAAATTATTTCCTGCAACAAGCAAAGCTCTGAAGCTCAATTCTTAGCACCCCCTACAGAGCTTCCCAGTGGATTTCAATGGTGCTGTTTGCCGTAAACCCTGCCATACAAGCAGAAGTGAAAGGTCTCTTCACGAGCATTGTCCTGGCAGACCCTTCCCTTCCCTTCCACCCTCTCCCTCCTCTACTCTCTTATTCTCATTGTGCTTCTCTAAACATAAATGCCAACCCCAGTATACTCCCTGTACCTCCTTCCCACTGGGTCCCTCTGCCTGGCCTGAAGGCCGAGTGTCCGGCCCGACACAGACAAGGGTGGTCATCCAAGAGGAGCATGTAGTATCAGGAGCAGACGAAAGACCTGGGGATGTTGGGCCTTCAAGAGTAAAGGCTTATAGGACCATGATAGTTGGACTGTCTGCCACCTAGAGAAGGAAGGAGCTGGAACCAGGACCAATGAGCAGAAATTACAAAAGATGAAACGCATTCAATAACTGCAATTGCCGCCTACAGAAGTGGTGATCACCCATGGCCTCTTTTCCAACTCAGAGTCAGGGATCCTATGTCCCACTCCTTTTCTCTCCTCAGGCTGAAAATACCCCAGCAGTGAGTGGGCTTTTCCTAGGCAGTGGCTCAGAACTGTTAGGAAACAGGCACTGGGGGTAGCCAGCAAAACAGGGTGAAGGACAGAGTTTGCACTGGGGCCTGAACCTGGCCTTTTTTTGATGCCCTGAGTGCCACAGGTAGTTTTCAAGCAAATGCTCCATTTTTTAGCATCCACTTGCCTTTTCTCTTCAGCCACTCTTCCTCTAGTCCTGCTGGGCATGTGCCCCTATACACAGTCACGCTCACACTACTTCCTCTGACAAAACAGGAGCCCAAATCAAAGGACAGAAGGTGGTGCTCTGAGCCCCAGCCACCCACCTACCAAGGAATGCTTTTCCCGGAATGCAGAATGCTCCTTCAGAGCTCAGTAGTGTCCTCACACTATTTACACCAGGAGCAAGGTGGGGGCAGAGCCAGTACCCTCTCTAGGATGAAGAATGAGATGGCTAACCAAGGCTTCGGCAGACGCAGAGCACTTTGGTTAATATGAGTCATGCGAGCCACCCAAGTCTGTTCTCTGGGTTCCTCGGTCTTCGCCGAGAGGCAGGACAACAAGCCCCTCCAGATGGCAGGCCTGCAGGAGAGCTCTCCAACTACCTCCCCCTGCAACCTTTTATATAATCTGCTCATTTCTAGAAACTATTGTAGGACACAGGTGCCTGAGTCCCCTGTGACCCCCTGTGGTAAGAGATAAATGGAAAGAATTAGGTTGCAAGAGCTATTTTTGCCAATTTCCCCTGTGTTTGCTTTTGAATTGCTCTGCAGACATGCTGCCCTGAACATGCTCTGATCCAAAGAGATGAGATGGACCCTGGTGACCAGGGAGCCACTCTCAGCCTCTCAGTCATCAGCTTCAAATGTTTCCCCTTGGCTGACGCTTTGTGGCCCATGACCTTTCATAGCCCTTAACCTGGAAATCCACTGCCTTTAGTTCAAGTCAGCAAAATTGGAAAGGCTATTTGTTGAATGCCTAGAGTGGCTTTCTATGGAGCTCTGACGGAGGTAATAATAGCCAAGACCTGGAGTAATACTTATCATTCCACGTGTTCCCTTTTGGTTTTCCAAGGGCTCTCATGTGGTTTCCGGTATGTGGTATGTGCCTCAGAAAGTCAGGGAATCTTATAGACAAGGAAACAACTTCCCCTATGCAGAAGGAATCCAGAATTCATACCTAAGCCATCTGGCCCCAACACTTACATAGCACTTACTACCAGAAAAATTTTGTGCTAAATGATTGACATGTAATAACTGAAGCCTACAACCCTATAGGGGAGATATTATCAGGTCCCCCCATTCCAAAACAAAGAATAGTTCAGTAACTTGCTCACACCATACAAATAAAATAATAGGGCTGGGATTCAAACTCGGGGGCCTGGCTCCAGGGCCTGTGCTCTTTAACACTGTACCACACAGCCCCTCTGAACACACAGCTCTTGTCCTTCAAGAGCATGCAGTCTAGAAGCAAGACAGTAGAACTGAGTTTAGGGTATTTGCACAGATCAGAAGTATGTTTGAGGCTAGGACGTGGAGGGATGCCAATGGCCAGAGTTACTGGTAGAACTTCTCACTGGGCAGAAGAAGGCCACCTGCCCCAATTTGCCTGAGGCTGAACAGCTGCCTGGAACCCCAGACTTTCAGAACTGACCTAGGAAAGTCCTGGGAAACCAGGACGGTTGTGACCTTACCGGGCATGCCCACTTTCCCCAGATGACTAGTGTCCTGAGCTAGCCCTGAGGCAGATGGAATTTGGAGACGAGGTTAGTCAGGACAGCACAGCATGGGGCCCCTCAGGGCTGGCGTCCCAGACATGTGATGGGGAACTGTAGACAGAGAATGAGAAAGGGACGGTGGCCTGATTTGAGAGGGCCTCAAATACAGGATTGAAGAGCCTGGAGTTGCCTGGTAGGTAGAAGGAGCCACTGATAGATCCTGAGCTGGGGATTCTTCAGTGGCTGTGTAAACAGTTGTAGAACCCTTTTCCTTCAGTCCTGTCTGCGCCTCAGCCCTCTGTCACCTCTGTGCTCTTCAGCAGGGCCTGCCATGGGGTGCTGCGGGAGGGAAGAGCGGTGTGAGGGGCTCCCTGGGGCTCGGGCAGGTGCCACTCACACAGGCGTCTCTCGTGCCTCCCTGCAGATGACTGCTTACGGGGCTTTCTTGCACAAGGGCTCCTTCTGCCGGAACTACTTCAACATCTTGGACCTGCTGGTGGTCAGCGTGTCCCTCATCTCCTTTGGCATCCAGTGAGTAGGGCCCCCTCCGCCACGGTGGGGCATGCAGCTAGGAATGGGTGTCAGACAGGACATAAGACTCCGGAGGACCTTCCTGCCCCCTGCCCATGGGCCTGTGATGTGGTTGGTGTGGGTCCTCTGACTTGTACACGTGGCAGCTTTCATTTCTTATGCCCATGTTGCGTCCTCAGTGGTGTCACACTTGAGGGATGTCAGTCCAGCAAGAATACGGTGAAATGTCTGGGTCTTTCCATGGCAAGAGGGCCAGGCCCAATTACAATGGGAAGAAGGTTGCCAGGGCCTTCCTACTCCCTCCACCATGTGCCCAGTGCCCTTGGCTGCCCTCAGCTCCACGGTCCTGCCACTTCCACTGTCTGCCAGGATCTCTGGTCCATCCTCCCTCCCTTCCTCTCACCTCTGTCTACAGCCAGAGCACCTGGTGAGAGAGGGAGGGAGGAAGAGAGGAAGGGAAGGAGCAGGGATTGAGGGGAAGAATTATTCTCAATCTTGGCTACACAGTGGAACCACCTAAGTAGCTTTTAAAAAGACATTTGCCCTGGAGATTTTATTTCATTGGTCTGGGGTACAGCCTGGGCTTTAAGATTTTTAAAAGCTCTCCAAGTGATTCCATTGTACAACCAAGGTTGCAAACTTGCTCAGGTTTAAAAGACTCTGATTACAAGTTTCTCCCAAGCTTTCTCAGCTAATAATGCTAATCGTGCACTTGAACTTTCCAAGCGCTTCCACACACACATTCTTCTATGGTCATCAGAAAAACCTATGAGGTAGGCATGTCAAGTGCAGTTATCGCCAGTTTATACAGAGCAAAACTGAGCTTCACAACATGATGAGACTTGCCCAAGGTCACACTGATGGCAAAGAAACAACTCTGGGTCTCCCCTCCCAAGGGTGTTTTCATGGTCAGCCTAGAGAGCATGGAGCTGGGGGTGCTAGGAGTCAAACTCTCCTCTAATCATCAATAATATGACCCACAACTGTCTGCCCCTTAAGCCTACAGGTCTGATTTTAATCCCAGCACAACCATGAAGTCACTATTTAACCTTGAACCAAGAACTCCTCCCTTTAGTTTGTGCTGTTCCCATCTACCTTTAAATCCCTTCCATTGTGATTCAGTGCAAACTGACTCCTTCCCTGAGATACCCAGATAGGTAAGAATGTCCTTTGAATCCTTTATAATAAAAGAGCCATAACCAGAGAAATCAGATCTTTCTACCAGCTCCCTCTTGAGCACATCATCCTGACCAACTAAAGAATGAACTTAGCACTTGCTGACCTGTCATACATTTTTAGGTCCCAAGGTGGGCACAAGGCTCTCCAAAAGCTAGAGAAGATGATCTCAACCAGATGGTTAGCCTTGTGAGGGTTAGGATTCACTTCAGAGTTGCTCACCAAGCTGGCAAGGTGAATAAGGCCACCTGGGTTGATGGATAGCCCCTCCTGCAGAGGGCCTGCTGGGGGCTGGCACCCTAGTGCCTCCTTGCTACTAGGGACAACAGTGGCCCTGGCATGCTAGGTGTGTGGGACCTATTGTGTAGAATCATTCCTTCAAGTCCTGACTGAACTGTGAACCAGAATGTTTTACATGTAAGTATACTGGGCAACTACCTAGCACACGTGTTTAGAGATAAGCACCAAAATATCTCCTGCCGTGCCGTGTGCCTCCGGCCGCAGGCCTGCAGTGTCATGATTTGTATAGTATTTCAAGTTAAGTGATGTCTTCTCAGACATACTAATAAAGCCACCAGTGGTTCAGTTCACAGTATCCAAGCACTCTGTTAGATGACTCACATCTTACTTAACTCTTGCAACAACCTTATGAAGTGATTCCTACCCAGTTTGACAGATGAAGAAACAAGGGCTCAGCAAAGTTAGGAAACTGATCCTCAGTGACTTGCTGGTACGTGGCAGAGCTGGGTTTGAGCCCAGGTCTGCACATCCAAAGCTATCTCTCTGATGAATCTAGAGGCCCCTGAGAAGCACGTGATATTACTAGTGACTCCTGGTGAGTTGCTTTTCGTATTTACTCACCACAGGAAAGGCCAGGTATCAGGCAAGCCTCACGTCCCCACGTGGTGACAGCTGGGAGGAGAGCAGGGTCCTGGGATGAGAAAGCCCCCTTTACAGTTTTGCCTGGGGTTGGCCTGCCAGGATACCCCTCTCCACATTATCTGCTACTTTACCAAAAACAGGAGAAGCTCACTCCCTGCCCTGCTTTTCTTTCCCAGGTCCAGTGCAATCAATGTTGTAAAGATCTTGCGAGTTCTGCGAGTCCTCAGGCCCCTGAGAGCTATCAACAGAGCTAAGGGACTAAAGGTGAGAAGGGCAGGCCTGAGTGGGGAGCTATCAACCCGGGAAGCACACACCAGTCTGTGAACTGGTGGAAGCCAAGCTGAGGGGAAGGGTAGGCTGCAGGGGGAGGGAATGGTCAGATCGAGTACCTGCCCTGTTGGAGCCTGAACTCTCCTGCCTGCTTGTCCAGTCCCACTCCAAGAACTGTGACAGGCAACCACTCAAAATCTGGACCCCTAAGCAAAACTTTTGCAAAAAGGAGACCCACACTCAAACCCCTGCCCCAATGGTGATGAGGCCCCTCTGTTCCTATACCTACAAAATGGGAAGTTAGCAGGACTTTCATCCCTGTAGTTACCTAGAGCCCAATGAGGGCCTTTGCATACCACTGGGTTCATCCCCATGTGGCTTTGGAAGGTGCTTTGCCTTTCTGAGTCTGAGGTGCCCACTCTGGTGAAGGGCTACCCATGCTGCCTCCTCGGAGAGGCTTGTGCTTAGACAAAGGAAGCTCAGGCTACAGGCATTTCCTGAACCCACATCCCCTTCCCGCCTGCTCGCTCGCTACAGCATGTGGTTCAGTGCGTGTTCGTCGCCATCCGGACCATTGGGAACATCGTGATCGTCACCACGCTGCTTCAGTTCATGTTCGCCTGCATCGGGGTGCAGCTCTTCAAGGTAAAGTCTTGGCTCCTCCTTCTCCTCCTACCAGGATTCCTGAGAAAGGGACCCAGCAGATACAGGAGAAAGAGGGCTGTGGCCTGGTCAGACTTGCGGGGAAAGTCGTTACAGCCCTGCTCTCAGCTTCCCGGACCATAGAGGGACAGGCTTGGAAGGAGGCATTGCTTCAGCAGGCAAAGACCCCTCACCTGCTAGGTGCTGCCTGCCCTTCAGGTGTTGCCCTTCCTTCTAGCAAGGAAGGGAGAGGGACTCCTGTGCTCTGAAACTTCCATGTCAGGCACCTGCGCAAAACCATCAGTGGTTCCCTTTTATCAGCAGCACCAAGTCGCCCCCTCCCCCCCCACGTTCAGAGTCCCGCCTCTCTCTCGCTGCCTCCTGACAAGGCCCCTGAGCTCCAGGTTTGCCAGCCTTCTTGGCTTCTGCTCTTTTCTGCCTTAATCCTTTTATTTCCATTATTCTCCCATTGGAAGCATGCTTCCCCCTGCCCTCTCCCACCTGCCCAATAAACTTCCACTGATTTCCTCCCACCTGGTTTGTCGCCCCAAGCCCAGATCCACTGCTCTTTTCCTCAAGAGAGAGTTCGGCACTCATGGAGTGGAGGTCCTTTTGTTGAATTGCAATGGTTCCTGTGGCTCTGACATCTTTATGTATGTGGCTCGGGTCTTCTCCACCTGGATGCTGCTCTCTGTGCTTTTTGTCCCCACTCTCTAGTACAAGGGTCCCCAACCCCTAGGCCATGGCCTTTTAGGAACCAGGCCTCACAGCAGGAGGTGAGCAGCTGGCGGGTGAGCAAGCAAAGCTTCATCTGTATTTACAGCTGCTCCCCGTCACTCTCATCACCACCTGAGCTCCACCTCCTGTCAGATCAGCAGGGGCATTAGATTCTCACAGGAGCTCGAACCCTACTGTGAACTGCACATGTAAGGGATCTAGGTTACGTGCTCCTTAGGAGAATCCAATGCCTGGTGAGCTGAGGTGGAGCCGAGGTGGTGATGCCAGCACTGGGGAGTGGCTGCACATACAGATCATCATGAGCAGAGAGGTGTGACTGCATGGAGACTATAATAAATCAGGTGCTTGCAGACTCATATCAAAGCCCTATCAGTGTGTGGGAAGTGACTATTAAGCTACATCTGGTGGCAGGCTATAAAGCCACCCCCCTACCCCCAGTCTGTGGAAAAATTATCTTCTGTGAAACCAGTCACTGGTGCTAAAAAGGTTGGGGACTGCTGCCCTAGCACATTTTTTATTGATTCATTGATTAGTGAACATCTCCAATCCCTTTATTCTTCTGCCTTCCAGGGAAAGCTGTATACCTGTTCAGATAGCTCCAAGCAGACCGAGGCAGAATGCAAGTGAGTGCATGCTAGTGGGCGGGCAGGGCCAATTGGGTCAACTCAGGGGGTTGGTGACTTGGCATGAGAGGAGGGACATCCTGTTCTTTCTCTGACAGCAGTGGCAGCTGGACTTTTACCCAGGGATAGTCTGGTCCCATGGACATGACATGTAACAGGTTCATGAAGCCCACTGAAACTCCTCCCAGTGGCTAGAACTGTAGGGTTTAAGCCTCAGTAGTCCCATCCCACCCAGCATGCCAAGAATCACTGGTGGATCAGATGTGAAAGGAGATGAGAGACCCCCAGAATTAACTCTTTCTCTCCCTTTCTCAGGGGTAACTACATCACATACAAGGATGGGGAGGTTGACCACCCCATCATCCAGCCCCGCAGCTGGGAAAACAGCAAGTTTGACTTTGACAATGTTCTGGCAGCCATGATGGCTCTCTTCACTGTCTCCACCTTTGAGGGGTGGCCGGAGTGAGTATGCAAATGAAGGCCTATGTACCCTGATATTAAAAGCCTAGACATTGTCCTCACACACATTCCCTGAGTTTCATTCCTGTCCCACACTCCTTCCCCGAGGTCCTGCTTACCAGCTTCGTCCCCAGGAGTATGGGTGTGTAGGCCATCATCACTGCTGAAACATAGACTCTTCTTTCTCTAGAAGATGTCAATATTTCAGAAACTCCAACCAAAAATGAGCTTTTTTTAGCACCTCTTCCCAACCTTAGAGTGAGCCTGAATGATAGGGGTCTCTTGTCATCACCCTCATGGCACCCAGGAGTGGGTATGGGGAGAGCTTCTCCAGTGTGGGCCCTTGGATCACCATGGGATTCAAGATTATCGCCCCCAGCATGCACTCAATATGGGTGAAGATGGTGGAGACATCTGTTTTACTAGCCTCCTTAGAGAAAGCTGTCCCTATGTTTACGGTGGGAAGTAAGTAAGGGATGAAAGCCTACATCCAAGTTTCTCTGAAAGGGCAGTGTTTTCATGGCTAGACCACCAGCTGGGTGGCCTTTACACTGTGTCACCGTACCAGGCAGCGTGTCCATCAGGTGCTCTACATGTCTTTGTACAGACACCTGTTCCCCCCACTTTTGTATTCTAGTAAAATCATCATCTGAAAGTCAGAAAATTCTGCATATTTATAAGTCAACAATAGCACATGGATCTTAGATAAGAGTTGCCAATATCATATGGTAAAATATAGCTGATACCTAGAGAATAACCAAGTACTGTGCTGGACAAGAACAGAAGGAGCGGAGGCAGCCCCTGTGCATGAGGAGGAACAAGTGTGGTGGGCACAGAGCCAAGGCCCAGATGGGTGCACACATGTACACCATCTAAGTATAAATCCAAACCATTGCAGGTGATCTCAATAAGCCTGGGTCATTGGTTATGTAGTATTTTTACCCAAATGGATACTAGATCTCTGATAGATTTATTTTATATTCACTGTAACATACTCTGAGTTTGTCAGTTTGCAAAGCTGTTTCAATATTTACCAATATTTCCAGTATTATCAGTGTCCATGACTCATGTTACATTAAAATAATTCTTTTTGGAGTTATTATCTCCACTTTACAGATGAAAAATCTGAGGCTCAAAGAGGTTATGTGATTTGTCCAAGGTCATGAGGCCAGTAAGTGGCACAGCTGGGACTTGAACTCAGACCTTCTGACTCCCAGCCTACAGATGTTTCTAGCACCCCTGAGCCCAGGGACCCCTAGGAGCAGCAGTGCTGCCTTTCTGCAGAGGTGATGCTGCTTCTCCAGTTCCCTCTGTGGGGTCTGTCTCCTCCCCCAGGCTGCTGTACCGCTCCATCGACTCCCACACAGAAGACAAGGGCCCTATCTACAACTACCGCGTGGAGATCTCCATCTTCTTCATCATCTACATCATCATCATTGCCTTCTTCATGATGAACATCTTCGTGGGTTTCGTCATCGTCACCTTCCAGGAGCAGGGAGAGCAGGAGTACAAGAACTGTGAGCTGGACAAGAACCAGGTAGCTTCCTCAGAAGGAGAGGAACAAGGTGGTGAGAGGGAAGCAGGGCACATGAGGAATGACAGCAGTTGACAGCCTGAGGCCCACCCAGAAGAGAGGCTGTAGTCAGGAGACAGAGCCACCTGCTTACTGCGATCATCTGTCTGCTCAATGAGAAGAGACTCCCAGTCTTTGGGAGGAGCCTGAGCAAAAGAAATGCAAATCCCAGATCTGCCAAGTGCATTCATTCAGCCAATAAATACTGCTTAAGTGCCTCCTTAAGGAGACTCTATGATAGACTCTGGGAGGAAAAAAACCTTCATCCTCTGTCTAGAAGCTGATGAATTAGAAAGTGCCTATATGGGTTGGCCCCATTGGTAAAGAGGAAAGAAACTGGAACAATGAGGGCTTGAGAGTTTTGGGGGTGGAGAAGAGCACAGCATTAGAAAACCACTATTAAATGGTTTGCCAAGTAAAACCCTGAGGCCTGTGCACGAAGTGGGGGTGGGAAAGAGGCTTAAGTAGGAATGCTTCGGTAATGCCCAGGACCATGGCATGACATGGCATGACATTCCCAAGTGCTCCATGACAGGGGAAGAGCTGTTAGCTTGTGAACAAGAGCTGGCTGCTCCATTGGTGAGGAATGAAGCTGTTAGAGTGTGCAACAGCATGTAGTCACTGGGGTCAGGTCCTCTGCTAGGTTTCTCCATGAGAAGAGTTTGTGGGGAAGTAAATCTCTGTCTCTGAGCAACTTCTGGTCTGCCTATGGGAAGGACCAGGGCACAGATGCTCAGCTCTACCCTAGTCAGGCCAGCTGGACCCCTCACAGATTCTGATGTCAACATCTTGGAATTAGTTAGACTTATCATTCTGGCTGCTGTATGGACTTCGGGTTGGAAGAAAGACAGGAAAGAAGGAAGCCAGTTAGAAAGTGTAGGTGAGAGATGATAAGATCTCCATCTACTCCCAGGTTAATGATAGTAGAGATGGAGAGAATAGGAGGAAATGAGATGGATCAGGTTTGGAGACTGGACGTGGCAGCTGGGGATCAGAGAAGAGGTGGGAGTTACTCCCCAGTTCCTGACTTAGAACTCGGCACAGTGCTGAGAAATGAGCTGGTTCTGTGCTGGAGTCCCAAGAATCTAGTTAGCCCAAGAACTCATTGCCTATCCATGACCTGTGTCTCCTGATCTGTGGACACTGGTAAATAAGGAAGATTGATTTAGGACAGGAAAGAAAAAATTGAGGAGAGAAGTACCCCAAGGAGAGTCTGTGGCATAGGAAATAAGATGCTAATGCAGTGTTAGGATACCAAGCATTACGAGTTTTTTTGTTTGTTTGTTTGTTTTTAAAAAGGAGATTTATGCTCCTTAGCTTGGTAACGAGATTAACTAGAGGAGAGTCTCTACTTATTAAGGCAGTGAGAGGGGAAAAAAAAGTCCAAATACCTGAAGCCTATAAATGAGCTACAGCAGTAGATTATCTCTTTCCTGGAGAACCCTACCCCTAGGTGTATGATTTCGTCAAAATCTCACCCTCCTCTGTCACCCCGCACACGTCATCCAGGTAAATAACCACACTCTCTCCTATTCGCACCACCTCCTACTGCCTCCCTCCCAGCGACAGTGTGTGGAATATGCCCTCAAGGCCCGGCCCCTGCGGAGATACATACCCAAGAACCAGCACCAGTACAAAGTGTGGTACGTGGTCAACTCCACCTACTTTGAGTACCTGATGTTCGTCCTCATCCTGCTCAACACCATCTGCTTGGCCATGCAGGTCAGTCCGGGGCCCTGATGCCATGATGTCTGCATGGGGAGAGTATGATAGGAAGAAACGTAGTGGAAAGGGGCTGCACTGGCCTCTCCAGTTTGTCGCCTTCCTGGTGGCCAAAGGTTGAAAGACCAGAAGATCTGTCCTCTTCTCCCGGGTGGAGAAAGACAAGAGTTTTTTTCCCAAGGATGAGCTCCTCTCTGGGACCTTGGGAGAGAATCCATAGGCCCCTAGGTTGAGAAAATGGAGAGGGTGGAGGAAATGGAGAACAGAGGGTAAGCTCGAAGCGCTTGTTATTGTCAGCAAGGCGTGGTGTGTGGAGGTTGATTCAGGGAGGTCAGTCATTCAAGAGCCCCTTTGAGTTCCAGGATTCTCCACAAAGTTGTCATAACCAGTCAAAGCCAGGACATAAAATCTGCAGACCTGAGTTTGCAGAGATGGCAGAGAGGGGAAGAACTTATAAGAGTTCCTGAGTTCACTTGCCTGCCCACAGAGGTGTGGATGGACTTCCAGGACTTGGAAAATCTTGGAAGTTCAAAGACGATCTCTGTTGAGATGAAGGGGGTGAGGAGTAGGGATGTCCATGCCTTGTTTTCACAGTTTTTCCCCTTCCCTCAGCACTATGGTCAGAGCTGCCTGTTTAAAATTGCCATGAACATCCTCAACATGCTCTTCACTGGCCTCTTCACTGTGGAGATGATTCTGAAGCTCATTGCCTTTAAACCCAAGGTAGGCCTCTGAGAAGCGGCATCTGGTGTGCAGGTGCCAGAGGGATGGAGGGCCAGCATTGAAAGAGGGAGAGTGAGGGGCCGTGAAGGTCCGTATTTTCTCTAATGATAGATAAATGCTCCAACTCCTAAACCTACCAAGAATGGACCAGGCCAACTTTTTAAAATAGAATCTCAGTCCATGGTCTGGACCATGGCTGAGACGTACAGGAAGCCAGCTCCTCCCTGAGTTGAGCCTTTCCATCCAGAGGGAAGCAGATGATGCTCTTTCTCCTCCCATTTCTCACTGTGTCTCTGGCCCCATCCCCAGTACGTAATCTAGAAGAAACTATACCCACTGACCGGCAAACCAAACCTCTCCAGGCCCAGCCCCCCAGATCCACTCTGGCCTCTGTTCCCCCCTCCTCCCATTTCATCAGCCACAAAGACCAACCTCACTGTACAAAGCTCAGCCGGAGCTGCATTTGCTCAGGGCTCAGTGTCGTAACCAATGTGGGCCTCCTATTCCCACTGAGAGGCCATGTCATTGCTCCCTTGCACCTTCGAGTACAGGCAGGGCAGTTACCTGCAAATGTCTATGCTCTGCTTCTTGTAGGCAGCTCCTCAAAAAAAAGTTTGAAAGACAAGAGCAGAACCCTTGGATGAACAAGGCAGGGTAGGGAAGGCTGGATTTCCTATCCCCTTGGATTGTCTGTGCCCTCCTCAACTAGCTCCACTGCCAGTGTCCTGGATCCTGGAGGAGCAGGCTGGACTGAGCAGCACCCTCCATCTTCCACCCCTCGGATGGTCAGAATCACTGGCATCTGCTGACCTGCAATTTACAACAAGGGCAGCTACTTCTGAGGGAGGGTATATAGCAACTCAGCAGCTCCCCTGGCTGCCTCAACACCCGTTGGAGAGTGATGAGAAGGGAAGAGTTGGTCCCGAGAGAATTGTACCATTACTGACTTGAGAAAATCTCTCTGGCTTTCTGAACCTTCTCTTCTCCTCCTCTATTAGTTTTCCCAGATGCAACACAGAGCAAAGAAGGCAAAAAGGAGTCATCCATGGCCATAGATTCCATTTTTATTCAAACTTTTACTTATCCCAGAACTAAATGGGGCATGGGGATGAGTGCTGCCTGGCTCTTCAATCCATGTTCATTGACAAGCTATTCATCATCTTTGAATTAATACTCAACTAACATTTCTTGATATCCTACCATTTACTACTACACATACCTCATTGCATGCAATCCTCAAAACACCCCTATAAGATGGGTCTTAGCACCCCCCCATTTTATGAAGGAAGGAAGTGAAGTTCAGAGCAATTAAATATAACATTAATTACACCAGTACTAAGTGGCATAACTTGGAACAGAATCTAATGCCTCTGCCTTATGTCAGTGTACTTCCATACCAACCTGTGAGCATCTTTCTGCTGAGTACTTTTCAGAAAGAGGGAAACAAGCTTTGAGGTATTTCAAAGATAAGACAGAAAATATTCTGAAAATGCTGATTCTTCCTCTCACTCAAAGAATGTCCAGGGATTCTGGCTAATTTTCAGAGAATAGGACACTTAAGGAAGGTCGTATGGTGATAAGAGTGGTGTTTTCCTTCCTCCTCCAGGGCAGCAATGAGAGTCTTTTTCACTTTCCCTTCCACACCTAGTCCCATTTGGGGACATAGGTTTTTGTCCTGGCTGATAGAAGACCATGAATGTCCCTGGCCACCTTCTGTGGGGCCCACAGCACCTCTACTCACCTGCAGCCCAGGCCTACCTACAGATTCACCACCCACAGCACCATGACGAGGTGGGGGCAGGAATGCAGAAACGTTGCCAAGTTGAGCCTCAATCTCAGATGGCAGCCTCTAGCTAGGGAAACTGGCCTCATTTTCATCTAGTGTCGTGAGACATATGGTTGAAATGTTTCAAAGCTTTGAGTCATTTCACAGTTGACTCAGGTGTGTTTCTGATGATGCCCAGTGCAGTCCGCAGAGTGCCACAGGGGACCTCCTGAACCATGTCCCATGAGCAGAGCTGCACTCAGCAAACCTTCCCTAGGAAGCAAATGATACCGCTGCCACCTGATAAGGGCCTCCACCTGAAAGCCATTCCACCTAAATAATCCTGCACATCTAGGTATAAGCCAGTTACCCAGTAGCCAGCCAGTTGTGGTGCTCTGAACCATAAAGTGCCTCCTGGTTTCCTCAACCCTAGTTGTCTATTGTGAAAACATGGGAAAAATAAAAGAGACCTCTCCTAAAGAAGAAAGAGAGCCATCCTGGGGCCATTTGCATTCCACCTGCCAGGGCCAGTTTATGATGTAAAAAGAAAGGAAAATGGACCTTTTCTGCGGATACCTCTATAATGAATTCTGGCAATAGAGGGGCATGGGTCACTAAACTGGCTCACCAGAGAAGGCCGCCCAGTGCTGGGGAAGCAGGGCTCCAGGAAAAGCATCCCCAAAAATGTCAGGCAAAAAACCAAACCAGAAACTCCTTGAAGCTCTGGTAGAAATGTCTAGCTGGATTTGGCCCAAGAGCCAGGGCTTCTGGCAGTGACCTGAAGCACAGAACAGCTTTCCTGTCTCCCCATTGATTGGAATTCCATCCGCACCTTTTAGCTCACTAGCATGGTGGTTTCGGTATGATATGGATGGGTAATGGGTTTGCACTTGTAAGCATTAGCTGTAAAAGGATGGTTAGGCAGCGAGGGTGTCAAAGAGTGATGTCAGTCACCGCCAGGGAGAAGTTGTTTAAAGTTGCCACTACTTGACTTTTCTTCTCTATCTTTTTTGTCTGTGTGATTGGTTGGTAAGTCGGTCTGTCACTTGGTCAGTTTGTACTCTTGCTTTCATTCTTTCATTGTCTTCATGGTGCTTAATGTTCCCTAGTTCTTCATTTCTATCTGTTCTCACTGTTCTATGGAGAATGAATTTATTCAAGTAAATCCCTGCCCCAGATTCAACTGCCTCACTTCTCACAATCACACTCTGTTCCAAACGCACAGGAAACTATGGGTTATGAACCAGTTTAGAGCAATTCAGTCCCCCATGGAAACCTCAGGGATCTGAGTCTGGTAAAGTCTGGAAAGTGGGAAAGAAGATGTAGTAGAACCGATCTGAATACCTGACAGCAAGCTGGAGAAAATCTCTTCCTGAGAGTAGAAGGAGCACCTGGGAGATAAGCAGATAGCACCCGCATCCTGCCTGATTGTGCAAGACTAAGTCGGTCAGTGCGAAACACTTCTGGTTAGAATGGTTTGAAAATAACTAAATAGCTGAGCTGTCTTCCTGTTATGAACTGATTTTATCAGAAAAGATGGGGAAATATTCTTAAGGTGCACTTTACAATAGGTGCTGAAAAATAGCCAATCCTAAGAGTAAATCTAACAAAAAAAGCCTCAAATCTCTGCAGAAAATCTATAAAATTTCAGAAAGAGGAATTAAAGAAAACTAACAAATGGGAAAATATGTCATGTTCATGAATTGGAAATCTTGGTGTTATAAAAATGGCATTTATTTTCAAACTGATCCGCAGACAATACAATCCCAATTAAAACTCTAAGTTGAGCCTTACCCAAGGTGAGGATGGCAGGAGAAAAGGGAGCCACCCAACAAGACCTGAATGGCCAATAGGATGACCCTGGGTGGGTGGTCCCAAGGCTTCAACCCAGCTGGGCAGCTCTGAGATCAGGAGAGGCAGGAACCTGGTCCCAGACCAGTGCCAGTCACAAACACTGTGCTCTCAGCACAGGTGACAGCGCTGGGGCTGTGGTGATGTGACGTCATTGCCTGTGATTTACTGTTGACACAAGGACAAGGTGGAGGGAGGGGAGCAGAGGATGGGGCTCTGCCTTCTCTCAATAGAAATCCATCTGCCCAGGGAAGGAAGCACTCAACCAAATAGAAGGTACTGTGCCCCACTCCCCATAGGCTTGTCTGTGGGTTGTAGAGGGGTGAAGAAGCAGGGACTGCTATTTTGGAGACTTATCTCATTCCCCTTGGCTGCTGCTTGCCCACGGAGAATGCGGTTCTCACCGCCTCTCAGTACCTCCCCAAGGGGAAGACCCAGGCAGGGTGAGGGATGGGGGATTTGAGCCTGGAAGCTCTCTGTCTTCAAGGCCTTAGTCTATCTTTTCAGCTTTCTCCAAGCCTGGCAATAGTCCACAGATGTGAATGGAACCAAAGTGAAAACCCCCTCTGACCTTCCTGGCCCCCAGCTTTCTTGAATAAGAGCAACTGACATCTTGGGGCGCACTTTCATGGTGCAGGACAAATTAGGGCCCAGAGGCATTTCAGACCTAAGGGATGAAGTGAGGCTTCTAGACCAGCACTATCTAATGGAACTTTCTGCCGTAATTAAAATGTCCCATATGCACTGTCTATGAAACAGCTACTAGCTTCCTGTGCCTATTGGGCGTTTGAAATATGGCTAGTAGAGCTGAGGAATTGACCTTTAAATTTTATTTACTTCAATTAACTCATATTTTTCTAGCCGCATGTGGCCAGTGGCTGCTGCGCAGGGCAGCACAAGTCTGGACACTGCTTCCTCCCTGTGGCATTTCCAGTGTCTGCTGCCCTATGTCTGCCCTGGCTTCTTCAGCCTGACTGCTGCAGCTTCATGAAGCTGAATGGTTTATTTCACCCTCCCTACTCTTTCTCCGGCTGGTAATTTTCTACCAGTAATCAACTGATAGTAATGGAAGCCCTCTTGACAGGGTGAGACAGCCGGTTGCCCTGGGGTCGCCATTGTGTATTTTCTCCTGAGTTGGGCAGTTCTCCCAGTTGATGCAGACTCCAGACCTCCGGACTCTGTGTTGTGGATGAGGTAAACAAATTCACATGGACTACCAAGTCCTGTGGAGAAAAAGGGACAGCACAGCCACTCTCTCAAGGGGAGAGCACCTCGACCCTTGCCTGGACAGGTTTTTCTTGCTTTCCAGTTGCATTACATCAAAGAAGGTTCTCATTATTTCTAGATTTAGTTAAGTGATTACTTCTTACAGATTAAAAAAAAAGAAAGAAAAAAGTTGCAAATGCAAGGGAACCATAAAAAGTATTGATTTGGTTACATTTCTTCCTTGGGATGTCTTAGCACAGACTTTAGGGAGTTGCTTCAGAGATATACATTAAACATCTGCAGTCTTAACTCAGGGTGAGGGAGTTTCAGCAAGAGTAAGTGTCATAGCAGCCTAGGTACAATGCAGGCCTGATTCCCCACAGGAAAGCCAATCTGCACACTTGGCTCCTGTGTGCTGCCTTGCATTGATCAGTTTTCTGGATCAATACTGGGCTACATTTGCTGCTGCCATGCTGATCGGTTCCCTATACCTGGTCACCCCTGGGTCCCCCACAGTTTCAGCTGCAAGTGCTGAGGTCCTCCCACTGCGGACCCTTCCCCACCCCGATCCTGAGCAGGTCCTGGGGAGGCAGACAGTGTGCTGCTGTGGCTGAATAGCCTCCAACTAGTGTTCCTAATTAGCATTTTAGTGCCTTAGTGAAACTCAAATCTGTGTGCCTTAAGCCCCTGCCCAGTTCTTACCCTATCCTTTCCCAGGGTGCAGAGCCTGCCCTTGCACACCTCAGTTGCTGGACATAGACTTGCTGCCCAGTAGCTTTGACACCACTTCCAAAGAGGCCTCCAGACTTCCAGCCGGGTAACCCACTGCACTGGCACCCTTGCCCTGCCCACCGGCCTCTACTGCTCGCTCCAGCCCGCCTCACAGCAAAACTTCCAGATTGTCTGGACCTGCGACTCCTGCTACCTGCCCTCGGACATGGGGCATTTGGCCAATATCTTTATAGTGCCAGCTAACAATGGGGTAGTTACAATTCAGCTGACACCCTATTTTCTCAGCTTTGGGGGCTTTGGAGGAGCCCCTGTTATCTTTGAGGAAAGAGGATATGGAACCTTGGCTGCTTCTCAGACAGTAGAGAGACAGAAAGAGGGTGAGGTTGGCAGCTATGGAGATGCTGACAAACGTCCTCAGGCTGTTGTTCCGAGGAGTCCATCGATGGCCCTGCTGCCTTTCCCTGGGCTGGGAGCAATGGAAGAGCCATGACTGAAAGGGAGCCTGGCAAATGGGATGCTGCAGAATCAGAGTTGCTGGGGACCTTTGCCGGGGCCATGCACCAACAGCACCAGGCGCAGCCTGGCTCAGTCTCACCAGCATGAGCAGCAGCGGAGCCATGAGGAGGAAGAGGCTCCTGAATGGCCCTCGTAGTGGTCAGTCCGGTGGAGTGCCTGAGCCAGGACCAGTCTCTCTGCATCTTTAAAGTCTCAGCCTGAGAGTCATTGTTGCTGGCCTTGGATTTACTGAGGACAAAGGCCGCCTTCTTCTTCTTTCTCATTGTGCCTGTCCAGTTCAGGGATTCCCAGGGTTTCTGATGGCCCCAGAGTAATCTTTTGTCTGCATCCTATGTTGTTCTTAGGGAAAGATTATTGCCCTGCTTAGGTGAGCAGCATGTGGGGGCACCCAGAGGGTGTGGTCAAGAAGGAAGAAGTCATCACCAGCTGCCTTCTCTTCACTGGGCTTGTGGCCGAAGGGACCGGGGAGGGCTGCGTCTAACTGTACACACGACAGGCAGCAGGAAAGCCGGAACATGGTGGTGGGGTGGAACAGGGAGTGCAGGCAGCACTCAGAGAGGGCACATTTCTACACAAAGGAACTCTGCAGCCCAGCCCTTCCGTCTCCTCTGTCAGCTTTATCCATGTCTAGAATCTTCTTTCCTTGAAGATCCAACATCTGGTTTCCCTTTGGCAGACAGCTTTTCTCCCACAACCTGACAACATCTTGGCCTACATCTCCAGCCAGCTTGGGGTTCTCCAGGGGCTCCCACGCCCCATGCAGATGTGAAGGGAGCTTCTGAGGTTGAGGGTCCCAATTGTTCAGGCATGGACCCACTGTTCTAGGCATTTTCTTGTTCTGGGAAAGGGACCAGGGTCCTGACACTCACCAGGCAGGTGGAAAAGCCAGGAGAGCACCTACCAGATGATTAAAGCCTGAGTTCAAGAGGCAGATTCACTTGTCTGACCCAGGAGAGAGCAACCATTTTTACCAGCTGTGAGCCCAGCCCACTATTCTGCTCAGGCCAGGGAGTCATATTTGGACTGTGGTTTTCATTCACTTCCAAAATCAGATGTTCCCTCTGACCCCCAAAGAAGGCCAGTGCAGGGCCCGCTAAAGAATAGGTTCTGAAATATTGCCATCTCTGACAGAAACAGAGGCATGGGAGAAAGGTATGCATAAATCTTTGTCAAGCCACTAATGAGCAAAAGAGGGAGGGCTGGTGCCTGCTGCCAAGGCCCTGAGTGAGCCCACAGGGCCCTGGGGCAGCCTGGGCAGATGGAGTGAGAAAAATGGCAGGGCCAGGGTTCCTCTAAATGTACCAGCGCAGCAACTGAGAGGCCACAAGACCCTGTAGGCAAGACTCCACAGGCCCAGGCTCCCTCCATGGGGCTAGGTCCCAATCCCCTAGCACTCTGCCATGAGTGGTCAAGAGGAATTTTCCTTAGAGCCAGTAAAGGACCAGGAGAAGGAAGGCAAAAGTGAGGTGGCCATCAGGAGAGGATGCACACTGGGGCCATTGCCTCCTCTTGAAAGCTGAGGACCTTTGAGAAACTTAGTATGTTTTTACCAGGCAATTATATTACCTGCTAAAATCTACTTCCTCTCCAACTGTACCTGGCTCTAACTGCACCCTTCACCAACAGTTCTCCCTTCTCACAGTTTTAAGTGTGCTATACATTTCTGCATGGTGCAGTACTTTCTGTGAGGCCTTATATCTTTACAAAGCAAATTTTACTTCATTTCTTTGCTTGGTCATTAACTGCCCCAGATTCCACAAAGAGAAAATTCTGGTAGATTGAGAAGCAGAAAGCCTAGCTCCCACCTCAGCATCGCCTGGAATGAGTTGGGGGTGGGCAGGTAGGGTATATAGTTCCTCCATGCACTGTTCATCGCATTCTTCAGTTTCTCCATGAAGTAGGAAGACTGGATTAGCAGCTTATGGTGAAACCAAGTGAGATCATGTCTGCCTTAGTCCATTTGGCTGCTGTAGCAAATACCACAGACTGGGTAGCATATAAACATCAAAAATGTATTTCTCACAGTTCTGGAAGCAGGAAGTCCAAGATCAAGGCACCAGCATGGTTGCATTCTCTGGGGCAGGCCCTCTTGCAGGCTCATAGCTGGCGCCCTCTTGCAGGGTCCTCACAGGGCGGAAGTCAAGAGAGCTCTGTGAAATCTCTTTTATCAGAGCATTAGCCCCATTCTCGGAAGCTTCACTCTCATGGAGTAGTCACCTCCCAAAGGCCTCACCTCCTAACTCCACTGGGCTTAAGTAAGGATTCTAGCATGTGAATTTGGGGATAAACAAATATTCAGACCACAGCAATGTCTGAAAGGTCACTGAGGCCTCTAGGGAAAGGGCTGTCCCGATAGAATGTATACTGTGTAAGATCCCTCAGCTTGGGAGTTTGCATCCAGCTCCCTACCTCAGAACAAAAGGAACTTTACCTTCTGCCTTATCATGCCCTTCTTGCTCATTTCCATTTTAAAACTGATACTTTGCAATTCCGGTGTTCTGGCATCTCTCCTCCTGAACTCGTGTATTCTACCTCTTCACTCAGATTTCTGCCTCATGCTGTAATATAATTTCAAGGCTCATCTTATTGCATCCTTGAAGGTTGATTGTGGTGAGACACAGCATAAACCAAGCTACTAATTTATAAAACTATCGCTTGCCCTTTTCTGTGACCAATGTCACCCACGTTGGGCTTCCCAAGATTTGAGCCCAGTTTTTTACCACTTCTTCTCTTTCTCATCTCTAGGTCTTGTCATCTCCATATTATATATTTCAAGAACTCTTTGCTTGTATGCTGTTTGGTAATATTTTTGCACCCTAAAGTTAACTGACAACCCACAAGTATTGTGGTGAGCTTTCAATATACTCTGCAATGTTTTTGGTACCAGGGGCCCAATGTTGACTACAAGCAGGCTGGTGAGCCCTAGAGTTGGTTTGCCATTTGAAGAACAGACTTCCATGAGTCCGGCCCACTCTTGAATCTTGTAGAGTCCCCAGTTCACCATCTCATTCATCCCTGGAAAGCCTGCTGTTCAGCCTGGTACTCCTAAGCAATGTATAAAAACATTAACCGATTCTGTATCAATTCCTTAAATTAAGTAACATTCAGAAGCAAGGAAGGAAGGAAGGATTCTTCATAGACACAATGTATATTGTGTGTGTCTATGAAGAATCAGACATTTTCCATTCATTATCTCAATCTATAAGACAAACAAAATGGTCTTCAGGAAACTGAAGGTCAGAGAAGAAAGCTAAGTAATGTGTCCAAAATCAGATAGCCAGTTTTCTCGTTGTTGATGTTTTTGGGGGTTTTAGCGCAGGTTTAGGTGATTCAAAAGCTAAACTCTTAAAACTATACCGCCATTGAAACAACAAATGTGAATAAGCTGAGATGTTGCTATACCCTTAGTGGGTCTCAGCAAGTATAAGCAAATCAGAGACTAAATGAAAACAAGCTATTCTCAAGCAGCAACTCTGTGGAAATTAATAATCATGGCCACTCTGTACCTATATCCCTACACCTCTACCTCTCATTTGCCCATTCTGACTTTGGCCCATATGTTCCCCTGAATTGGTCTGCACCTTCTGGATTTCCTTTCCGAATCTGAAGTGACAGGTACTTTCAGGAAATGGGACTGTCACCTGATGGGCGGACTCAGAAAAGTGAAACGATAGCTTAACACAGCCTGCGTATGTGCACATGTGCACACACACACACGCACACATACATGCACTTACTATGGGAGATTTTCAAGCAGTACAGACAAAAATTAGAGACCTGAATTCCTTGAAACTGTTACATATGCACTTTTTGTGCCATGAGAGGCATTTGGTGAGAGTTTAATGCATGCAGGCGTGAATAGGTGAATGAGAATTAAAGAACTGGAGAAAAAGGAAAAGAGAGTCAGAATATTAATGTTAGAAAACACCATTAAGGTCATTGATCTTTTATCACTGCAGAAAGCTCTACACATTCCTGCTTTCTGCTGTAAGAGACTCCCTGTTTCCGGGGGCAGCTCTGTTGGGAATGCTCCTTCGCATGAGTTGAACGTGCTCCTCTGGAATTTCCACTCATTAGCACTACTTTTTCCGCCTTGTCTTTCTATAGCTATCAAGCACCTTGATAATGATGTTGAGACATGGTACCACCTTTTTAGGGCTCATGGTGTCCTGTAGGAAATGATAAACAAAGAGGTTACAGAATGGAGCAAGGGCCATGCTGTGGGATGGGTTACCACAGGGAGAGCTGTGGGGGAAGAGGCACTTGTTTGAGAGAAAGTGGTCAGGAAGGTGCTGGTTAAACTGAGCCCTGGAGGTTGAACAGGAACCAGAGAAGAGCAAAGGCTCTGAGGCAGGGGTGAGCTCAGCTTATTCTGGGCACTGAGAGCAGTGAGTGAAGAGGCAGTGTGGGCAGGGCCAGAGTGTGCAAGCTCATAGGGGCCTGTAAGGAGTGTGGATTTACTCTGACTGCACTCAGAAGCCACAGGGAGCAGGTGCCTTACATGGGACACCATACCGTCTGATTATGGGTTTAAACCAGCGTGCTGACTGCTAGTGAAGAATGGACAGTGTGGTGATAGGGAGGCAGTTAAAGCATGCAGGTGCAGCAGTAGACGTGGAGGGAGGTGGGCAGAGTCATGACTTTATCCAGTGTTGGAAGTGGACATGAGGGTGAGGAACAAGGAAAGCTCTGGATAGTCCTTGAGCAGGACTAGCTCTTACCCATCTTTATGTTCCTCCAGACCCAACACAGTAGTACCTGCAGCATCAGGCGCTTTGTGTCACCAGAATGAGAGCAAACCAAAGCTAGCTCCACAGATAGCATCCCCTGGTGGCCCCACCCGCTCAGTCCTAAATGCCACTTCTGCCTCCAGCATATAAGGGTGCCCTGCAGGCTCCCAAACACCCCTAGCGGGCAGTGCGCCCCACATGCAGAACCACAGCCTTAGGCTAAGGTAGGACTTCATTTGGCCTCTCATTCAATTTTCCTTAAACCTATTTATCCCAACTCTTAAGAAACTAGTATCTCCCACCACAAATGATACCCCCTAGACCCAGAAACTCAGTACATATATGTGTCCCATTCAAATGAGTAGGAAAGGGAAGGAGAAGGAAGGGAGGCTGTAAGGACGACAGGGAAAGACTCAGCCCACCGCCTGGCCCTCGGCTTTAGCCCTGAGTCAAGAGCTGCTTGCTGCGTGGGGCAGAGCTCCCGCCTGTTTCTCAGCAGCCTGATTGGCGAGTGGGCATTATTCTGATTATTATTTATTTGTGCAATGCCCACAGGGTACCTGTTGGAGCCGTGCACACAGACAGGCATAAACGGGCTTTGTCATGGGGCCTCCCACCTGCTCCTATACCCAGGGATTTGCATATTGTTGTAATACTGTGACAAGTTTCTTTCTTGCCTGGTGCTTGAGAGCTTAAAAGTCACTATGAATGATAAAAAATAATTATATGACTTGCATCAAGCCTTGTGTGGCAAGGGTAGTATTAGCTATTACATTTTATTATTTAATGTGGAAAATTATCCACAGTGTATAAAGAAGCCCAGTGGGAAAGTGCGCTAATTCCATCTCCATTGCTGCCACTGTGAAGGAAACTGGACTACACCAAGTCTGGGAGGGGAAAAGGGATCCCCAAAGCTGCAGAGCCACGGGTTACCCCAACCCACCAGAACTGAGGCACGGCCAGGGCTCCTGCTGCTACTGCAGGGGAGGGAGAGGCCTTGCAGGGCACAGGAAGGCAGTCAGCACTCAGAGTGCCTCGGCAGCCATAGAAACAGTCCCAACCACCTGCAGGCACTGAACACTTCACTAATGGACTTAGATAATCCTCACAAACCCTCTGTGGGTATGCACTGTGGTCACTCTCGTTTGACAGGAAGGAAGCAGAGGTTATAGTAATGTGCCCACGCAATTCAAGGCTGTTCTCTGGAAGGGAGCGCAGTTGCTCTTTTTGTCCACATTTTGTTCACTAAAGTGGGTGCAGACTGTGGCTGTCATGGCCACAGGTGGGTCATACTTGTCCCTTTGCTAAGTAAGGGCTGACTCGTTAGGTCAGGAAGGGCATGGAGACAATAGGACGGGACCTGCCGGGTTTGGGTTTGGCATGCTCTCCCAGACTCTAGGTCAGCTGGTCTGGACAGGAGAGAGTTTGAGACAGGCAGACCACAGGGGGCTCCTGCAGGTCAAGCTTGTTTGTGGCTCCTCCTTGCTCTCCCACTCCCAGGGCTGCCTGGTTTCGGCCTTCCCTGCCTCTTCACAGGAAATGCTGTTCATGCGAATGTATAGTTGCCTGCATACCTGCAGTGTGGCTGCTGGCCCTGCCCGCCCCAGGGACATGTATGTGCCACACGCTATCCTGGAGGAGTCCTTTACAGATCAGCTCATGGACAGCACAGGCATGGAGCACCTGCAGTTTCTTCCAGTGCAAACTGACATAGAGAACAAATCTCTTGAGGTTCCCAAAGAAGCTCAGTCAATACCCACCAGTTTTCACCTGCTCGCAGTGGGGAAGACTGCAAGTGTCAGGTCTGACCCACTTTGTACGCCTGCACCTTGCACACCAGGCACCTCATAAGCACTCATGTACGTGGGTGAGATAAGTGAAGAGGACCTTTGAAACTTTCCTGGGGAGGGAAAAGCCTAATTCTAAAGCAGAATCGAAGCAGATCATGTCCCGTTCAAAGCATACATTCCTCTAACAGTTTTGAGAGCAGCCCCCATCACAACCTCCCCCCGGGGGCCCCCACCCCAACCCCTGCCTGCTCCTGCCCTCTGTCCCTGCTGCCCCAGGTTGTGGGTGCTGTGTGAGCCTTCAGGCTCTTCTGAATGAACACATCACAGGGTGGGAGCTGACTGAGGAAGGCAGAGATCCTCACTGGCTGCCAGGCCGCCAGGGCCCGGGAGCAGCTGTGTGCTCCAGTTATGCCTTCTCCATGAGACACCACTAATCTCCATGATTACTGTACCCCTAAGTGGCATCCTAACGTAATACAATTTATATTATCTCTGCTTGGTGTCAGTTGCCATTGTGTTCCATGATATTCCATGGGATTGACTCTTCACAAACACACGCTAAGACGTCGGCATGGCTGCCTCGCTCCCAGCTGCGTTCAGCTCCTGTTCCCTAATTTATCAGCCCCACCCACCTCCCAGTTCCACAGCCCGGAGCCCAGAGAAGAGCAATGTGCCTGGCACCTGGGTACTGCCTCCCCACCCCCCACCCTCCCGCAAACGCCCCAGCTCAGCCTCCTGACACAAATGCTTGCTCACCCAGGTGACCTCCCTGAGTGAGCCCCTTTCCCTGGGTCAAGTACAAGCCAATTTTTGCCCCCTCCCTCTCATTTTAGGCCTGGCCTCCTGCAGGTGACCTTGACCCCTTCCTCTATCTTCATGGATTCCTGCTGCTTTCCTGTCTGAGCCACAGAGTCACCTCAGAGGCCCTGGGCCCACTCTGGGAGCTTTCCATCCTGCCTGGCCTACTCCCGTAGTCTCCTCCCGTGCTCCTCCCTCCTGCCCCTGTCCTCTGCTCCCCTTTTCTCTCCCCTTCTCCCTCTCTGCTTCTCCCCATTTTCTGCCATCTGTTTGGTCTTTCGTCCTCTCCTGCCTTTTACCTGAGTGGCCTTACCCCTCATTACCCTTCTTATCTTTGTTCTCCTGATTTCTGTAATTCCTTCACTTTCCCTGCCATCCCCATCTCTGGGCAGTTGCCCTTTCCCTCGCTCTCAGGCCTTCTTCCCACCCTTAGCTTGCCCTGTCTGTTCCTGCTCTCTCTGTCAGTTCCAGTAGCTCCACTTCTAATCTCAACTCAGGTCTCCCATATAACACTCTGGGACCCCATGTGTCCCTGGAAGGGAACAGTCTCTGTCAACAAACCCCAGACAGCCTGAAAGTCCAGAGTCCACTTCCCTCTGAGGGGCCAGGTCTTCTCTGTGCTCCTTTGACTCCCCTCCTGTCTGCTGGACCAGAAGGAGGTAGACACTGGCAACAGGCATGAAGGGATAGAAAAGAGAGAAAACAAGTAATGGCAACAAAATAACTTTTGCCTCAAAATTCCTAAGAACACACAGCATAACCCCAGTGTGTGGATTTTCTGACAGATCCCTTCTTACCACCAACTTGTTCTCACATCTGTGTTGCATATATGAAGACCTCAGTGGCAAGCGCTGCTCAGGGCAGGGAGGCAGCTAAGAATCCGAATCCAAGGGCAAAGGCGTGTGCCTGCCACCTCTGCCACCTCAGTCCTTCTCTGCAGGACCAGAACTGGAGAACAGGCCCACTCCTCCCAGCCTCCAGGCAGAGAAGAGGAAACTGGGTCTTGCACAGCAGGAATAGTGGTTTCTGAGAATGTGGCAGTTGACTGCCTAGATGAACTTGAGCCTCAGAATTTAGCCATGGCAACTTGCACACTGTCACTGATCTCAAAATAGTACCAGCCAGATTTTGGAGTCTCAAGGCAGTCACACTACTGACTAGTAACTCAAGATGGGCAGAAAAGGCCTTAGAGACAGACGAAAGGGGAGCTCAGGATTCCAGAAACTTCTGCCCTTCTCTCCTCCTTCAACAGACGTCTGGGCTTTCCCATCCCCTCTGCCTCAATCCCACCCACAAAATTAAACCTGTGAATCCTAGTTAATCATGACAGTAGCTAACACTTAACTTAGAGCTTACTTCAACCAGGTGCAGGTCTAAGTGCCTTACAGATATCTTCATTTAGTCCTCACCATTGCCCTATGGTTATCCTACTTTATAGGTGGGGAAACTGAGGCATGGAGAGGTTATGTTATTGGCTCAAGGGTACCCAGCTAGTAAGTGCCAGAGCTAGGATTTAAACCCAGACACCCTACCCTGTCTCTTAATTACTACACTGCCTCTTTCAACTTGGAATAGCTCCAATGATGGAGGTAATCCAAAAGAGAGGAAAATCCAAGATTCTTCTGCATGCTAAATGCATCACAGGATACTTTTGCAACTGTTTTCCTTCCTGATCATGATTAGCTGAAGGTAAACCATTTCAGCATGGTCTACATGGCCTCAGCCAACGTCGGCTGCTCAGTGAAGGGCCAGTGGCTCTCAGGGGCATGGGTTATTCCCAGTGTGTAGGCAGATGCTGGGTGCTGCTGCTCAGCCTGGGGTGGAAGAGCATGAGACCCTCCTGAGGATGGCCAGAGGAGAGTCCCATTTCTCAAAAGGGGAAATCTACTGACTCTGCAGGGTTTAGGGACTGCTCTGAAAGTGCCACCCCTTCTGGACGACCAGGCCTGCATGCTCTGAGGAGCTGGATGTGAAGAGGTTTGGTTTACCACTTCAGGGAGAGCCAGGGAAACCCTTTCCCTGACCTGACATCTTCCCTACCATTTGGGACCTGTCACCAGGGAAAGGAGTGACAGTTATAAAAGAAAAAAAAAAACACTATCATTTTTTTCATCCTCCTTCCTCCATTATACCTCCAAAACCCACATTACCCATGGTTTCCAATGAATAAGGAGGTAGGGCAAAAACAGAGGTGGGGATAGGGTGGGGAGAATGGGGCGGGGAGAGAGAGAGAAAACTAAGCTCTTACACTCCAGAGAGTTTGGAGAAAAAAATAATTCTCCCAGGTTCTGCCTGCTTAGGGGTTTGGCCAGGTGTTTCCTTGGGCAACTTGTTGTCACATTGGGGGCCATTGGCCTTGTTTTGGGGAGTGGCTGTGGAATGGGTGGGAGGAATGGGCTGTTGAAAGAGTGGGGGGAGGAGGCTGACCTGAAAGCTGGATCTGAACAGTCTTCACAGTCCAGTTTGAAGGATCAGGGGGCAGTGGGGTAGGGGGGTGAGAAAGTGGGTGAATGGGTTGGGGTTAAAAGCTGCTTCTTAAAGGGATCCTGTCACCAACCCCCACAGACATGCTTCCTCACTCCTGCTTTCTGATGTGAATCTCCTCTGGGCTGGGTCCACAGGAGCCCTTGGCAATTAGAGCGCTGGCTGGTTTCTGCAGCCAGTGGAGGCCCAGGCACTGGGCCCACCACATCGCTTGCCACAGACCAAAGAAATCAGTCAAAAGCCTGCAGGAGCACAGCCTCTTGAGGGCCAGGGTGAGGTATGAGGCATTAATCTCTGCAGGTGCAGAGCCCAGCCAACCCAACGGCAGGCAGTGATGGAGGGATGGAAGAGGAGGCCGTGGTCAAGGAGGAGTTGACTGTGTTGTGTTTTCTTCCATCTGCACATACTCCCAGAAACCCAGGGGAAAGGGTGACAAGTGATGCCCAACCAAGAGGTTGACAGGGTCCCTTTAGGTCTCGGCCCCTCCACTGGTGCTCGCCAGCTGATTAACCTGTGTATTAACCTCGCCTTTGCCTGCTCTCTGCCTACCTGCCTGCCTTCCTTCCTTCCTTCCTTCCTTCTTTCCTTCCCCTTTTCTCCTCTCAGAGGTGTTGCAGACCAAGACCAGCCTACCCATTTTGTTTCAGGTCTCTGGTGGGTGAAAGACTCCTTTCTTGAGCCCTGAGCCTTCCACCTTCCTACCTCTGCTCCTGCCCCCACCTCCAAATCATGTTTTGTTACCATGTTTTCTAGGCTAGACACCGAATGTCCTGGACTCTGCTCTCGTTCCGGCTTCTCTCCTTTCTCTTTCTCGGCCCCTCTCCCCTTCTGAAGTAGCTCTACTCACAAGCTGGTGTTCCTATCTTTGAGAGATATTCCCCAATGTTTTCTAAAATCTGATTTTAAAACACATGCACATTTAGAGTTCATTTGGGGCCTTCATGCTTTACCTTCCTCCGTTCAAAGTCAGCCCTCTCCTTTTGCTCTGAGAAGGGTATCTGAGATCCTGTGAGGGAATCAGTTGTTTCCTACATATAACATCTTATTTAAATGGGAGAGAGGTCTCTCTCAGCCTCAGAGACTCTAGAATATTCAGAAAATATTCTGGGAAGCCAACAGGAAAGCTGACCCTCACCTAACCCATGCCCTGGCCAACCTCTGCTTCCCCAGTCTGGCTGTGCAAAGTCTCTGCTATGGCACTTCTGTTTTCTTTTGGCAGAAATGCCTGGGAACTGAGAGGCCCCTTTCCCTGTGACCTGACCTCCCACACTAAGAATAACAGCCCTAGGACAGTGTGTCTTGCGATCCCTCTGGAAAGAGGGCATGGCTGGGGAGTGGGGAAGTTAAGGGAGTTGGATAGAGCCAGGAGGAAATGGAAGACACAGATCCTTGGCTCTCATGAGTAAAAAATAAAAACGGAGAGTTGGCAGCCTTCTAGAGAGCTGGGGAGAGAGATCTGGGAAAGTCTCAGAGGAACCCTAATGTTTTCATCCCCACTCACTGATTTTGAGAATTCCATCTCCTAGAGCTCCAGTAGTGGCTCAGAGAAAAGAAAAGTTCTGGTCCTGCTGAGCAAATGTGCTCAGAATAGAACAGTCCTGTTCTGTCCCCTTTGCAGACATTTCTTAAAAAGTTAAAGCAGCAAATGTCCTTTTTTTTAAAGAAGAAAGATGTCTTTAGTACTAGGTCCTTTCCGCCCCACCCACAGACAATGTGGCTGTCCAGGTCCCAGGGTTTTCTAAACTGTGAGTACATGTCCATGTGGTCACAGCATTGCTCTCTAGACTCCCACACCGCTCAGAGAGGAAAATGGCCCACTCGTAGTACAGAGTCCACTGCCTAGGATGCCTGGAATCCTCTAGGGAATCTGGGATGACCTATCCTTGGTTGACCAGTTGTCCAAGTACCCCAAAAAAAGTCTTTCCAAAACACTTATCTCTTCTCTTTTCTAAATATGGTGGACAGCAAAAAAGTTTTGTGCGTACAGTGTAAAGTGGTGTCATTGGGACACTGTCCTTCTTATTCTGTGCCAGAATCTTTCCTCCATGGCACTCCTTCCCAAGAAGCCTATGTCCCCATCCATACCCTCTACCCAGACTCCCCATATCAATCTAGTCCTCAGGAAAGGCTTTGATGACTTTGTTCATTTTGGTGGCACCTGCATTTCAGTGGAACTCTATATCAGAATGACAGTGTTGGGAAAGGAGCCTGGGTCACATGCTACAGAGACACCCTGAGAGAGTTGTCTAGGGCCACATCCTACACTGTCAAACTATGAGATTGACCTGGACTCTGTGTCCTTTCAGTAGAAAAGACTTTGCCAGGACAGAGCTGCCCCTGAAAATATTGGGCATGTCCAGTGCTGGAACAAGGTGATCCTCATTCTATCTGCATAATGTGCAACTTTTTATAGATATTGTTTCAATGATGTGGCCCCCTTGTTATTGTGGAAACTAGGTGACCTGGCCACTCTTTTGGACCACACTGATTACTTCTCTTTAGTTCCCAGGTCACGCACAGGACCATAGCCCATTGTCCTCTATGGGGCCATCCAGCTGTGTTCCCTCCCTCCCTCTAGACAGGCCCTTGGATGAAGAGAACTGAGGGCATAGGAGATGCCGAATGTGGACTGAAAAGAAAGTCCAGCCACATTCCTGCACCACGGTAGCTTGTGCTGCCTGCCCCCCGCACCCACCCTTGCCCTGCTGGGAAATATTTAGAAAGAGCTTCTGTGCAGGAGAGCGGTCAAGTGGGATGGATCTGGAGGAAGGGGTGCCATGTGGCCACAGAAAGGCAGGGCAGGAGGACTGGACAAGTTGCCTCCTGGCCGCCTCCTTCTTTCCTG
This sequence comes from Anoura caudifer, assembly GCA_004027475.1. Lineage (NCBI taxonomy): Eukaryota > Metazoa > Chordata > Mammalia > Chiroptera > Phyllostomidae > Anoura > Anoura caudifer. The sequence continues at coordinate 57,772 of PVKU01000570.1, read as the reverse complement.
GGCTCCTGGGCTCTTGGTCATGGAGAAGGTGTTGGAACTCCAGCAGCAACACCGAGGTGCCCAGACAGTGATTCTGATGGTGATTGTTGCTCTATTCTTGTCTGTCTAATATTCCTTTTTAATCCCCATCCTGCCTGCCCCTCCCTTATGTAGGGTTACTTTAGTGATCCCTGGAATGTTTTTGACTTCCTCATCGTAATTGGCAGCATAATTGACGTCATTCTCAGTGAAACTAATGTGAGTATGACTCTGCCCTCCCCAGGAACCCTCCTCCTTCCTTCTTCTTCTACCTCCTCTGTTTCCCTCTCACTCGCGCTGTCTCTCTATCTCCTTTTATTTTATTTTTTTAATTTTCTATTTTTACTCGCCTCCAGTCACGCTTTTTATTGAACCTGCTGTCGTCCCGTGAGGGGAAAAAAAGTGGGAGCTTCTCCTCCTTTTTTTCCACTTGTCCCAGCTCGGCCCTCTGTGCCGGGCCCAGGAGCTCAGAGCCGAGTGGAGGGAGCAGGCGGTGGGAGGCCGCTGGCTCCCCTCCCAGGGCGGCCACAGCCCAGCATAACCTTTGAACTAACCCAGCTTTTGTCAGGCCTCTCCACCCTGCGAAAACCAGGTTACCCAGGTTTGAGCCACCAGGACTGTAGAGTGGTAAGAGAGTATTTAATATGCCCACGTAACCTCTTTCTTTTCTCATTTTTTTCTCTTCTCTCCTTTCTTTCATGCTTTTTTATTTTTCATTTTTCCTCTTCCTTTTTGTTTTGTTTTTCTCCTTTGTTGGTTTTTTTTTTTTTTTCTCTTCTCTCTCTCCTTTCCTCGGCTTCTCTGCCCCATGCAGCACTATTTCTGTGATGCATGGAATACGTTTGACGCCTTGATTGTTGTGGGTAGCATTGTTGATATAGCAATCACCGAGGTAAACGTAAGTACATGGCGTCTGGACCTGACTGTCCGTGCCTGCTCTAACACTCATTGTCTTTCCCTGGTTTGTTGTTTTTATCATTATAGTTTCTCCTCCCCACCTCCTTATTTTCATTTAGTTTTTTTTAATTTGTTTGTTTAAATTGGTTTAAATGAGTTTCTCCTTATTGCTTTATTTTGAAAACTTTCCTATTCCTTTTTTTTTTTTAACTTTGGAACGAGTTAGGCCTCCTTTTCCTTTAAGTTTTGATTGCTGCATCTTTTTCCTCTCTCCCTTTACAATCAGCCTGGCATGACTCACACTGTATAGGAGGATGCAGCTATGGGGACCATGGAGTCAGAAAACCAAGGGACATTTACAACGTCTGGGGCAGCTGCTGGGGCAGGGACCCAAACCTCTTGTCACTGCATCTCACCTTCAGACCACTGCCCCTGCCCCTCTTGCCTTTCCACCCACAGCATCTTGGAAAGGAGTTCTCTCCAAGTGGTACCCTGGAGCGAGGGCTCGGTCTCTGCCTGCACTGTCAGCCCCAGGCCCTGCCCGTTACAGTCACATTGAAAGGGCTCCATCCGATTTAACATCAGCGGCCCATGCAGGCAGCCCAGCCCCTCCAGGCTCATTTGGGAGAGAAGAAGAGAACCAGTTGTGTTCAGAGCCCTGCTTTCAGTCCTCTTCTCTGGAGTGGCCAGAGAGCCAGGTGGCTGGGTGACCCACAGAGACAGAGTTCCTCTGAGGTCTTTTTTTCCCCTCTTGCTGGGGCAGCAGCACCTCCCTCCCGCCCAGAGAACTGACTTTTGCACCTCCTGGTTCTCCCCCACTGCCACCCCCCTCACACCCTGCCCTGGCTCCCTGGCCTCAGGCAGAACCCCAGCCCCTGCTCTTTGCTCCAAGGCCTGCCTTCCCCCAAGAGCTGCCTCCTCCTATGCAGTTCCTACCAGTTCCTGCACATGTCTTTTTGTTACCTGGCATGTCTAAACCTTCTCTCTTTATCTATAGGCAAGCCCTCTGCAGTTAGTCTTTAACGTGTGTTAATTTTATTGTCGTAGTTTTTCCTTGATTAAGAGACTTGGTAATGTTTGTGCAAACCTTTGATGCACTGAACCCTGAATAACAGTACAGAGCAGATGCTGTACAGTTTTGATCAAAGATGTTTGAGACTACCCTACCAACTGCCACCGTCTATCTCCCCACTGATCCCACTATCCCCTCTCCACTCCATGTTTTGCTCCCGATTAGTTGAATTGACATGTTACTTTGTCTGCCTAATTTCCCTGATTAAAAGCCCCTGTCTGCTGCCCTCTCAACAGATGGACATTGGAGGAGGCTGTCACGCTCCTCATACCCTCCCTTAGCCTCTTGCACCTTCGCTGCTCACCCTATAGCTCCAGATTTGGTTGCCTCTCTGTCTCCCAGGTCCCCCGAGCTCATGGTGTGTGTGTGTGTGTGTGTGTGTGTGTGTGTGTGTGTACACGCATGCGCACGAGTGCACACACTTGTCCTTGACTTCTTCCAGTAAGAGGTAGATTATTTTAAAAAAACAAACATCAGTCTTCCTACATATGCTTTGTGCCTCCCTCCCCTCACACTCCACTCCACCATTCCTGAGCACACTCCCGGTTTTGCAGTCTGGATGATCCCTAAATCATTTCTCAGGGGCTGTTTGGGGCCCTAATTTGCATGTTTGTACTCAGAGCTGGCACTGCACAGTGCTCTGAACAGAGGGTATACTGTGGAGGAGGAACAGGGAAGAGGGAGTGGCAGTAGGCCTTGCCCTCTGAGGCTGTAGTTTTCAGACAGCAGTGTAGATCCTTATGAAACCTGTGCCAGGGACTTGGAGCCTGATAGACAGCAGGAAAATGCAGGAGGGTGACAGCAAGCTGTTCCCCTGCATGCAGAGGGAACCCTCTGCCATCCCGGGGGTTCCTCTGGAGTTCTCACTGTCAGCAAGGCCCACATCAACACTAGACGTGCCATTTTCTTCCCCAGACTGTTGGTGTGTTTAAAGGAAAACAAAGACAAAGCAAAAGAATCTTCTTAGGGTTGACAATTTCTACAGAAAAAAGTGCCTACATTGGGAGCTGCGAGGGAGGGTGCAGGACGGGAGAGGAGTGGAGCGCCATCGTGCAGACCCTTCCACCTGTGCCGGGTTTTCTGTTGGCAGCTCACCCTTGCATTCATCTCCTGTCACTCTGAACTGCACTGTGGGTTTGACAGGTGAGAATGAGCCTCCCCAGCTTGCTGATGCTGAAGATGCTGGTGGAGAGATTCAGTGCCCTTCTGAGCTGCACAGCTGGAGTACAGACCTCCTGGGGTACCCCCTCACTTCACGTGGCCCTGGGCCGCAGCCCCCCCGTTCTCTCTAACCTGCAGTGCCCTTTGGTAAGCACAGACATCGCACATGCCCCACCTTCTGTACCTCCACCAGCCAGGATTTGTTCAGCCCTTACGTTCTGTAATTTATATTTAAAATAACCATAAGTTCTTGCATATTCTAAACAAAAAATGATTTATCGGCTCTCCCTTGGAGTTCTGAAGCACCTGTAACACCCTTAGCTTCCCTCTACCCCACAGTGAGGTGCTCGTCACTCCTCTTGATTGAAGAGCTGGCGAAAAGTCACACTGAATGGCTGTCTGGAGATTAAATGGGGACAGTGTGTGTGAAGGGCAGTGTGGGCAGGTGTCCAGAGACCCAGCACTCATTTCCCTCCCCACGATTAATGGCTTGTGAACCAGAAGAACAAATATGACATCCCCCAAAGCAGGAAGGTGGTGTGGGAGAGGAAGAGAGGACTGGACATGACGTCAAGGCTGGCAAGTTTCTGAGTCTTGCTGCTTCTTCTTCCTGTAAAAGAAGACAGTTTCCTCATCTGTCAAAGGAATGTGATGATATTTATAGCACTGTGTTTGAAGCTCAAGTAAGAGCATCTATTTTAAAGCTCTGGGTAAACTGTAAAGTGCTATTGAATGGGAGAGACTGTGGCACCCAAAATTTCCCCCCAGTCCCTGCTCAAATAGCTAGGAGGGCCTAGTCTCTGGCCAATTATATTTCATTATAACTGACTACCCACAGACGCTGAACCCTTGTTTCCCATATGGTTAGACTCTTAGAGGAGGTTAACAGGTACGGCCAGCACAGAGCAAGCAAGGATTACTGACCACCACCCATAACCCCAGCTTCAATAGGCCTGTTTGACAAGCACAGTCTGGTGAAACCCTGCACTCGGAGAGCTGCCAACATTGAGGATGACAAATTAGTCTTAGAGGTAGCTCTATCTGCCTGTGTGGTTCTGCCTGCAGGCCACTGGCAGCTTATGAGTCTGGACACTTCCTGGTGCAAGGAAGTTTATAGTTCCAGGAAATTTTCCCTGGGTGCTGCTAAGGCCTTCCCAGAATCCTCTAGTCTTACTGTCCTCACAAGATATTCATCCCCAGACCTATGTTCTATCTGGCAGGAATCTATACGTTTAGCCTCAGAGGAACCATGAGGGCCTTTCACCTGTAACTCATCATCTTTGACTTGTTTAAGCCTACAGAAATCAACTCTCATTACCCTCACCCAATAGCCCTGTTCATCCTAACTGCCCTCCAACTGTTCCTCACATTTAAACTCACCTCCCTTAGACACCTCTTTCCTCCTTGCCTTTACCAGGCTGTGGCACCTCTGCCTCTGGGAAACGGACTTCCCCGTCCCCAGGAACCATCATTCATTCATTCCACTGTATGTAGCATCTCCCCTCCTGTGTGCCAGGTATGATGTTAGGCACCCGGAATACATCAGTCCACAAAACAAAAGCCCTTCCTCCTGAGCTGCCTTTCTAGGGTCAGAGGAATGATAAGACAGCGAGTGTTGCAATGAGCACAGAAAATAAGGCAACCATACAGTGTGTGAAAAACTGCTAAGTGCTTTGGAAAAGGAAAGATGTCGAGTAAGGAAGATCAGAAGTGCTAAGGAGCAGCGAAGCAAAGTGCTGTTTCAAATAAGATGGAAGTGAGTGAATTACCCATGCAGACATCTGGGAGGGCAGCTTCTCTGACAGGAGGAGCAGGCGAGAAGGAGCAGGGAGGGGATCAGAGAAGGAGACCGGATTTTGGTTTTTATGCTGAGCAAGAAGGGAAGACACCAGTGCCTTTAAGAAGAGATGTCCCATAATCTGGCTTACATTTTTCAAGGGTGGCTTTGCTGCATGTAGGAGTCGGGGTGGAAACCAGAACAGCATGTAGAAGGTGGATGTGGTAACCCAGAGGAAGGGGATGGGAGCTGCAACAAAGCAGAGTAGTAGAAGTGGTGAAAATGGTCAGATTCTCAGTCTGTTTTGAAACCAGAACTAACAGTATCTCCTGACAGACTGGATATGGGAGCGGGAGGAAGAGGTTTGAGCATAAGCATGGGAGGATGGAGTTGGTGTGAACCGGGAAAGACAGGAGGTGGAGCACGTTTGCGTGAGGATCTCAGTTGAGACATGTCTATTTCACTTCCCAGTGGGGATGGCAGGTATGCAGTTGGCACACAGTCTGAGGTTGAGGCGTGGAGTTGTCAGCATGTAGATAATATCCAAAGCCATGACAGTGGTGAAGAGTGCCCAGGGGGAGAGAAAGACAGGAGAGAGCCAGAGACTGAGTGGGACGGGGCCTCCAGCATGAAGCAGGGGGGACCCTGTGTGCTCGGAGCCAGTGTGTGGTTCAGTGTCTGTTCACACTGGGGGATTGCCCCTGAACCACTGCCGACGCAACTAGAGGGCAGTCGTAAGTCCCCCACCTTGTGTAGCTAGGCTGCATTTTGCTTCCACTGCCCTTCTCCTCCCTGAGGCACTGCCTAGCTCTCAGCTGGAGGCTTCCCTCCCTCTGCGTCCCCTGGGAGGGTGAAGTGCAGCCCCTGGTCACTGTAAGGAAGGCTTCTGGTCTTCTTTTATTTCTTGGGTCTGAAATTATATTTTCCAGAGAAAACCCAGAGACATACCCTGTGATTGTTAATGGCTTTCTCATAGCATCAGAAACTGCTCCCTAACATCCCAAGTTGGAATCAATGTGGGTATCTGGTCAACAGCCTTACCCAACACTCTTCTCTATCATTATGTATTTTAAAGTCTGTTGCACAATAGATAGGCTGAGCGGCCTGGATTCTTGCATTATGTATACAGAGAAATATTCCCAAATTGCAAATTAAGAAGCCTGTGTTCTGTTTCCAGTTCTGGCACTATTAAGCCATGTAACTTAGAGCAAGTAAACCCATTCCGTGGGCCTCAACTTCCTTGAATACAAATGGAGTTGGTGGGCAGGTGGAGATGGTCTCACAGGGCCTTTGCAACTCTAGCACTCCTTGGTTCTGAATGGGGCATTTTCTGGTTGTGAGGCAGATTCCAGATCTAAGGTGGAGTTCCTTTCATAGAGGTCCCAAGGCTTTGGGATGGCTCATGTGGAAATCCTCCTGAGAGAAGGCCCTGGGAGGGACCTTCTGGTTGAGAAACAGGACCGAGATGGTGTAAGGCATGGAGAGCTCCTGGGGAAGGTTCAGAGGGAGGAAAAGCTGAAGCTTTTGCTTGGGAGCCAAAGTGCTAGACATGAGCAGAGCTGGAGCAGAGTAGGAGAATAAAGTAACAATGGTCCTGGCTGTGACCTGAGCTGATTAGCACAAGACAAGGCAGGGAGCAGGAAGGGGAGGAGGGGAAGAGGAAAATGAGGACTGCTCTTTGATGAGCATGTATCAAGCATCCTACTAAGACATTATACACACTATGGTCAGAGTAACACTACAAAGTAGTTATTGCCCACAGGAGGAAACCAAGACTTACGCAGGATGGACAGTTTGCCTGTAGCTAATGGTTGGCAAGACTAGGATTCAGATCTATTTCTGTGGAAGAATTGAGTCTTGTGTTTCCACAGAACCCACTGGCTAACTCCCTGGGTCAGGCTGGCCTGCACACAGCATCACCGAAGGGCCCCTGCCACTCACAAGTCCTCATTCAGTGCACTCCCAGCAACGTGGCCTGGGGCATAACTTCTCTACACCTGGCGGGGCTTCTCTACACCAGCCCGGTGCCCAACCAAGGGCGTCCACGCTGCCCTGGGAATGCTCAGACTGAAAGCAATGCACACTGGGGGGTCAATGGCCTAGTTAATGGGGCTGTGAAGAAAAGGGCAAAGTGAGTATCAAGTGGGCCCACCTGACATCTGGAACTTGAGAGGAAAACAAGGGATGGGGGTGGGACAGAGACAAGAGCAGGGATGAAAGGGGGATGGGGCTCAGCTTCAGGGAGTGTCCAACAGGGCGCACATGGAGGCCTCCAAGTGCTGGCCCCAAAGCCTCCTAACCCCGGCTCCTGAAGCCAGTGGTACCTTTCTACCACAGACTCACAGGCAGAGCTCCTAAATAACTGTCCCTTACTGGCTTCCCATACAAATAATAAAGCAAGCTTGGCTCCTGCTCTGGTTTCGGGGCCTGGAATGACAGGAAAAGCAGTCATTCTGAGTCACAGAGGGTTTGCTGCCCTTCAGGACTGAGTCAGAGAGCTCAGCTGGTGTACTCCAGCCCTCTCTCCCTGTGTCAACCCATGATGCCTATGCCAGCCCTTGGCCTGGCTCACTTGGTCTGCTTTCTCCTGTCCCTGCCATAGCAGAGAGGGGCTGGAATGGCACAAGAAAGGCAAGGCCAAATGCCCCACCAAGAGCTGTGCTGAGGGGTAAAGGCAGAAATTGGATTCAGCCAAAAATGTTAGAATGGATGCACCTTTGGGGATCATGTGGCCCATGACCATCCCATTGCTCCCACCAGCACACACCGAGCGCCTGCTGGGTCACAGCCCAGGAACACCAGTTTCACAGACAATGACACTGGTGGTAGAGGCAGGGGACAACTCCCTCATTGTCACAGCTCTCTAACAGCAAGGCCAAGTCAGAACTTGGCCTGACTCTCACGATTAGTGCAGAGGACTCAAATGGTGTCTAAATGACAATGGTCAGTGTAGCCTGGGTGATTCTAAGGTAAATTAAAATAAGGTTGGTGGTGTCAGTCCAAAGTGGGTGGGGCAGACTGGACCCTTGGAATCTCCCTACACTTCCATTTTTCTTTGCTGGACCCCTCCTTCTTTTTTCTTTTTCTTTTTTTTTTTTTAAGATTTTATTTATTTTTAAAGAGAAGGGAAGTGAGGGAGAAAGGAGAGAAACATCGATGTGAGAGAGAAACATTTATCAGTTACCTCTCATATACATTCCAACTGGGGTGGAACCTGCAACCTGCAACCCCGCAACCCACAACCAGTCGAGCGACACCGGTCAGGGCAGATCCCTCCTTCTGTTGCTCATGGAGCTCCCTATCAGCTTCCTCACTCCCACCCCCACAACAAAACCAACACAACCAAGGTGTCCTGTTTCCAATACACTAAGTCATACTAAGGTGTACTGACTGATCTGCTACCCTTCCAAAAAGAAATGTTGCCTTTAAAGAGGAAAGGGAATGCTCCACCTAAAGATTGACTGTCTAGTGTGTCTAATATGACTTTCGGGAACATGACCCCCAAATGAGGAAGATACTCCCCAGCCTTCAGCTGTTTGACACAGACCACTTTCTCCTCTGCTCGGAAGTAAAGCTGGCCCTTGAGACATGTAGCAGAGTGCCACTCATCCCCAGCAAGGAGACAGCGCATGACCATTGGCAGGCAGGCCAACTGGACATGGAAGGAACATTTTAAAGGCCCGCAGGCCTCTGGAGGGTGAGGCTTGCTGTGTGGGCAGAGACAGAGGGGCACTGTGAGGTCAGACGTGGTAGAATTGACAGGCCTGATACAGCAGCCCCATCCAAGCAAGTTCTCCCAAAGTTGGAGCCTTGCGACATGTCCTGCAGGCTTGACCTGAAAGGCTCATGGAAGCCTGATTTTCTGTGGACATCCCAGTTTGGATTCTTCATTCAGCTGTGTTAGATCCTCTGACCTTTATGGCCCACCAAGGCCCCCCTTGCCCTGCACCTTCTAATGAAGACTCTTTGCTTTTGTCTTCCTCTAGTTTCCTTTCTTTGCTTCTTTATTCTCATCTTTTCTATCCATATACAACCCTCTCCTTGTACCTAAAATAGAAGAGTGGAAGGAAGCTGTCACACACACACTCCTTGGTTTGACCAGACAGCCATCTGGGTCCAGCCAGTGTCTGTTACTTTAATTCCCACAGGCTGAGCAAGCTCCAGTTGCTATATTTGCCAGAAAGCTTTTAAAGCAAAGGGTCCTAGAATATTCCATGACCTAGGAGAGAGGGTGAGGGAGCTACACCTCAGGCAGGCTCAGAAAGGCCCCCAAGTGCCCCCAAAAGCCCTGCCATTTACTCTTCATGTCTGTGCCCCATCCTGCTTTCATTCGTTTCCTTTTTGAATCTGTTTCTCTCAACTCTTGTTCTCTGTCTTTTTACATTCTCTCTCTCTCCCTCCCTCTCAGAAGTCTTTCATGTCGATAGCACTGCTGACAGCTGATTTCATCCATCTATTCTTTATGGGGATTTTTGTTTGTTTGTTTGACACTGGCTGTCCTTCCCAAGGGAAAATAAAACCACCCTGGCGACTTGGTAACCAGTCTTGTTTAGCGTGAGTAGATATCTGGCAGGTAACAGCACCCGGGGAGACATCAGGCCGCAGGTAGATAACACAGTGAGTCCTGCAGCTTAAGCTGCTTCCAGCCACAGGAGCTGGCTGTCAGGCAGCTAATACTATGGGCTGATGGCCACTGTCCCCTCTCCACAATGCAGCCCACATAGACAGAAGAGCATGTTCTATACCTCTCCTCCAGCCCCGTTGGAGCCAAAGCTCCCCTCGGGGTATGCTCTGAAAGGGCGTTTCATCTGGGTGCCTGTAGCCACAAAGATTTAAGAGGGCTCATCATCTTCTGGCTATAATTTTTCCTTGGAGAAATAGATGCCAGCTAGTGGGTTTGCAACATGGTGGATGTGGGGTGGGGGTGCTGTTCTTTCCACTCCCCATCTTGTCTTCTTTGGGCTTCTCTTCATTTGTTCCCTGCGCTTTTCTGTCCAGCATTTTTGTCCCCCTCATGACTTCCTTGTCTTCCTCTTCTCACTACTCCTCCTCCTCAGATCCATTTACCTCTCCATTCATTCCAGACCAGAATGGAAATTCTGCTTAAGAATGACTTCCAGGAGCCCATCTTTTCTTCATTTGCCCTTATATCTAAAAGCCATTGACACCTACCCTTAACTTCTCTATATCCCAGTTGACTTGTGCTTATTTAAACTCTGTATCTCCCTTAGCAAGGAAGCTCTTAATTCAACTTTGGAAGGTTGCAGTTTAAAACATATTTTGCTTTGGCCTGCTGAAAATGCCTTTCCCTGCTACCATGGATGGGGCACAGACATGAAGAGTAAATGGCAGGGCTCTAAGATGCAGCATCTCCCAACTCCTTTATACCTGTAGGCCGCACTAGTTCCTGGGTGTTCTTTTCTCCTGGTTGAAAGAGGAGATAGAGACCATGAAGGTGGTGTCACATGTCTCTTGAAGACCCTGGCCCCTGCCTTTCCCAGGTCTCTCTGTGTGTACCGGCCTGATCGTTGTCCTCCCACCCAGATTCACTGGGGTCTCAGCAACGAAGCCCCAGCCCCTCAGCCTTCTGCCACACCATGGCGCTCTCACAACTGAACTTGCAGATCACATTGAGGTGAGAGTAGAGACAGCAAAAGCAGAGAAGCAGAGCTTTGGATAGGGTGGTGGTGGGGGCAGTGCCAGCTGGAACCTGAATTGCAGATGGTTTGAAATTGAGTTTATATCACATCCACTTCCTAGGTTTTAGACAAAGGATGAAAAAAAGAGAAACAATGCTCTAATGCAGGGTAAGCCAGTAAAAGACTCTCATACTCCCATGACATTGCTTTTGACTCATAGTTCAGAGGAATGGGGGATTCCAGTGACCATATGGTAGACATTGACTCAATAGCAACCACTGGAACTGGGCAGCCCATTTGTGGATCCTGTTCCTGACTCGGCCTAGAGCCAGCCTTCCCTGGGCAGAGCTAGCCTGCGCCTTTCAAAGTTGACGTGTCCAGGAGGGTGCAGTAGTAGCTTATGAACTCTTCCAAATGCTCTCTAAGCAACTGATCTCAAGAGAATATTCTCTTGTTTGGATATTCCAGCCTAGATATCTACTACCTAGCCATGAAATCCCTACTAATCTTCACCTCATGGTTGTGGGGGAAAAAAGGAAGAAGAAAGTCCCTTTTCATATGGTTAAGAGCATTTAGTTTCCCAGTGAGACAAGGTAATGTTAACAACGGGGAAACACATTCCACTGACTGTCATAGCCATCATCTTGGGAGATTCCCCCCACCTGGGGGAAGCCTCCCTCTGCCAGCCTCCTGTATTCCCCGAGCTTCCCTGAGCACCTATGTGTGGTCTAGAGACAGTACCCCAGTGAGCAGGAACCGTGAGTATATTCTAGAAGCCAAGACCCATCCACTGAGGTGACACTTCTGATTTGATCCTGAACTTTATGCAGAGACTGTCTTTTACTAGCTGCCCAGCACCACTCCTGTCATCCTTGCCAATTATACCAAAACAAGCTAATCTGCATAAGTATATTGCAGCAAGTTAATTGGCCTTTCCTTTCAATTTGCCCTGAGCCTGTTAGCTGGAAGCATTAGCCAGGACTCTTTCTAAAAATGTTCTGGTTTCTTCTGCCTCACATATAATCACCTTATTTCATTTATACAGCTTGCATGAACAAGTTAACTTAATTGACCCAATATCTTTAACCTCTTGAAAGTTACCAGATCATTAGAAAACATAGATGAAAGAATTGGTTGCTCAAAAATTTACTCCACACCTGCCATTAGTGGATAAAGCACAGCGTTAAAGCTCAGCCAGAGTGTTTGGGGTAAGTAAGCAGCTCAGTTGGCTCCAGGAGCAGGGGAGCGCCGGCAGGGTCTTCAGGCTCATGGGGCATAAGTCTTCAGGGAATCCTACCACACATCTTCCCCAGGAAGACCATGGATGGAGAAACTACCAACTCACTCAGGGCAACTGGGAGCAAATCTGGAAAAGGGTCAGAGATGGATGACACAAGCACTCCAGGCTACCAGCTAAGTCTGAATTTAGCTCAAAAAGTAGAACTGATGCCAGGTGGTTTTTCAAGAGGGCCTAGGGAGTCACAGAGAGCGGCCAAAATGCAAACACATCTCTGTGCTAAAAGCACAGGTGCCCAAGTCCAGCTGGTGCAGTCTCCCCTTCTAGCTCACCAGGGGGTTCCATTGTAGCTGGGCAAGAGGACCAAAGATGGGAACAACTGCACCTGGTCATCTAGGAACCTCCTCTGGGAGCTGATAGTGTGTCAGTGAACCATAGGTTCCCAAGAACAGGTGCTGTGTGTGAGGCTCCAACCTATTGCTTCCCCTCAAATCATTCCATGATTGCTTTCTGATTTTATTACGAGTGGTTAGTTATTTTTGAGACCATGGATTTTGTAAACATAGCTCCTCATACAGAACAGGCTTATGTGAGAGGTTGACAGGCAACCCTGCCTAACAAGCCACAGTGCCCTGTGCAAAGCATGGCTTAGAGACTGAGAAAAAATTGGATCTGTGAGTCTCTTGCTGCTCCCACAGTGAGAGTCTGGAGCACTGTCATCACTGGGGGTGGGGACCCAACACAGGGATGCCAGACCCCCTGTCCTCACACTCACTGCTGCCCTCACAGGTCCTCCTGACTGCTTCCCATACCCTGTTACAGAGACTTATCATGAGGATTCTTAAATTAACACGTTATTAAAATAATAAGGTACGATCAAGGTGATTAGAACTGACCTAAAGCTAAATTTTGAACTAAAATATGACTTAAATAGATGAGATCTTAAATGGGAGCTATGAAAGGCTAAAGATCAATAAGAAAAAGGCCTTTAAAAATTCCAAATGAAGGATTCTGACGTTTAAGAAGTAAACTAAAATAAAAGAAATAATTTAAAATCTTCAGTGGTTGGGGGTTAATTCATTTGGATCAGGTGACTCAGATGGGTTCTCTAAATTGTCTTCATTCTGGCCCTGTTTGGGACGGGATTGGCCCGGAAGACCTTCAGTCATTTGCCCAGGGTTCTCAGCACTAAGGGGGAGGCTTTGAGAGTTCTCGGGTGGAAATGAGCCTGCGGGAACCCGGCCTAATGCCTGGGCATAGTGTGTAGTAGAGTTAGACCTCTGTCTGGCCCTCACACTCCCTTCTTCACTGAAGCCTCAGAAACCACAGAACTCCTTACCCATGAACACAGGAGCACAGGCACTTGACCACCTGAAATTCCCTCCGTGTGTGTGTTCGTGTGTGTGTGTGTGTGTGTGTTTCCACATTTCATCCCAGCCTGCCAGTCACATTCTAGTGAGCCCATCCTCCAGGCCTGTGCTCTGACCTGGCAGCTCGTGTTCCTCAAGAAGCAGGAATGGAGATCTGGGCTGTGCTCCCTAAATGACTGGAGAGCGTCCCTTTCCTTTTCTTCCCTTGCCTCGCCCTGTATCTCCACCCTTCCCCTCAAAAGGAGTTTGCTGAGAAATTTGTTGCCAAAGGAGAATTTTAAGTCTGCAACCAACGTCTAGTGCACATTTCTGTCCTTCAAAAATCCCATTAAAACGTTTCTTTGTACCTGAAAAACAGAAACACAAGAGCAACCATCTGAATGTGGAGGGTAAAAGCAAAGTCAGAACCTTCTAGAAACAGTTAACAGCTCAGAAGGTCAGGATCAGTTAGGGCTTAGCTCTCTGTGCCGGAGCCCGGAGAGTAGGGGCACGTTCCGGAGGTAGGTGCGTGGACCTGGGCAGAGAGAGGGCACGTTCACCTGCGGTCACTTTCTGCAGCACCTGCCCCCAGATGAGCTCAGCAGTTAAGCCCATGAGAACAACCTCTGAGGGTGTTAATAATAATACCTTGAATTGTGTGCAGGGCTTTCAAATTTACAAAACTATTCCGCACTCATTTTTCATGCTATGGCCAACATTCTCCACACCTGTAGAGTGGTAGCTAAGCAGGACCGCCTCCCACCTGAGCTTCAGCTTGAGGACCAACCCCTTGCTTTGGAGGGAGTTGAGGGCCACCCCTTTAGATCCTCCTCAGTGGGAATTAAAGCTCAGCCTTCCTCTAAACCTGAGGGGTCATTGCCTGTGAGCTCCTTCAGCTGGCAATGCTGGGGTAAAGCTAGAGTGAATACGTGCAAGCCCTTAAAGTTTACCTTAGAACACGTAGCAGATTTTTAAAAACGAAACCAAACCTCCATCCACAGAATTCAGAAGACCTCATGAATAATGAGTGTGAATTATGTAACTTGGGGCCAGAGATGGGTCCTTGACAGAAGTGAGCCCAGCGCTGCAGAGCCCACACTCAGGGTGCAGAACCTGCCAGGCCTATGGTTGCGTATTTCTATCACTGTTTCCTTTTGCCCTCTCCTGCCACTGTGTTGCTCCTGTGTTAGCCAAGACCTAGAATACCGACATCCTCGTTGAAGACTTATTACAGCTTATCTCTATCTGCCTTTCTTTAAAGCCAGCTGAACATACCCAATGCTCTCCCTTTATGGTAAGACCAACCCTCCAGACCATGCTCTGAACTTCTGTGACCTCCTCCGACACCCCCCAGTCTTACCCACCTGACTCTCAGAGTCTCCCAGAGCCCAGCCTGGCTCCCGTTGCATGTGGCCACTGCGTCCGTCTCGCACCTTCCCTGCCTGGTCTCGTGTGAGCTGTGACGTGCTGTGTGTGTAATGGTGTTCCCTCCCTCCCTGAACCTTCCTTTGGGTGATAATTCACTGTGATCTTAACTATCTAATGAGCCACTGGGAGAGAACTGGACCCAAGGGAAATTTCCTGTTTAGCCTCCTGAGGACGCTACTGGCTAAGACTCTAACCTTAAGTTAATTGGGACATTTGCACAGGCACCTATGAGAGCCATGGTGAGGCCTCCTGGGGAAAGAGGGCAGAGGGTGATGATCTAACAGAAGGTGGAAAGGCAGATGGTGACGTTCATCCTTCATCAAGCGTCTGTGTAGACAGGCCTCCCTCGAGCTTGGAGTTGAAGGCCACAGCAAAAGGTTTAAGCTGGGATTTGATAGTGAGAGTAGGGTTGACTTTCCAGTCACTCCAACAATGTTACCTGTGAATTTTTCTAAATTCCTGGGTTTGTTGAAATTAGGCAATACCCAGTTTTCTGCAGCAGACTGCAAGCAGAAAAACAAACTCGGTTTTTTGATTGAATCAGTCTTAATGTAGGAATCTGATTCACTTTGGTTAAAGTGATAGCAACTTGGTATGACCTTAAGCTCTCCTTGGAATAGCCTTCTCCAAAAGGCTGTTGTCACACATGTAGTGAGTGGGTGATTCCCTAAGCCCCGAGTCGGCAAGCAAGGCAAGTCTGGGTGGGTTGGTGTGTTTCCTGACATGCCCGTCCCAGGCTGGTTGGAAGGCTGCCAAGGGAAAGTCTGGACCTGGGTATTCTCCCCACTTTGCAGGGATGGCCGCTGGGACCTCCTTCCTCACTGTATTGTCATTTGGCTTATGAGAGGAAATTGTTACGTGTAAGTGGAAAGGTGTTGATTCTCCTTCTCGAGCCTTAGGAAACTGCAGCAGCCGGGGAGGGCTCTGAACCTAGAGTGGGATTCACTCTACAAGCTTGATTTTTATTTTCTAACTTATCAGATCCAGAAGCCCCTGCGGCACAACTTCTCAAACTCTTGACACTCTTGACGGCTGAGTTCCCTGCTTAAGCGTGTCCTTTCTTCTTCTCATGTCCCGACATGGTGGAACCGATAGCCGAGTTATAAAGCCCTGAGCCTCCTCTGCACACTCCACTGAGGGCACACAGTCTTCTTTTACGGAGAAAAAATAGAATTTCAAGTAGATACACAAGTGATAGAAATGCAGAGATTAAGGGCATCAAAGACTTCAAAATCCACAGCAGGGTAGAGCTTAGGGCAAGATGAGGAGGGCTGCCTGCCCTTCCTTCCCTAGCACCCACAAATCTGCCCTGCCCAAGGGGAACAGGAGCCCTGCGAGGATCAGAGACAGCTCTGGTATGGATGTAGAAGAGATACTGTGACTCTTCCCCTGTCTGGCGAGACCCTTCCTGCTGGCTTCTGTGCAGCACTCCAGGGAGCCTCAGGGCCTCTGAATTCTGCCGCCTCCCCCGTGGGTCTCCCATTCTGAAGAGCAGTCAGATGAGCGGCTTCTGGAGCAACCAGCCACGTCAGTAGCAGTCAGCGGGGTTCAGGCAAAGGGCCTGTGGGAGCCCTTCAGGGGTGTCATGCTAGTTGGATTTTCAGCATGGGTTGTGTCAGGGAGGCTCCAACCTGAAAATGATTAGAAACAAAGCCAGAGATGTGAATTGAGACATGGGGAGGGCCAACACAGGGGCCCAGCAATGACCCAGAGGGAGGCAGCAGTGGGAAGAGCAACAGGAAGCCCAAAGGTCTGTTCTCTCCTGGTGCGATGCTGACGGGGCTGGGTGAGCTGCACTAG
Organism: Anoura caudifer; assembly: GCA_004027475.1. Lineage (NCBI taxonomy): Eukaryota > Metazoa > Chordata > Mammalia > Chiroptera > Phyllostomidae > Anoura > Anoura caudifer. The sequence continues at coordinate 41,394 of PVKU01000570.1, read as the reverse complement.
CTCTGGGGAGCAGGCAAGTGGCTGCCTGGGGTCACCACCCCCAGCTCTTTGGCCCATGTGGCAGGAGGAGGGTTGGAGGGTCAGTCCATGCTTTTCTCAGTTCTAGAGGCGGATGGAGACAGAGAAGCCTTTCCTGAGCCTTGAGGCCTGGCCAGACATGTGCCCAAGCCCCAGGACCCTTCCATGTCCAGCATGCTGAGGTGATCCCTCAGCCAGCAGGCCCCCTACAGTCCAGCATTATAGTCCCACCTCAGCTTGCTATGACCTTGATTCCATCCCCCTTCCCTTTGCCCTCCCATCCAGGACTTCCTGGAGGAGATGATCTGCCCTGAGCAGGACCCCTTGGTCCTCTCACCCCAACCAACTGTCTTTCTCACCACCTCCCAGGTCTCAGGCAACCTGGAGAAGGGGTGTCTCCTAGAGGCCCCAGGACGGAGGGGAGAAGGGGAACAGCTTCAGAGCCCCAGTGAAGGCAAAGGCTGCAAACCAGACACTTGCCCAGCACTAAGCCGCACCTCATTACCTCCAGCCCGAGGCCATGTGAGGCAGGGGCTGTGGGAAGTAGGAGTTGACACAACAGAATGCTGAGTCCTGAGCAGCCAGTGCACAAGGTCCTTCAGTGGGCAGCCCACCCCACCCACCAGGACCGTCGGTGCAATCATCCCAAAGGCCAGGGATGGGGGCCATGACCTATGCAGACACCTCACAGAGAACTGGATCCCACTTAGGATGCAGGACCCTCAGCCAAGCCATGTGGGACAGACTGGGCTGCTTTCTCAGCACGCAGCCAAGGCAGGGCACACCCTCAGCGGCAGGCTCCCAGCCTAGACTTCAGGGCATATGGAAGTTCCTCCGGGAATCTTCTGTGGCCTCACCAGCAGATCAACAACTAGGAAAGAAGGAGTAGTTGGGAAAACAGGAAAAGAGATGTGGGTTCAGGGGCCTGGGCACAACTTGGCTCTGCAGAGACCTCAGGGTTGGGTCATCCACTCGAAAAAGGTGGGTGCTGGCCTCCCATCTGTGGCCAGGGAAGAGAAACTAGTGCAGCCAACCCTGCCCTGAGCTGGCTCCGTCCCAGCCAAGGGCTGCGTTGCTCGAGCAGGGCCCACCCCGCTCTTGCCCCACCCGCGTCTGTTGCTGTGTTAACTACCACCTCCTATTGCCAATGGATTCCAGAACGCGGAGGAGAACTCCCGTATCTCCATCACCTTCTTCCGCCTCTTCCGGGTCATGCGCCTGGTCAAGCTGCTGAGCCGTGGAGAGGGCATCCGGACCCTGCTGTGGACCTTCATCAAGTCCTTCCAGGTAGCCACCTCTGCCCTCTCACCCCCCAGGTTCCACTAGACTCCCTGAATGGGAGGTGACTTGGCGAAGGAATGAGCAGCATCTAGGAGTCAGCACTGGGCTCGCTCTGCTGCTCACTACTGTGTGATAGCAACCCCCTGTGTCCGCATCTTGCTTTCCTCGTGTCTGAAATGAGTCGGTAGGGCTGTTTGTGGTTTTCAAAAGCATGCTTCTGGAGCCCCGTATTTCCCCAAAGTCAGGTAGGGAAGGCTGCAAGCTAAGGGGAAGGCTGAGTGGCTCTGCTTTCTCTCTCGTTTATGTATTTTTCTACAAGAATTGATTGCACAACAGGGGTTTTGTGGTGGAACAAATTTGAAGAACAGGAACACCACAACTTCTCCCAATTCCGGCATTGCCGCAGTACTGCCATTCATACCTGCTTACAGACTTAGCCAGACTCTTCAGTTTTCACACCACTCGATGAGAGATGGTCCCCTCAAATGGGTACAGGGTTGCCCAACCCTGGGATTAATTCTCATTACTCAGCCATCATTTTCCATCTGTAAAGGCTGGATAATGACTACCTCTGGCCGTCTCTGAGACACGTTATGTTAATTTGAAGTTAATGAGAAGCAGAGTTCTGTCAGGTCACTTGAATTCCTTGAGGATGAGTCTGGCAGGGACTCTGCATGTGTTTCCAGGCATCCCTGGCCTGACACTGATGGCAGCTTTGCCTGCCCATGGAAGCACCGCTCTCAGGCTTTCCAAGACAAGGGGGCTCACCAGCACTGAACAATCCCATCCATGCCCCCTGCCCTGGCCGGTCTGGGCCCAGGGACGACATGAAATGGGTCGCTGACCCAACTGTGCTATAACTGAAGTTACAGCCCGAGGTAGGGTCACTGCCATAAGGCATCTGCTTGCTTGGAACTCCACCCGAAGGCATACGTACCTCTGCAGACAGCCTCCTACCTGGGGACCTCATCAAGCCCATGACGGGACCAGCAACAGAGGGCTCCGGCCTAGCCTCACTCAGAGCCTGTCCTCCCACCAGGCCCAGGCTGACTCCCCACTTCATGATGAGTCATGGCCCCTCCCAGCTCCCCTGGCCCTGTCCCACAGGGAGTCATGCTTAGTCCCTGGAAATCTGAGGATTTTTGTGGGAACAAGACTGGGCTGACCCTTTCTGAGAGTGCACTGCTGGAGTCCTATAGCTGTGAGTGACCGTATAGGCCCGCAACATACTCAGCCACCCTCCCGCATTTCCTGGGCCCGGAAGAGGCAACAGACCTGGTGCCTGTGAGGAGCTGCACCTGACTGGAGCTGATCTCCAAGGACCCAGAGCGTCCATGTGGTCTCGCAGTGCCCTCTAGTGGTAGGAAGGCGCCTAGCCAGGCAGTTCCTAGGTACGCACGTGTGGGTGCAAGTGGCTCTCCTGACCCTTCACCAGCACAGAGCCCCAAGGACCTCTCCCCAGGGGAAGGGCTCCGGAAAATTCAGCTGTCTGAGCTGCTGGGCAGACAACACCTTGAATGAACAAAATGTGAGGGACCCAGCTGCGTGCAAGGCAACACATAAGGCAGTCTGTAAACCTTAAATCAATAAAATTCCACACAAGCCCTAAGAGGTCATTCTTACCCTTCTCACTCTTCAGAGAGGTTAAGTAATATGCCCCAGGTCTTATAGCTAGAAAGTGGCAGAAATATGACTTGAGCTCATGATCTATCTTTTGCTTAAGTTTTCCTTAGTAAATGTCTTTCTTACAACTAGTGGAACAGCAGAAAGCTGTACAAAGAAAGGGTGTGGCCTGCCTCCACCCGTGCCCCCCCCCCCCAGGAAACCTTGGTGTGTGTCCTCCACAGCTCTCTCCCTCCTGTACAAAGATATGTGTCTAGTCGGAGGCTGTTTTGCTCAGTTTTTTGTTGTTGTTTTTACTACGTAATATCACACTATTTTCTTTACTCTGAGGCCTGCTTCTCTCAATATGAACTGCTTCTCAGGTGATTAAAACCGAGTAAAATGAGGGGTCAATTCCATCGCTCAGGCCTTCTCCCAGGTGCCTGGAACTTCCGTGGGGCCCTTGGAGATGCCCCCCAAGCCTGGCAGCAGCGAGGGCTGCAGGTGTAGTGCCCTGCCAGCCTCTCCACCGGCCTCATGAAATCTGTTGTGTTTCCTCCCAGGCCCTGCCCTACGTGGCCCTGCTGATAGTGATGCTGTTCTTCATCTATGCTGTGATCGGAATGCAGGTGGGACAGGCTCCCCAGTGCTCCACTCCTCAGTCTCCTACTTTCCCAGCCCTCTACTCCCTGACACCCTCCTCCCTCTCACCTCCCCCCTGTTCCTGACTATCCCTCTCCCTCCTCTTTCAGTTTCTAAGGCCAAAAAGTTCATAGGAATTGGAACTTCCCCCCAAATGGTATCCTATAGGAAGCAGGGTGAATGGCCAAGAGCAGAATATACAGCTCAGAGAGCTTCTCTCCCCATTTTCCCAGGCCTGAGGTTTGCTCTCAGAAAAACACCCCCAAATTAGGCAGTGGCCTCAAGAGATAGGGGCTCTTCTCTGAGAACAGCAAGAAATGTGTGTCAGACAGCTCCCCTCGCTTAGTCCAGGTCTCACAGGCCTGAGAACTACCCCCAACCCAGTGTCATTTAGGAGAGAGGGAGGGGGAAGAGGCAAGCTCTCCCCATCAAACATGTAGCAGGTTCCAGCTGCCCCCCCCCCCCGCCCCGTAGGGGCCCACTGTACCTTCTCCTACCCCAGGCCCAGAGCTCTCCAGCCTCGCTCTCCTCAGGATTCCAGCACAACAGCCCAGACTGACACTGCATGCTAGCCAGGAGCTTTTCCTTGGCAGCTCCTTAAGTAAGATTCCCCTGCTTGCTTGTTGCCAAAAGACCCCAAGATTCACAGGCTCAACCCTTTGAGATGAAAAGAACTAGCTTGCCATTGCTCAAGGGAAGGTGGCAGTTTCTAAGATAAGCATTGCTGTAAAAGTTGGGGAGGGGGGTGAGGAGGCCTCTGGTTTCAGGGATGCACTAAATTTGCCCAAGCCCCACATCGCTTATTGCACATCACTCCAAAATCCAAGCACTAAATTTGGAAGAGTGAGTGCTTGGACATATGGAGCTGAAATGGCAAAGAAAAGAAGGTTCTAAGAATGAATTCTGAGGATCTAATGGTGATGATAGTTAATAATAACATAGTATTGTAAGACTTGAAATTGCTGGTAATAGATTGTAAGTGTTCCCACACCAAAAAATAGTTAACTGTGTGAGGTGATGGATGTTCATTATTTTGACCTTGGTAATGATCCTACAGTGTGTATGTATATCAAATCATCACCACATTGTACACATTGTACACACATACAGTTATGTTTGTTAATTATTCCTCGGTAAAGTTCTTTTCAAAGAAAAAATATTCTTAAGCATGTGCAGCCCCTCCCCCCAGAAGACCACAGAGCCCTCTGTCTCTGCACAGAAGCAGAGCCCACCTGCTATCAGCCTCAGCTCCCGCTGGGCCACAGGGACCTCCCCTGAGAGCTGTGGGCACCTTTCTCCTTCTCCTGGTCCATTGTGGGGATTGTGGCAGGGCAGCAGGTGCCTGCCCCCTTGAGGCCCTGCCAGGTTGCATCAGGGAACTCTGCTCAGTTTATAAGCCAGCCTGTCCCAGGGACAGCTGTGAGCCCTGAAGAGACCATTGGATGATGGGTAGGAATGAGGACCCTCACTGTGCTATCCTTGGTTCCTGAATCCCTTTCCTCGCCCCCTTTAGGTATTTGGGAAAATTGCCCTGAATGACACCACAGAGATCAACCGCAACAACAACTTTCAGACCTTCCCCCAAGCTGTGCTGCTTCTCTTCAGGTGGGTCTCTGAGGACAAGTGCACACAGACACACCTACATGGTTCAGCTCTGCAGTGTGGGTGTAGAATGAGAGGGAACTCTCTCCAGGAGAGTGCGCAGGGACAGAACTGGTGCTGGATCTCCTCCCCTGACCCGGTAGCCAGTCATTTCGTTGTTGTGTATAACCTCCCATCAAGCAGCCTGGGACATGGGCACAGCTGCTGTGACCACCTGAAAACAAAAGTCAATCCTGGACGCACCCTGGTTTGGAAGCTGAACAGGCTCAAAGCCAAGCCTGCAACACATTTGCTCTGTGACCTTAAATAAGCGAACTTCTCTGAGCCTCAGTTTCCTCATAAAACAAGTACAGGTGCCATTTGCTGTGTCAGGTGCTTATGTCCCTGTGTGCTTGGTTCTCCTTCAGCTAACCAGCCCCAGGGCCTCAGGTATAGCTGGGGAGGCAGGGCTCCTCATGCCTACCTGTGCGTCAGCAAGTCCGTGCTGCATGCAGCCTGCTTCCCCTTCCTCATCTGGCTCCTGACAACCCCTCGTCTGCCCCTTGGCTCTTATCACTTTCCTGGATCCCACCTAGTCCAGGGCTGGGAGGTGAGAACTGTTTACCCCGCCCTGGACCAGATGATTTCTAAAGTATTTCTAGTTCACGTCTCTCATGTGCTTTCATGCTGGGAAAGGCAGCGAGCCTCTCGTCTCCTGGGGTTCCCTTCCAGAAGATCCAAGGATCCTCTCTCAGAGAGCCCCATCTTGAACATGTTCTAAAGAATCCTTTCTTCACACCCAAGGCCAAGCATCATTACTACTCAAATGTATTGCAGCAAAATGGCAGGGCCCTTACATACCATTCTGACATCACCACCTCCCTTGGACTGCAGGCCATGAGAACACAAGGGCCACTGTTGACTGCAATTTAACAACACTGGAGCCTGGGCTGCATTTAAATAGGGGATTAGGACCAGATAGGAGAGCAAGCACATAAGTCTATATCCCCTCCTTTTCTAAAGTTCTTGATGACAGAAGATATTTTTTAAAAACCCATCACAGTACTAGGAAGAAAAATAAAACCATGAAAGGGTGCTATTAGTGAACCAGAAATATAGAGGAATTCCTAAGTGTAAGAAAGCAGATGGGATTCAACTGACAAAGAAAAACGGAAATGGAATATGTACATTCTAAATCACTGGAGGAAAAAATGGACGAAGAAAACTAGCAATTCAGCAAAAGGATGGAAAGGCAAAAGAAGAAAGAAAGAAAGAAAGAAAGAAAGAAAAGGAAGGAAGGAGGACAGAAAATGAGAACATCAAATAAGATGGCAGGAATCAGAACAAAGATTAATAATCATGAAAAATTAAATTTCTCTATTAAAAGATAGAGATTCTAATATTGGCTCTAAGAAATCTAACTCTGGCCTGTTTATAATAGGTAGAGTAAAATAAAATGACCTAAAGAGAATAAAAATAAAGGAATAGAAAAAGAATAGCAGACAATGCTTACCAGAAATGTGGGTGTGGTAGTAACAATATCAGTAGAAATAAAGTTCCAGGTGAAAGGCATTAAACAAGACAAAGAGGGATATTAAATATCTATAAAAAAGATAGACTCCACCAAGAATATAGAATAATTCTAAAACTGCGTGCATCTGACAGTGTATTTGGAAACGTGTCAGCGAGCGCTGATGGAACCACAGGGGGACGAACGTGGGCTGGTGGGAGACCTCTGTGCAGCGTGCAGACTGGCAGGCCAAATGGAGCGTCCAAACGGCACAGTTAACAAACTTAATTGAATAAATTTGTATTCAATAAATAGTCAAACAGCCCACTGTCTTTTTAAGCACCCAGAAATGTTCACAAAAATTAGCCAAGATTTAAGTCAAAAGAAAAATTCAATAAATTCTAAAACTTCTCTGACTTTAAAACACCAAAAATTAAAAAGTAACCAAAAAATTAGTACTCCCTCCAAAATTTATTCACTAATTGTTTTGAGTCAATGTTCTAAATAACTCAGAGCTGAAGCTACACACTACTTAGAAATGAGTGAGAGAACAATATCTTAAATTTATGAGCTGCACCAATGAATACAAAAGAAATGTTTAGAGGCAGAATTAATTTATTTTTAAAAGTTCACAATAATTAAACTAATATATAGAAAAAGAATAGCAAAATTACCCTAAAGGATGAAGGAATGCATTTATTAAAATAAAAGCAGAAATGAATAAAATATTTTTAAAATATATCAATAAAGTCTAAAACTAATTCTTTGAAAAGAGCAATAAATAGACAAACTTTCATCAAATTCAATTTTTTTCAGAATTTTTGAAGGGTTTATTTGAGCCAAACTGATGACACATGCCAAGAATCAAGACCTCAGATGCTCCCAAGAGTAACAGTTTTCCAGCTCCTTTTATTCATTTGAAATTAAGGAGGAAGTTTAGGGAGCATTACATGGAGGCAGGAAAAAGCAGGGCGGGAATTGGGTTACAGGATAGTTAACAAGATTATATGCTTTCTTTTTTATTAATTTTGTTTTTCAATTATGGTTGACATTCAATACTATTTTACATTAGTTTTAGGTATACAGCATAGTGGTTAGACAGTCAAATCATATAATTTGCAAAGTGTTCCCCCTACCGTTTCAAGTACTCACCCGGCACCATACGTAGTTATTACAACATTATCGACCATATTCCCTGTGCCGCACTTGGCATCGTCATGACTGTTTTGTAACTGCCGATTTGGACTTATTTCTACCTTCGCTTTTTTGACCCAGCCCCCAACAGCCCTACCCTGGAAACCATCAGTTTGTTTTTCGTGTATATGAGTCTGATTCTGTTTTGTTTGTTTATGTTGAATCTGCATGTAAGTGAAATCATATGGTATTTGTCTTTCTCTGTCTGACTTATGTTCCTTAGCATAATAGGTCCACCCATACTGTTGCAAATGGTAAGGTTTCATTCTTTTTATGGCCGAGTAATATTCCGTTTTATATGTACTACATCTTTATCTAATCATCTATTGATGGACACTTGGGTTGCTTCCATATCTTGGCTGTTGGTAATAACTCTACAGTGAACATAGGGGTGCACATATCTTTTCAAATTAGTGTTTTGGACCCTGCCTGGTGTGGCTCAGTGGATTGAGTGTGGGCCTGGGAATCAAAGGGTCACCAGTTCGATTCCCAGTCAGGGCACATGTCTGAGTTGTAGGCCAGGTTGCCAGTGAGGGGTGCATGAGAGGCAACCACACATTGATCTTTCTCTCCCTCTCTTTCACCTTCCCTGCCCCTCTCTCTAAAAAGAAATAAATAAAGTCTTTTTAAAAAATTTGTGTTTTGGGTTTCTTCAAACATACACCCAGAAGTAATAAGGCAATTTCATTCTTCATCCTCTGAAGACCCTCCATACAGCTTTCCACAGGGGCTGTTCCAATCAGTCTGCATTCCCACAAACAGTGAACATCCCTTATCTCCACACCCTCACCCAACACATGTTGTTTGTTGATTTATTTTTTTTTCTTATTTTTTTTATTGTTCAAGTACAGTTTTCTGCCTTCCCCCCCGCCCCAGCCTTCTCCACCTCTCTCCCCTGTTGCCACCCCACCCTTGTTATTGTCCATGTGTCCTTTATAAAAGTTCCTGCAAACCCTTCACCCTTTTCCCCTGAAATTCCCTCCCCTCTCCCCTCTGGTCACTGTCAGCCTGTTCTCTGTTTCAGTATGTTTGGTTATATTTTGCTTGTTTGTTTGTTTTGTTGATTAGGTTCCTGTTAAAGGTGAGATCATATGGTATTTGTCTTTCACTGCCTGGCTTATTTTGCTTAGCATAATGAGAGCCATTCGGACAGGCGTAAGCTGCATCTCACTGTGGTTTTAATTTGCATTTCTCTAATGATTAGTGACATTAAACATCTTTTCGTGTATGTATTGGCCATCCACATGTCCTTTCTGGAGAAGTGTCTACATTCAGAATCTCTGCCCATTTGTTTATTTGGATTATGTGTATTTTTGGTGTTCAGTTTTCTGAGCTTTTATAGATTGTGTATATTCACCCCTTATAGGATGTATAATTGGAGAATATCTTCTTTTTGTTCAGTACGTTGTCTTTTCATTTTGTTGATGGTTTTCCCTGATGTGCAAAAATGTTGTACTCTAATGTAGTCCCATTTATTTATTTTTCTCTAATTTCTCTGGCCCAAAGAGATACATCAGAAAAAAATATTGCTAAGAGAAGTGTCAGAGATTTTACTGCCTATGTTTTCTTCTAGGAGTTTTATGGTTTCATGTCTTACTTGTACGTCTTTAAAATTTTGAGTTTATTCTTGGATGTGGTGTAAGAAAGTGATCTATTTTCACTTTTTGCATGTAACTGTCCAATTTTCCCAACACCATTTATTGAATAGACTGTCTTTATCCCATTGTATGTTCGTGCCTCCTTTGTCATATATTAATTCACCGTAAAGGTGTCAGCTTATTTCTGGGCTTTCTATTCTGTTCCATTGATACATATGTCTGCTTTTGTGCCAGTCCTATGCTGCTTGGATTACTATGGCCTTGTAGTATAGTTTGGTATTAGGTAGTGTGATACCTCCAACTTTGTTTTACTTTCTCAAGATTGCTGTGACTATTCAGGGTCTTTTGTGGTTTCACATAAGTTTTTGGAATATTTGTTGTAGTTTAGTTCTGTGAAATGTGCTATTGATACCTTGATAGAAATTGCATTGACTCTATAGATTGCTCTTGGTAGTATGAACATTTTAATGATGTGGATTCTTCCTGTCCATGAGCACGGTATGTGCTTTCATTTATTTATACCTTCTTCAATGTTTTTCTTCAGTGTTATATAATTTGTGGAGTACAGGTTTTTTACATCCTTGGTTAGATTTTTATTCTTAGGTATTTTTTTCATGCAACTGTCAATGGAATTGTTTTATTAGTTTCTCTTTCTGGTAGTTCATTATTGGTGTATAAAAATACAACCAATTTCTGAATGCTTTTGTATCCTGCTACTTAGCTGAATTATTTATCAGCTCCAATTCTTTTTTGGTGGAATATTTAGGGTTTTCTATATATGGTATCATGTCATCTGCAAATAATGACAATTTTACTCCTTTATTTCCAATATGGATGCCTTTGATTTCTTCTTCGAGTGTGATTGCTGTGGCTGGGACTTCCAGTACTATGTTCAGTAAGAATGGTGAAAGCAGACATCCCTGTATTTTTCCTGACTGTAAGGAAAATGCTTTTAGTTTTTTCTCCATTGAATATGATGTTAGCTGTGGGTTTCTCATATATGGCTTTCATTATGTTGAGGTATGTTCTCTCTATTCCCATTGTGCTGAAAGTTTTTTTTTTATCATAAATGGATGCTGGATTTTTCTGCATATATTGATATGATCATATGGTTTTTATCTTTCATTTGTTTGTGTAGTATCATGTTAATTGATTTGTGGATATTCAACCAATATTGCATCCCGGGAACAAATCACATTTGATCATGCTGTATGCTCTTTTTAATGTATTGTTGAATTTAGTTTGCTAATATTTTGTAGAGGATTTTTGCATCTATGCTTATCAAAGATATTGACCTATAATTTTCTTTCATTATAATGTCTTTTCCTGATTTTTGGAATAAGGGCTGGCCTTGTAAAATGAGTTTCAGAGTGTTCTGTCCTCTTGAATTTTTTGGAATTGTTTGAGAAGGATAGGCATTAAATTTTTTAATATCTGGTAAAATTTACCTGTGATACTATCCTACCCTATCCTTTACATGTGATACTATCCTGTTTATTTTGTTTGGAATTTTTTGATTACTGGTTTGATTTGATTTGGTTATAATTGGTCCATTTAGGTGGGTTTTTTTTCTTGATTCAGTCAAAAGATTGTATGTTTCCAGAAATGTATCTTTTTCCTTTAGGTTGTCCAATTCGTTCACATATGATCATAGTATCTTCTTATAACTCTTTTTATTTCTGTTGTGTGTTATTAACTTTTCTTTCATTTATGATTATATTTATTTGGGTCCTCTCTTATTTCTTGGTGAGTCTGGTTAAAAGTTTAACACTCTTGTTTGTCTCTTCAAAGAAACTTCTCTTGGTTTCATTAATCTTTTATATTGCTTTTTTTAAAAAAAAAACCAAACCTCTATTTTGTTTATTTCCACTTTGATCCAAATTATTTCCTTCCTTCTAATTACTTTGGGCTTGTCTTGTTATTCTCTTTCTAGTTTCATTAGGTGTAGGGTTTTATTATTTATTTGAGATTTTTATTGTTTCAGTAGGCCTGCATTGCTGTGCATTTTCCTCTTGGGAATGTATTCACTGTGTCCCATAGATTTTGGACTGTTGTGTTTCCATTTTCATTTGGCTCAAGGTATCTTTTGATTTCTTCTTCGTCTCACTGAAAACTCATTGTTTAGTAACCTGTGATTGGTCTTCATGTGTTTCTGTGGTTTTCAGGGGTGTTTTTATTTTTTATGATTGATTTCTAGTTTCATGCCATTGTGGTCTGAGAAGATGCTTGATATAATTTCAATCTTAAGTTTATTGAGACTTGTTTTGTGTCCTAACATGTGGTCTATCCTGGAAAATGTCCCATGCACACTTGAAAAGAATGGATATTCTGCTCTCTGGGGTGAAATGCTCTAAAAATATCAATTATATCTATCTGGTCTAATGTGTCATTTAAGGCTGCTGTTTCCTGTTGATTTTTCTCTCTGGATGACCTATCCATCGATGTCAGTGGGGTGTTAAAGTTCCCTACTATGAATGTAGCACTGTTGATCTCTCCATTTATGTCCATCAAGGTTTGCTTTATATATTTAGGTGCTCCTGTGTTGGGTGCATAAATGTTTGCATGGGTTATATCATCTTGCTGAATTGATCCCTTTATCATTACGCAGTGTCCTTCTCTGTTTCTAATTGTAGCCTGTGCACTAACGTCTATTTTCTCTGATATAAGTATTGCTACTCCAGCTTTCTCTTCATTTCCATTTCCATGAAATATCTGTTTCCAATCCCTTTACTTTCAGCCTGTGTGTATCTTTCTGTCTGAAGTGGGTCCCTTTTAGACAGAATATATATGAGTCTTATTTTCTCATCCATTCAGCTACCCTGTGTCTTTTGATTAAAGCATTTAATTTGTTTTCATTTAAAGTGGTTATCGATAGGTACATAGTTACTGCCATTTTATTATTTACATTTATGTTTCTCTTTTTTCCCCTCTTCTTTTTCTTAAAGACATCTCTTTAACATTATGTATAATACTGGCCTGGTGGTGTTGACCTCCTTTAGCTTTTTCTTGTCTGAGAAATTCTTTATTTCTCCTTCAATTTTAGATAATAGCCTTGCTGGGTAAAGTAGTCTTGGTTGTAGGTTCCGCATTTGAATATTTCACTTTGAATATTTCATGCCATTCCCTTCTGGCCTGAAAAGTTTCTGTTAGGAAATCAGCTGGAAGTATTATTATGGAGCTTTCTTGTAGGTAACTGTTTTTTTTTTTTTTTCTTTCTGCTTTTATGATTCTCTCTTTGACTTTAACTTTTCTTATTTTAATTATGATGTGTCTTGGTGCGGGCCTCTTTGGGTTCATCTTGTTTGGGACTCTTTGCACTTCCTGGACTTGTGTGTCTTTTTTCCTCATCAGGTTAGGGAAGTTTTCTTCAAATATATTCTCAGTCCCTTGCTGTCTCTCTTTTCCTTCTAGTACCCCAGTGATGCAGATTTTGTTATGCTTGATGTTGTCCCAGAGGTCCCGTAAACCAGGGATCTCCAACCTCCGGGCCACAGACTGATACCAGTCTGGGCTGGTTAGGAATTGGGCCTCACAGCAGGAGGTGAGCTTGAATGTAATGCACTTGAATCATCCCAAAACCATCCTCTCACCCCTGGTCTATGCAAAAATTACCTTCCACAAAACTGGTCTCTGGTGCCAAAAAGGTTGGGGACAACTGCCTTAAATTATCCTTATTTTTTATTCTTTTTTTCTTTTTGCTGCTCTGATTGGGTGTTTTCTTCCATCTTGTCTTTCAAATCACTGATTGGGTCCTCTGCTTCATGTAATCTGCTATTGATTTCTTTCAGTTATTCTTTTCAGTTATTGTAATCTTCATTTCTGACTGGTTCTTTTCCATGGTTTCTATGTGCCTTTTTTATGTTGTTGATGTTCTCACTAAGTTTTTTGAGCCGCCATTCTTATCACCACCATTTTGACCTCTGTATCTGGTGGTTTGCTTGCCTCCCTTTCATTAGGTTTTGTTTTTCTGGTGATATTTTTTGTTCTTTCATTTGGGACATATTTCCTTGTTACCTCATTTTGACAGCCTCCCTGTGTTTGTTTCTATGTGTTAGGTAGAGCTACTATGTCTCTCAGTCCTGATATGTTGGTCTTAAGTAATTGGTGACCTTTGGGGCTCAGTGGCATAGTCTCCTTGATCCCTTACACTGGATGCTCCAGGAGTGTTTCTTGTGTGGGTTCTGTGTGCCCCCCTGTTCTGGTTGAGCCTTGATTGCTATTTCCATGTAAATGGGTGGGGTTGACCCTCAGGCTGGCTCACTGTGCAGATTGGCCGTGACCAGAGTATACGAGCTGCCATCTGGGCTGTGACCCCATGAGGTGGAATTTTCCCCAGCAGGGATCTGGTGCCTGCTGAGACCTCCCTTTTTGTTTGCTGCTTATAGGAGCTAATCATGTCACACTATATTGTGGTTTGAAGCCAGTTACCAGGTGTGTTTATTCTGGGACTTCTTGGGTGGAACTCCAGTGCAGATCAATGTCAGAAGTTGCCTCTGACCAGCTTTGGGCTACCTGATGAAAGCTACAGAGCACTCCACGGTTGGTAGCTCCCTGTGCTGCGTCTAGGTATATGTAGGAGGGGCCAACCTGCATACTAAGACAGGCAGCCACCAGTACCAGGTCTGGGGCCTGTCAGGAAAAAGCTTAAGGCACCCTGAAACCCACCACCATCTACTGACTGCCCATTAATTTCAGCCAATGAAAGGGCCTCTGGTGGTATGCGAATTGTGTGAGGCAGGTTCTCAGGGAGTCACCAGCTAAGGGAAAATGGTGTTCACCAGGTTAATACAGATTCAAAGTAGGAGCCAGTGCTGAGTTTGAAGTCACTCAGCAGAAATCTCAGGGTATACCAAAGCTAGTTGCACCAGCCTGGGGTCTGCGGAACTTTGCACTGAGTAGGGTCTCAGGGAGTCATCGTGGTAGAGCTAGTAAATTCATCAGGCTACAGCAGATTAAGATTTGGGTGTGTGGAGGGAGGGCTTAATACAGGAAAGGTAGTGCCTGTCAGGTGTGTGGGAAGACAGACTTTGCCTTAAACCACACAATTCAGTTTCTTCCTGAGTGTGTCTGGCACTCACCCCCTCTCCCTGCCAACCCTGCACTCAAAGCTCACTGCAGTTCCTCAAAGGTTTTTAAAGAAAGTTTGCAATGTAAACCCTGGCTGGTTCCTGCTGACAGAGCTTACATTGGTGAGGAAGTTGGGTAGGGCAGGGCCTCTGGGAGTTGTCAAGATGGGGCTAGTGTAGCTCACCAGGCTAGTGCCCTAAAAGAACCATGCTCAACCCAAGAAAGATGGCATCCATTTGCGGTACAGGAAAGGGACTCAACACAGGGATGTTGGTGGCTCTCCCTCCAGCCCTGTCTCCGAAGCCTCACTACTCTGTCTCTCTCCCTATGTAACTCTGGCATCCCTTTTCCACCATCCCCTTGCAAAAGCTCAGGGTGAATGCCTGCAAGTGAGTTTGTGTGCAGACCCTTTAAGAGGACTCCTTGGTTTCTGGCAGCCTTATGTATCACCTGAGTAGATGTAATTGCTGCTGATTTTCACAGCCAGATGTCATGTGGGCTCCTCTTCCTGGCACTGGTGCTCCAGACTGGGGAGCCTGGCATGGGGTTGAGACCCCTTGCTTTTAAGGGAGGACCTTGCAGCTGAGATATGCCTCCAGATTCTTGACCAACAAATGTGAGTGCAGGGCCAGACCATCTGCTATCTCTGTCTATCGGTCTTCATTTAGCTTCGTCTGTGTATTATTAGTTATAAGACTTCTGTTCAGCTAGTCTTCAGATGGTTATTCAGGCTGATTGTTCTATAATTTAGTTGTAATTTTGATGTGGTAATGGGAGGAGGTGAATGCAACTTCTATCTATTTTGCCATCTTGGACTGAAAATGATTGTGTGCTTTTTTTTGAAGGTTGTTATAGCTTATATAAAAACGTGTTAACTTAGATGCACAGAAACAATGGACAGGGCTTGCTTAAGGCACAGATAAACTTTTTACTAAAAAAAAAATTATATGCCTGAAATTTATACCCACCAACACCTGCCCCATTAGGAATTTATGATGGGATCACCCTGTGAGGTTACTTTCCATAGAACCTCCCCTTATTCTGTACACAGATCCCCTTTTTGGTCATAAATCAATCTACAGGAAGACTCATTCCTAGGAAGTCTCAGTATCAACCTCATCTTGTTGACTATTAGAGATGGGGCAATACTGCAACCATAGACTCTGAGTTGAGGCCAAATTTTTTCTCAAAAGGGAAAGGTAGGTAAATGGAAGGTAGTCAGTTCTTATGGCCTTCATTGAGGAAAAAAATAACACTGTAGATCATTTCTATCCTGTTAACTATCATTATCCAAATTTTGCCCTTTGTCTCATATTTCTGTATTTGACATCTCTTATAACATTTACATAAGCCATGAAGAGTATTAAAAATTATCTTACGCCATGTTTTATAATCATAAACAGACTACACAGAAAAACCCACAGGACAAGTTTAACTATTCTTATGACTAATATCATTAGCAAACAGGTAAAGGCAATCAGACAAAATGGATTCTGAGTTCAATATCAATCTATAGGTATACAGGCCTTGGTGATATCTTGGGATAGCTGTCAGCAGCCTCTGGTGTCAGCAGCTTCTCATCCCAGAGAAGGCTTTGATGTCTGCTGCAGGTGGGGGCAAGTGTCAGAGATGGGGCAGATGTCCATTCATGGTTAGGCACCTGCTAAGGTCCCTTCCAACGAGGTTGGAATGTCTTTTTTTTTTAATGTCCCTTCCAAGAAACGAAACCTAGAGTACTTATTTCCTGGAAGCTCTCAATGAAAGGAAGTGGTTAGCAACCTTGGCGATCGTGTAAGATGGCTCCTTTCAATGTCGTCTGCTCATAAATTCCTTCATCTAAGGCCAGAGTAAATGCACTGTGATGAATAAAGGAATGCAAAAGCCAAACCGTGGGGAGCCAGGGAGCAGGGGAGAACCAAGCAGCACCATCGCTGCGACCATTCCTTTAACTTCCAACCATCGCTCGCCCACACACATGCCCTCGGTTTCCTATGTGCCTTGAGACTTTAACCCTGAAAACCTTGCTATCCAATGAAAACAAAGCAATCAGTTAGCATTCTTTAGCTTGAACATTTTATTCTAGAAACATTTTTCATAGGTATCAAAGTTTTTTTTATCAACATGAACTTATTTTTATAAAACCCAGGCTAAAATAAAGATTTGTCTGTTTTACTTAAACCAACAAACTTAGGCTAACTTTCATTTACTAAGGATTAATTTTAGATTATATGAACTTAAAAGGTGTTTGAGTTAGTTTCTATACTTCTGAGAATTTTAGAATACCTCATCCTTACAGGTGTTTGCCTTTAAACAAATTCCAACACCACCACCCAGAGGCAGAAAATTATCTCACATTTATACACTCATATGGACACACAGAGACAGACACAGAGGCCTTTTAGCCAGCAGAAAAACTCACTAGTTTATAAAAGAACAATCAGATCCAAATTTTGTTTTGGAGACATTTACAATTTATATCTGTTCTTGACCAGTCAAGTTCCTAATGACCTTCCCCCTTTACAATAAGGACAGCCATTTTTAATACCTCAAAGAATTGGGTTGACACCTGAAGGACATCATCAGTCAATCAATTTATCTAAACCCTCTTTTTAAAGCTTCAGTAGACCAATACAGTATGCTTTCTATGCATTCTGCCTAATTTTATAGCCAGCTTTTTCAAAAGATTAATTTAGGAGTATCGAAGGATCCTCATGATGGCCTTCTTAGTTATAGATGAGAGGCTGAGTGTCATGAGACTTGTTAGCCTCAGAGGTGTGATTGTCTGTGTTAATTCTGAGATCCCGAGAGTCAACAAACTTCTAGGGAAAACCAGCCCTTGTGTGAACATCTCCAGATGAGCCAATGCAGTGGCTATCCCTGTAGGACTGCTTTGTGCCCTACAGGAAATGTTTCCTCCTGCAACAGATTGTTATCACCTGATAATACCCAAGTAAGGGCCAGTGAGAGCTTACTGGATGCTACTGGAACCGCAATGCTTTCCAAGGCATGGGCCCCTCTCTTGGGCTCCTCTCTCAGGGTGAGCCCGTTCCAGGGTGCCCTGTCCTTCTCCCCACGACTCCTGTCAGCTTCTCTGGGATCAGCTGCCTTACCATACTTGGCAACTCCCAGCACCCCATCTTTGCCACTCTGGATTCAGGGATCTGAACTATCATCACCCCTCTGGCTATTCAGGTTGGGAAAGCGAGTGTCCTTTCTCTTTCAGGGCTATGGAGAGTTCAGTCTCTCATTTAAACACCAAAGATTTTGTGGAGACTCTTAGTAAGCAATCCAGTTAAAAGCAACAACCCTTTTTTCCCCTCTCCCTGAGTTATCAGTCTATCTACCTCGAGCAATTTCTAAGAGTAGCTCAAATAAAGTCATGACCTGCTGCTTAAAGCAGGGAGTCCCTGGGTTCCAAGAGAGACTCACCCAAGTTCACTGGGTATGAAATGGGGAGTTGGTAGGGCACAGTGGGCCCCTGCTTGTACCTAGCACTGGCTCCGGGTCCATAGGGTGGCCCTGGGTGGCTTCTTTGCAACCTTGCTGACAGTGCCAAGTAAATGTCAACATAAGAAACAGCTAAACCTGTAGAGATTGTTTTATGAGTTTTATGGGGCCAAACTGACAACATATGCCAGGAGCAAGATCTCAAATGCTCCCTCAAATCCAGTTTTTTTAAAAAAGACACAACAACATCAGAAGTAAGAAATGCAACATAATTACAGATGTGGAAGTGATTTTTAGAATGGTAAGAGAATATTAACAAATTTATGCCAATATATTTGAAAATGTAGATAAAATGGATGCTTTTATTCTGAACTATTTTTTTTAAATCCTCACCTGAGGATATGTTTATTGGTTTGAGAGAGAGAAAGAGAGAAATTGATGTGAGAGAGAAACATTGATTGGTTCCCTTCTGTAAGCACCCTGAACAGGTATCAAACCCACAACCTAGGTGCCCTGATGGGAAATCAAGCTCACAATCTTTTGGTGTATGGGATGACACTCCAACCAACTGAGCCACCTGACCAGGGTAAAGTAGATGCTTTTATATAAGAAAGTACAAATCACAAAATTATCTTAAGAATTTTTTAAATTAACCACAGTAGAAATTGAAAAGCTAGTCAAGGTTTTAGTCCTCAAAAAGGCCAAAGATTTAATATTTTTATGTGTAATGTCTACCAAAATAGCAAGGGGTATATTATTCCTATGTTACATAAATTTTCCAGGAATAAAAAGTAGTAGAGAAGTCCCCAGTCATTCCATTGTAAAAAGAAAAAAGGCAAGAAGTAAAATATGAAAATCTGTAGACACAATTGTCATTGTTTGCAAATAGTGGACTAATCCAAGTAGAAAATTCAAGCAAATCAACTCAAAAGACTTTTTGATAATTAATAGGATAGGTAAGGTGGAAGATTAATAAGAGAATACAATCACTTTCCTGTACTGATAATGGTTAGTGTGGTCAACCTGTTGTAACAAAATACCATAGACGGGGTGCCTTAAGCAACAAACGTTTCTTTCTCACACTTTTGGAAGTTGGAAGTTCAAGATCAGGGTCCTGGTTCTTTCAGTTCCTGGTTAAAACCCCTTTGCTGACCTGTAGACAGCCACCTTATCCCTGTGACCGCAGGTGATGGGGGCGGGGCAGAGAGAGAGAAGCTCTAATCTCCCTCTTATAAAGGCACTGATCTCAGCCTATGACCTGACCTAAAGCTAATTACTTTCTAAGGTCCCACCTGCAAATGCTAGCACATTGAGGCTTAGGGCTTCAACATATAAATTCTGGAGAGACACATTTAGCCCATAACAACTTATAACTAATTAGTAAATATAAACAAAATCATGTGCTATCACTTTTTAGTCAATATAATAATGCAAGTTATAACCAAGGCAATAAGATGAGAAAAATGAATCAAACAGTATGAACTGGAGAAAGAGAAACAGAATTAAAACCCAAAAATACTGATTGCCAAACTCACCAACAAAACAATAAACCCATTTAAAAATGGACTTGAATAGACATTTCTCCAAAGAAGACATATGAATGACCAATGAGCACATTAGAAGATGCTCAATATCATTAATCATAATGGAAATGCAAATCAAAACTGCAATGAGATACCTCATATTCATTAGGATGGCTACTATAAAAAAAAGTGTTGGGGAGGCTGTGGAGAAATTGGAAACCATGGGTGCTGTTGGTAGGAATATAAAATGGTACAGCTCCTGTGGAGAACAGTATGGTACTTACTCAAAAAAAAAATTAAAAACATAATGACCATACAATCCAGCAATTCCCATTCTGGGAATATACCAAAAAGAATTGAAAGCAGGGTCTCAAAAACATATCTGTACACCCATGTTCATAGCAGCATTACTCATCAGAGCTGAAATGTGGAAGCATCCCAAGTTGCTTCCTTGCTATGGACATAGGCCAGTGGGCACTTGTGATATATACATACACTGGGATGTTACTCATCTTTAAAAAGGAAGAGAATTCTGCAATATGTTACAGCATGGATGAATCTTGAGGTCATTATGTTATGTAAAATAAGCCAATCACAAAAAGACCCTTTATGATTCCACTTAAATGAGGTACTTAGTCAAAATCATAAAGACAGAAAATGTAATGGTGGCTATCAGAGCCTGGGGGAGTTATTGTGTAGCAGGCGTAGTTTCAGTTTTACAAGATGAAAAGAGTTATGGGAATGGGTGGTGGCAACTGGCTGCGCAACAAGGTGAATATATTTAATATCGCTAACCCTACACTTAAAAATGGCTAAGGTGGTAAATTTTGTTGTGTGTATTTTACCACAATAAAAAAGAAAATGTGAGCATGGTATGTGCTTTCACTTATTTGTATCTTCTTCCATTTCTTTCTTCAGAGTCATAATTTTCCAAGTGCAGGTCTTTGACATCTTTGTTTAAGTTTATCCCTAGGTATTGTATTATTTTTGAAGCAATTGTGAATAAGATTGTTTTCTTAATTTCCCTTCCTGTTAGTTTGTTATTGGCATTTAAAAATGCAGTTGATTTCTGGATGCTAATTTTGTATCCTGCTACTTTGTTGAATTCATTTATCAGTTCAGCTAGTTACTTAGTGGGATCTTTGGGGTTCTGTATGTACAATATCATGTCGTCTGCAAATAATGACAGTTTTATTTCTTTCCAGTTTGAATGCCTTTTATTTCTTCTTCTTGTCAGAATGCCATGGCTAAGACTTTCAGTGAAGAGAGGGGAAAGCGGACATGCCTGTCTTGTTCCTGATCTTAAGGGGAAAGCATGTAGTTTTTACCTGTTGAGTATGATGCTGGCAGTGCGTCATATATGGCCTTTATTATGTTTAGGTACCTATATTTTGCTTTGTATAATGCACACTTTTTTGCCCAAATTTTTGAGAGAAAAATAAGGATGCTCATTTTACATGGGTAGTACTAATTCTGTAGCTATATAAATGTTTTTAATTATTTTATTTATGCTTATGCATTAAAAGTATAGCTCTAGAAAGCAATAACAATATCTGTATGTAAAGTAATACCCTAGAATATGATCATCAGTTTTGTTTCTAAATATAAATTAAAAATTGAATTAAAAATTAAAATGAAAGATTTTTTTTCTGAAAGTTTGGGCCAAAAACATGGGTGAACATTATACATGGCAAAATATGGTATGTTTCCTTTATTCCCACTTTGCTGAAAGTGTTTATCATATATAGGTACCAAATTTTATCACAAGCTTTTTCTGCACCTATTGATATGATCGTGTGGTTTTTATTGTTCATTTTGTTTATGTGGTGAATCACATTTATTGATTTGCAAATGTTCTACCAACCTTGCATTCCCCGAATAAATCCCACTTGATCATGGTGTTTGATCATTTTGGTGCATTGCCTCATTCAGCTTACTAATATTTTGTTGAGGCTTTTAGTATCCATTGTTCATCAGGGCTATTGGCTTATAATTTTCTTTTTTTGTGGTGTCTTTATCTGGTTTTGGTGTTAGGGTAATGGTGGCCTTGTAAAACGAGCCTGGGAGCCTACTCCCCTCTTGAATTTTTGAAATAGTTTGAGAAGGAGAGCTGTTCGTGCTTCTCAGAATTCTCAGTTTGGTTAAATTCACCTGTGAAGTCATCCAGTTCAGGGCTTTTGTTTGTTGGGAGTTTTTGTTTTGTTTTGTTTTGTTTTGTTACTGCTTCAATTTCACTAGGTATAATCTGTCTATTCAGATTCTCTGATTCTTCCTGATTTAGTTTTGGAAGATTGTATGTTTCTAGGAATTTATCCATTTCATCCATGTTGTCCAGTTTGTTGGAATAATATTTTCTTACAATCCTTTGTATTTCTTTGGTGTCAGATATTATTTCTCCTTTTTTATTTATGATTTCATTTATTTGGGTCCTTTCTCTTTTTTGCCTGATGAGTCTAGTTAAAAGTTTGTCAATCTTGTTTATCTTTTCAAAGAAGCAGCTCTTGGATTCATTGATCTTTGTATCCTATTTTTAGACTCTTTCATTTATTTCTCTCTGATTTTTATTATTTCCTTCTTCTACTCACTTTAGGCTTTGCTTATTGTTCTTTTTCAAGTTCCTTTAAGTCTAAAGTCAGATTGTTTTTTTGAGCTTTTTCTTGTTTCTTGAGATAGACCTGTAATGCTCTGAATTTCCCTCCTAGGATTCCTTTCCCTGTGTCCCACAGATTTTGAAGCAAGCACATACAATAGGCTAAAAATAGTTTATTTGATAAATGGTGTTGGGAAAATTTGATAGATACATGAAGAAAAATGAAAGTAGACCAGCTTCTTATGCCACACAAAGAATAAATTCAAAATGGATTAAAGACAAATGTTAGACAGCAAACCATAAAAATTCTAGAAGAAAATATAGGCAGTAAAATCTTGGACATTGCTCTTAGCAATATTTTATCTGATGTATCTCCTCAGGCAAGGTAAACAAAAGAAAAAATAAACAAAAATAACTATATCAAACTAAAAAGTTTTTGCACAGCAAAGGAAAACATGAACCAAATAAAAAGACAACCCACAGAATGGGAGAACATATTTGCCAATATATCTGATAAGGGGTTAATATCCGAAATTTATAAAAAAACTTTTAAAACTCAACACCTGAAAAACAAACAATCCAATTAAAAAATGGGCAGAGGACTTGAATAGACACTTCTCCAAAAGGGTCATACAGATGGCCAATACACATTTGAAAAGATGCTCCAGGTCACTGATCATTACAGAAATGTAAATTAAAACCACAATGAGATTATCACCTCACACCTGTCAGAATGGCTATTATCAATAAATCAACAAATAGCAAGTGCTGGTGAGGATGTGGAAAAAGGGGAACCCTTTTGCATTGCTGGTAGGAATGTAAATTTGTGCAGCCATTGTGTAAAGCAATACAGATACTTCAAAAAATTAAAAATGGCACTGCCCAGCGATCCTGCTTCTGGAAATATATCCAAAGGAACCTAAAACACTAATTCAAAAGAACATAAGCACCCCTATGTTCATTGCAGCGTTATTTACAATCGCCAAGATATGGAAGCAGCCCAAGTGCCCATCAGTAGATGAGTGGATACAACAACTCTGGGACATTTACACAATGGGATACTACTTCTTTAAATATAAAAGAAGGAAATTTTATCCTTTGCGGCAGCATGGATGGACCTGGAGAACATTATGCTAAGTGAAATAAACTGGTCAGAGAAAGATAAATACAGTGTGATTTCACTCACATGTGGAATCTAATGAACAAAGTGAACTAACAAGCAAAATAGAGACAGACCATAGACAGAGAGCAGGATGACGGCTAGTGGGGGAAGAGGTGAGGGGATGGGGGATGGGGCTAAAAGGAAAAAGGACTCACGGATGTGGACAACAGTGTGGTGATTGTAGGGGGCAGGGGAGGGGATGCAGGGGGCTAAATAGTCATGAAAAAATACAACGAGAATATATATGAGAGAGAGAGAGAGAAAATAAAACATCTTTCAAAAACTGATTGCCTATGGAGACTATACAAAAGAAACTATAGAACTAATAAGTGACTTCACTGAATCTTCTCTAAAGGCAATTGTGTTTCCTCTACATTAGCTGCAAACAGAAAATATAACTTTTTAATGTACCATTTATAATAGAGTACTTTTTTAAATAAGATACCTAGAAATGTCCTAACAAAAGATATATATGGATATATCATAAAATTTTATTAAAGGATATGAAATTGGGCCTAAATAAATGAAGAGAAGTATCATTTTCATGGCCAGGGGACTTAATATCACAAAGAAGTCAAATTCCCCAAGTTAACCTATATTTTAATGCAATTTCAGTAAAATACTCAACAGGATTATTCATGAACTTGACAAAGTTGATTCTACTGTGTCCATGAAACAGGAAAGGAAAATGATGAGCCAACACAGTTTGCAAGAACAACAAGCTGAAAGGAGCCACTCCCTGTGAGAGAGCAAGGTTTAACTAGAAAGTGTCTCATGACTGAGACACTGTGGCCCACTGGTACCAGGAGAGACAAATAAACCTGTGTTATGAGACCCACCCATGTATGGAAATATAATTTATGTCAGAAGAAATATTTCAAATCAGTAGGTGAAGATGGATAATTCAATAAATTGTATTAAGAAAATTGGTTTCTCTTCTTCTATATAGAAGAAGAGAAAGCATATCTCCGCCTCATCTGGAGCACAAAAATATAGTCCAGATTAGTGGGTTATTATTAAAAACAAAATTTTAGAATTTTTAGAACATATAGGGGAATATTTTTATGACACAGAATAAAGAAAAATATTTTAAACAAAACAAAAAACATAAAGGAAGACTTTATAAAATTATTGTAAGTTAAAAGAAAAAAGAACATAGAGGAAAAAATTATAAATTTGACCACATTGAAATTTAAAACTTAGATCCCTCAAAACATACCATCAATAAAGTTAAAGACAAGCCACAGACTGGAATAAGGTCTTGTGATGCACATAAGTGAAAAAGGATTAATATGAAAAGTGTAGAAGGAATTCTACAAACAAACAAGACAAATAACCCATGAGACAAGCAAGCAAGGAAATGAACATGCAACTCAACAGAAGATGAAATAAAAATCTCAACCCATTAATAATTTTAAACCAAATTAAAATAGCAATGAAATATTTTATACCCATCATATCTGCAACATTTTTAAAAATTCACTAGTATCTAAACTCATAGAAACAAAGAGCGTTTCTATAGGAGAATAGGGAAAAGTTGGTAAAAGGGCACAGACCTGCAGCTGTAAAATGAGTAGGGTCTAAGGACATAATGTAAAACATGGTGACTTCAGTGGTAACACTGTGTCATCTAATTGAAATTTTCTGAGTTAGAACTTAAGTGTTCTCACACAAAATAGATAAGTACGTGAGGTGATGGATATGTTAATTGACTCAGTGGGAGGAATCCTTTCACAATGCATCCATATATCAAATTGGCACAGTGTGCACTTAACATATCTTCCAGTTTTATTTATCAATTATACCTCACTAAGGCTGAAAAATGAGAGTTGACCAGTCTATAGAACAATGGCATTTCTTCGTCACTGTTGACAGGAGTACAAACTGGACCAATACCTGGATAAACTCAACCAGTGGCACCTAGTAAAGATGAGGACACACCTACTATTACCTGGCAATTCCACTGCTACATGGATATCCTAGGCATGAGCCTGTGTGTTTACTGCAGTATTATTGCTATTAGCCAAAAATAAAAGATAAGAAAAACATTAGCAGGAGGGTGGGTTTTTTAGATGGCATATGTATAAAGTATACTCCTCTAGCATATCAAAATGAATGAACTATAGCTATAACATATCTAAACAGCTAAATCTCAAAAACTTGGATTGGAAAAAAGAGTAAGTTTGCAGAAAAGATACTGTTGTTGCCATTTGTATAAAGTAGTAAAACATTTGAAACAATGCTATATATTTTCATATCTGGTGAACGTATCAGAGCACTCAGGGAATGATCCACACCAGATTCAATTTGGCAGTTCCCCGTGGGGAAGACGGCAGGGGTAAGGGGTCAGGGAAGGAACCACAGGTGTGTACCTGGCTACATGGGTGTTGGGCTCTGTCACCTCTCTGCCCCAGGTGCGCCACTGGGGAGGCGTGGCAGGACATCATGCTGGCCTGCATGCCAGGGAAGAAATGCGCCCCGGAGTCTGAGCCCAGCAACAGCACGGAAGGGGAGACGCCCTGCGGCAGCAGCTTCGCCGTCTTCTACTTCATCAGCTTCTACATGCTCTGTGCCTTCCTGGTAAGCCAGGGTGGCACTAAACAGTGACAGGGAATGAGCACGAAGCTCAGGGCAGCCTGAGCCCACCAGCCCCGCAGCTCGGGGTCAAGGTGACCCCCGCTGAGGAGTTGGCTTGGGAAGGCTGACTTAGTAGGGGTATCCAACCACATTGAGATAGGGGCAGAAAGCCTGAGCCAGAGTGACTTCAGCCAGCATGTCTCTTGTCCATTCTTGGCTTATTGTCATGGTGGCATTGTCCTAGAGGACACAGGAGATGTCCATGGAGGCCTAGAGGCAAGATAGACTTTTTTGGCACCCTGCTGGGCAGCGAGGGTGGATAACATCACCCTCTGCCCTTGGCGGCCCCACCCAGCAGCCTGGTTTGAGGGAAGCTGTCCAGTCCATGTGTGGGTTCACCCCACACAACTCGGAAGGGAGCTGTGTGATGTCCATAGCCAAGAAGCCCAAGTTCCAGGGACTGGTGTTTTAAGTGGTAACATGTGGCTGGTCTTTGGAAATGTTGGCTTCTGCCACACGTGGCACTGCTGGCAAAGTGGATTCAAGTGGCGAGTGTGCAGGAAGGTCCTCTTAGACGACTCATCGCACTCTCTGTTATCTGCAGATCATCAACCTCTTTGTAGCTGTCATCATGGACAACTTTGACTACCTGACAAGGGACTGGTCAATCCTTGGTCCCCACCATCTGGATGAATTTAAAAGAATCTGGGCAGAGTATGACCCGGAAGCCAAGTAAGTTCCCAGAGGGAAATTGTAATTCCCAAAGCTGAAGGAGAGGGTTGCACAACCATACCTATGGCACAGGGTCAAGATAGGTTAGTTAGCCTGGGTGGATCCACTGGAAACACTGAATTATACCAGACCTCAAGGCCAAGGGTTAAGGGTCAAGGGCCAGCAATAGGAAGCCAGGCATCTTTGGCTAGGTCAGGAACATACCTGCTATTTTCAGTTGAATGGAAGAATGTAAGATCCCAGTATTAGGAATAACTGGTAGGTACTCATGTTAGGATGTTTAGAGCCAGGAACATCTGAACTCCATCCCTGCCTCTGATCCGAGGAAACCCTCCTCAATCAATCACCTTTTGCTGACAATAACTATTGTGTCTTTTGGTCAGGCAGTTAGTTGATTGAAGCAGCAAGTACATGTTGAGAATTTCATTGCACTTCTAAAATCCTTTCCATCTTGAGCTGAACATAAACTACTTGAAAATGGCTTATTAAGATCTAAACATGTATTTGTTGGTTTGGAGTGTTGCTGTGTGATTCTGCAACTCTGCACTGAGTTTGACCCATAGGGCTACAGCTACAGAGAGCTCCTCCTGGAGGTGGGCCCCACCTCCTCTCACGTCCACGGGTCCTGGGCTGCTGGCCCAGACTGCACCCCTGACTGACCTTTCCCTCCCCTCCTTCCTCTTCCAGGGGTCGTATCAAACACCTGGATGTGGTGACCCTGCTTCGGCGGATTCAGCCCCCACTGGGTTTTGGGAAGCTGTGCCCTCACCGTGTAGCTTGCAAAGTAAGAGGCAACCTGTGATCGTGGGAGAAGGAAAAAAATATGGGAGGCGAGATGCCTATTTGCTATGTAACCTTGGTCAGGCCATTGATCCTTTAAGGGTGTGAAGACAATATTGTATATGCCTAAGGAAATGAGCTTGAGCGAGAATATGTTCTAAGGTTCCTTCCAGCAATAAGTTCTCAGACTAGATAAAGGAAAAACAGAGTGAATGCCCCACATCGCAGTGTGCTATGTGCCCAGTCCAGAGTAAAAGACCTTGTTCTGAGCAGACTTTGCTGCCCCATCAGGCTGTGCCCCAGGCAACCTGGGAAACATCCCAGCTGGGACAGACAGGTTGTGGTACTTTCCTGGGATCACAGGGCCATTAGAGTCCACACATCAGTTTCAGGGACACATAAAGCCCTACAGTTGTATATGAAATCACTGAAATACTCACAAATTGCACCAAGGATAGACTCCATCATGTTCATCAAATCTCTAAGTGACTCCATGATGTTAAAGACAGACACCCCAGGTTCTGCTAGACCTGACTCATGCCCATGGGGTCTTGCACGACCCTGAGAGGGAGCGGCCCCTGAAGTTGTGTGCCCTCTCTTGCCTCACATAATCCCGACCATGTAGCCCAGCCCTTGGCTGAAGAGTCTCATTTCCACTCTCGTTCCCTTTCTGTAATTCTCACTATCACCATTCTGTGTTCCGTGCCGGAATAGTAACAAGTCGAAAAGGGAGTTGTGTGAAGTGACGTCACAGATCTATGCAGAGGAAGAAACACAAATAGAAAAAAATAGAAAAAATTAGAAACACAAAGAGAAAAAATTCAGCTCTGTGGATAATCCACTATAGGAAAATGGGGAAATGAAGGGATATAGGACCTTCTATTTATGCTCTGTTTTACTCCATTTTTCCTCACTTGTACCTCCACTTCATACCAAAAAACAAAAGATTTTAGAAGATTTCCAAGGGCATAGAAGGTGTGAGGGGAAAGAAGAACACAAATTAAATGCCAGGGAAAGCAGAGTGGAAAACAAGAGCAGGGAAGCGCAGCCTGCATGGGGCCGCAGTGTGTCCCTCGGGGCCTCACATGGGCCTGGATGGGTGCCACCTGATCTTTATGCTTTCCGGGGACCACTCTAAGATCGCTCTGCCCGTGAGAATCAAGAAGATCCACTCAGAGGAATTATAACCCTTTTGGGCACTGTGATTAATAGGAGGATACCATGTGATCTAATGAATAATACCCTTGACCACCTCCTGACAGTAGGTACCAGGGTGAATCTTATGGTACTCTTTCTCGCAGTGACCCTGTGTGTGCCAAAGTCCCCACCCCCGACGCACAGTACACTGGTAGCAACCTTGGGGGTGGGAAGCGATTGGCAGAGGGCCATCCAGTCCTATCCAATGGCGTCAGGCTGCTGATCCAGCTTGGTGTAGAGGCAGATTTTTCAATATACTGGAGAAAGGACACACTGCATCTCCTGTGAGCATCTTCCATTATTCTCTCTCTGATGAGGACTTTAAAGAGATGTGGGTTGGCAGGTGGGTACCCACAAATGCCTGCACACAGTTGCTCTTTGTTGCCACACAGGGCACACCCACGTGTGTGAGCAGTGTCTGAACAGGAAGGGGGTGGAAGCAAGGGTCTACTAGGGACAAACTCCATTCCTCCTTCCCTCTCTGCAGCAGGGCAAGAATACTTTTGGCAGAGCCAAGATCCCCCAGCATAGGTTTTGAATACATTTCAGTGACTCATGCTTAGACACCCCTGCCCCACTCTGGGCACATGCCCACAAGTTTAGAGGCTCCCTCCCAGCGTCCTCCTGCCGTGCTGTTTCTGTGGGTCCTTGGAGAACCATTTGCTGTAATCACCAGCTTCCCCTCCCCTTCCCCTCCAGCGTCTGGTCTCCATGAACATGCCTCTGAACAGTGATGGGACAGTCATGTTCAATGCCACCTTATTTGCCCTGGTCCGGACAGCCCTGAGAATCAAAACAGAAGGTAAGAATCACCCACTCAGAAGATCTAGCATACCAGCCAGAAAAGCAGTCAGCAGCCTGCACGATGTCACAGGGCCTCCCGCCTGCACAGAGCTGTGGTCCAGTGGTGACCTGCACCTCAGGGATGCAGAGGCCTGGTCGTGTCTTCCTGGCTCCTTTAATGACCTGTTTCCTTCTAGTTTATTTATTTTGAACTCTAGCTTTCCATCATGAAGTCACAGAGTACAGTTCAAAAAAGCAGAAACAGATGAGAGTTGCCCGCAGCAAGACCAAGCCCACCTCATTGCAATTTTGTTGGCAGGTGGGCCTGTCAAATGCTCAACATTCTTTTTAAATTAAAAAGACCTGTGTGGGGAAGGGGTCATGGTGGCAAGTGGTGGCTGTGGTTGAAGTTGTCACTTGTCATGGCACAAGGGCTCCACCAGCAACAGGTAGGGGTGGAGGTCGCACCTGTGCTCTCCTAGGCAGCCATGCTCCCTCCGGCCTGTGTCCGCCTGTAGGGGCACTTTTTTCTAGTTTGCTCATAGGCACCCAGTGGGCTGCAGCAGCTTTGGTGGCAATAACAGGCTGTTGATATAATTGATAAGTATCTCTGAACCACTCTGTGAAGAAGGCTATATGAAATGTGCCAAAGAAGATGCACTTGCTCTCCAAGAGCTGTTAGCCTATAAAAGTGTTTCACAGAGTGTGGTCAAAAGACCACCTGCCTCAAATTCACCTATTGGAGTTTTTTAAAATACCAAGTTCCAAGCATCAGCCCAGATCTCTAAACCTGAGTCTCAGAGCAGGGCTCAGGGATCTGCCCTTTCAACCAGCCACATTAAGATTCATACAGGAACTAAAGTTTGAAACCCTCTTGTATTAAAATGAGAGACAACACAAAACAGACAAGCAATATGTCTTCTGTCCCTTCTAATGCTTCAGTCTCAGAGTCTCAGGCTGCCAGTCATGGTGTTGTCCTTTTGCACAATAGCCAGAGTGCTGGGCAGGGAGATGGGAGACCTGAATCTGATAACACATGTGATGTCATTTACTCTCTCTCTACCTAAGTTTCTTCATTTGTAAAGTAAGAAAGGTGATGAAGTGATACATGGGAACTCAGTTCAGGGAACAACCCAGAGAGGTGCCTTCTCTCAGCTGAAGCCTTCCAGAAAATAAGAGAAACACCTGAAATGAAAGAAAACAAGAACAGAAAAGCAAGATACATGTCAAAATAATGAACTCGTCTTTAAAAACATTAAAAGTAGTTCATGTTCTGCTGCTACACTATAAAGAAACAAAGGCTACAGAATACCCCCTCAGTAAGTAGCCAGTGCAATAGCACAATCTGAACTAGGTATAAATAGGCCTATTTCTCGCCCTGGAAGGGCTGAACACACATTTAATCTACTGTGTGTGTATAACAAGGAAAAATTGGAAGGGAATTTGTTGGCGTTGATTGTCACTGAGTAGTAGAATGAGCAGGGACTTTTGCCTCCTTCTTTTACTTTTGTCGCTTTCCAAATTGTTTACAGTGACTATTGCAATTACATCCAGGAGCAAGGATTTTCTTTTCCAAGGAGACAAGGTTTAATGACTACTAGGAGGAATATCCTGCAATACTTACAACTTGATGTAAATTGAGGAACTACAGTTTCCTTTGTGGGGGAAGCCAGATCCTCACTATCGAACACAGGCTGTCAGCACAACCAAGCCCAGCTAAAGGATGCCAACCACCAAGGGCATGTGAAAGGAGCTGGGCTGAAGTAGCTTGTGCACATAGACCATCTCCAGGAACTGAGCACTCTGCAACAAGAGGAGAAGCCAGCCACATGGGAACTACAGCCAAGAATTAAAGAAGCCTTTAAGGACTTCCAGCCAAGATGGAGGCGTAGCTGGACACACTGTGCCTCCTCTCACAACCAAGATTAAGAACAACAAAAATATAGAACCAAAAAAAAAGAAAACCCAACCAGAACAGAGAGAAAATTGAACTGTGTGGGAGTCCGACAACAACGATTCACCCAGACCGGTAAGAGGGGCAGAGTCAGTGGCCGGCAGAGTCCACAGCCAGTGGAGTAGGGTCGCAGCAGAATAAGACACTGGCTGGTGGCCCCGGGTGCACAGTCACCCCAGGCACACAGGCAGTGGCATTGCCGAACTCGAGGTGGCCAAGCAGGGCTCGCAAGGCAGCGGACTGCAGACACACATTCACACACAGATAAACCAGGCGAAAATGGGCAGCAAGACAGACTGCGAGACGCAGGGCCCCAGCACTGGGAAGTGGAGCCTAAAAGCACCCATTGAAAATACTTGGAGGGGCTGAGGTGCCAGGAGGGAGTCCCAGCCTCACCGGGAAGTTCATTGGGGAGACCCATGGGGTCCTGGAGCATGCACAGGCCCAACCACCTGGGAATCAGCACCAGAGTGATCCAGTTTGCTTGGAGGAAGTGTGGAAGTGACTGATATCTGACAGAGAGTGGAGCAAGCGCCATTGTTCCCTCTGGGACCCTGCAGCCACATCCAGCATCACAACCCAGTGACTGGGTTGCCCCACCCTGGTGAACACCTAAGGCTCCACCCCCACTACGTATGTAACAGCCACGACCAGACAAAAACAAAAAAAACAAAACCAAGGATGGCTCATAAGGGAGAACAGACCAGGGTCCCAGAGCTAATTCATCTGAGCGACCAGGAGGTGGTCAACCTATCAGATGCAGAGTTCATAGCACTGGTAGCCAACCTATCAGAAGCACAGTTCAAAGCTCTGGTGATTAGGAAGCTCATAGAATTGGTTGATTTTAGTCGCAAATTAGATGAACAAATGGAGACTACACTAAGTGAAATGAAGAAAAACACACAGGGAACCAATAGTGATGGGAGAAAAACTGGGACTCAAATCAATGGAGTGTACCAGAAGGAAGAAAGAAACAACCAAACAGAAAAGAATGAAGAAACAAGAATTCAAAAAAATGAGGAGAGGCTTAGGAACTTCCAGGACATCTTTAAACGTCCCAACATCCGAATTATAGGGGTACCAGAAGGGGAAGAGGAAGAGCAACAAGTGGAAAACTTATTTGAACAAATAATAAAGGAGAACTTCCCCAATCTGGCAAAGGAAATAGACTTCCAGAAAGTCCAGGAAGCTCAGAGAGTCCCAAAGAAGGTGGACCCAAGGAAGAACACACCAAGGCACATCATAATTACATCACTCAAGATTAAAATGAAGGAGAGAACCCTAAAAGCAGCAAGGGATAAGGGCACAGTCACCTACAAAGGAGTTCCCATCAGACTGTCAGCTGCTTTCTCAAAAGAGACCTTGCAGGCAAGAAGGGGCTGGAAAGAAGTATTCCAAGTCATGGAAGTCAAGGACCTACATCCAAGATTGCTCTATCCAGCAAAGCTTTCATTTAGAATCGAAGGAAAGATAAAGTGCTTCTCAGATAAGGTCAAGTTAAAGGAGTTCATCATCACCAAGCCCTTATTCTATGAAATGTTAAAGGGACTTACCTAAGAAAAAGAAGATAAAAAATATGACAGTAAAAAGACAGCAAACTCACAGATATTAACAACCACACGTAAAACAAAAGCAAATTAAGCAAACAACTAGACCAGGAGCAGGAACACAGAAATGGAGATCACATGGAGAGTTATCAACAGGGTAGTGGGAGGAGGAGAGAGGGGGAAAAGGTACAGAGAATAAATAGCATAGACAGTCGGTAGAAAATAGGGGGAGGGCAATAATAGTGTGGGAAAAGTAGAAGCTAAAGAACTTATGACACATGGACATGAACTAAAGTGGGGAATGTGGGTGGGAGGTGGTGTGAAGGGTGGAGGGGAATGATGGGGGAGAAATGGGACAACTGTAATAGCACAATCAATAAAATATAATTAAAAAAATAATTAAAGAAGACTTTAAACATCAAGACATGGATCTACCGCACAACACTGCCCCTACAGGTCATGACCCTGTACTGCATGCTTAAAATTCTGTCAGGCAGGTAGAGCTCATGTTATGTAATAAATTAAAATTCAGGAAAAAATAAAAGGAATAGCTACCAAAGGGTCCACAGTGCCAGCTCAGGGGCAAACCTCTATTAGAGACAAGCCCCCCACCCCCCACCAAGTGTTCATCACTAAGTGTAGAAGACAAAGGTAAGTTCCTAGAAGCAACCGGAAAGAAATGAGGGGAAGCGTCTAAATCTGTGAGGATGATGTCTTCACCAGTCCTTACCCTTCAGTTTTGAGCATGGAAGGAAGTGGACAGAAAATGACAGCCACTTCAGAGCACCAGTCCTGCGCCACATACACCTTTGGGATGCAACAGGAAGGTATTTCTAAGTACTGTACTTAGATGGATGAGGTGAAATGACTGTTAGTGAAGTTCCACAGTTACATGGATCACTGTGAGAATAAATTGAGGCTTGAAAAAAATATGGAAGATTCTTTTGGAAGGTGCATTTGTTGCCTGTGTCTGCCCTAACAAACTATCACAAATTGAGTGCTTAAAACGACAGAATATTTTTCTCTTAGAGTTCAGGTGGCCAGAGTTCAAAATCAAGGTGTCAGCTGGAGGTCCCTTCCAGGGGCTCTGAGAGAGAATCTGTTCCATGCCTCGTTCCCAGCTCCTGGTGGCTGCACCGCTCCAGGCGCTGCTGCTGTCTTCTCACGGCCTTCTTCCCTATGTGTCTCCTCCTCATCGAATCAGGACACCAGTCACATTGGATTAGGGCCCAACCAAGTAGAGCTCACCTTAGCTGACTGCATCTGCAAAGACTGTTTCCAACTAAGGTCATATGCCAAGGTTCCATGTGGACATGAATTTGGAAGGGGCACTATTGAACCCACTATAGAAGATGAGTGTATTTGAGCATTGCATTAATTTTGACTCCTTTACTGCATATGTCAGAAAGTACTAACTACCTTCACGAGCGAGGGAATGTAACCGTGAAGGACTCCCTGCATAACTAGAATGCCAAGGACTGCCCTCTGGCTTCAGGTCCCACTTGGATCCGACAGTCACACAGGGGACTCAGGAGTCAGTCACGCTCTCTCCACTGCCAGCTCTGCTTGCTCCCCCTGGGCTTCCTTCTAGGGAAGCCCCTCTGGCATGGCCACAGAGCAACTGCAGTCCGGCAGTCCAACACCGGAGCTCCAGACCCACCGCCTCCCTGCGTGGCAGCAGCAAGCAGTCCGGTACAGGCCGTCCTCAATCACTGTGCTTGCAGATCTGCACCAGGTTTTCACCAATGCTGAGGCAAGACCCTTCACCAGCAAAAAGATTAGGACTCGCTGAAGTCTCAATGGTGGTTAGCATTTTTTGGCTATAAAGTATTTTTCAATTAAGGTATTTACATTGTTTTTATAGCTATAATGCTATCGCACAATTCATACACCACAGTGTAGTGTAAGCATAATGTGTCTATGCACTGGAAAACCGAACAATTGTGTGACTGGCTAAATTGCAATATTCACTTTTATGAAGGGGGTCTGAAATAGAACTTGCAGGACCTTCAAGGTCTGCCTGTATTGGTTTCCTATTACTGCATAACCAATTACCACCAATTTTTTGGCTTAAAACAACACCCAGTTATCAGCTCCCAGTTTTGTGAGTCAGGAGTGGAGCCCTGGGGTAGCTGAGTTCTCTGCTCGGGGTCTTACAGACCAAACCAAACTATCGATCAGGATGTGTCCTGTTCCAGAGGCTCTGGGCAAGAATCCACATCCAGCTCATTCAGGCTGTTGGCAGGACTCACGTCCTGCTCTCGCAGGGCTGGCTCTGCCCGGGGCCCCTGAGCCCTAGAGGCTGCCTGTCCCCATTCGGTCACAACACGGTGTGTGCCTTCTCCCAGGCCCACGCCACTCTCTCTCACTCCTGCTCCCAGCCGGAGAGAACTGTCTGCTTTTACCTTTTGACCCCCTTCACACATTACTTTTTAATTTTGTTTGTTTGTCTTGTTTTTTTATTGAGGTACAATTGACATATAACATTATATTAGTTTCAGGTGTACAACATAATGATTTGATATTTGTATATATTGTGAAATTTTCACCACGATAAGTCTAGTTACCATCTGTCACCATACGTGGGTACAATTTTTTTCTTGTGATGATAACTTTTAAGATCTACTCTCTTATCAACCTTCAAATATGCAATACAGTGTTAACTATAGTCACCAAGCTATACATTATATTCCCAGGACTTATATATCTTATAACTGGAAGTTTGTACCCAAGAACTTTCAAAGAGCTCATGTAATCAGGCCAGGTTCACCTAGACAGCCTCCCTATCTTAAGGTCATATATGCCTTATAATATAACCTAATCACGGTAAAATCCATTATATTCACAGCCCCAGGGGTTGTGCAGGGTGTGTATGCATTGGTGATGGTGAGAGAGAGGTCAGGGGGCATCTCAATCCTGCTACCCCATCCTGTTTTATAGCTGCAGGTCTCAGCTTTCCTTTCATACAGCAATAAGGCCCATAGCCCAGAGGCTGCAGTGGGTAGGCACCTAACTACACCTGTTTTGCCAGTGGACCAAGAGAACCCAGTGTCTTCTGATTTTTGCTTCCACACTGAGGTCATGCCATCTCCTTCTCACAGGAGACTCAGCAAAGGGCTTTGATAATGGGGGAGACTGCTTTTCCTCCCAATCACCTGCATTTCCCTGGCAACCACAGGCTATAAGAAATGTCGTCCATGTAGAGCCCCTGTGCTCTTCTGGCCAATGGCTGTTGAGCTCCATCCTGCACCAGCAGTCTTGTCAGCATGGGAAGAGCAGTGTGTGGGGTTAAGGGATGCCATTGGCCCGTTTGAGCAGCAGGCAGAGAAGGAATGGCATTGGACAGGGCGTGGGAGGGAAAGAGGAGGATGGGGACAGACAGTAGGAAGACGGGGGGGGGGGGAGGGAGGGAAACAAGGGAC